>ML660200.1:56999227-57427645 GCA_007570785.1 Antilocapra americana | reverse complement strand
TATCCTGAAACTTTGCTATATTCACTGATTAGCTCTAGTAATTTTCTCGTAGAGTCTTTAGGGTTTTCAATATAGAGGATCATGTCATCTGCAAACAGAGAGAGTTTTACTTCTTATTTTCCAATCTGGATTCCTTTGATTTCTTTATCTGCTCTGATTGCTGTGGCCAAGACTTCCAAAACTATGTTGAATAGTAGTGGTGAGAGTGGACACCCTTGTCTTGTTCCTGATTTCAGGGGGAATGCGTCCAGCTTTTCACCATTGAGGATAATGTTTGCTGTGGGTTTGTCATATATAGCTTTTATTATGTTGAGGTATGTTCCTTCTATTCCTACTTTTTGGAGGGTTTTTATCATAAATGGATGTTGAATTTTGTCAAAGGCTTTCTCTGCATCTATTGAGATAGAGGCAATAGTCTATTCTACCAAGACAGGAGAGAAAGAAAACTTGGAAAGTTTAAAGAACAGCTGGGTTTTCTAAGATGAACTAGTTTTGGAGAGGGAATCAGGGCAAGCATGAATAAAGGCAGAGGTACATGTTAGAGCAGGGGACTATAACGGAGAGCCTAAAGAGAAGGTATAGGAAGAGAAGACAAAAGAAAAGAAGAGAATAAGATTTTGGTGGATCTGATCTATAATGCTTAGAAGTGTGTCATATTGATGGTGTTCCAAATTCTTCAGGTTTGCCTATGATTCGCTGCAAAATAAAGTGTTCATTCAAGTCCCTGGACTATCATGAATGAATGGAAAATGAATAGAAAATATTTCATCTTGACAGAATCCACACTGACTTCTTTCGGCCAAAGAAAGATGATCCTGACAAATATCCACTTTTGAAAAGATCTTTTATAAATAATGCATATTTATCTTTGAAGTAAGAACAGCCCTGTTAACACTTTATGCTTAAATATTTATTTTATATTATGTTACTATACATTTCTTTCTACCTCAACTTTACAGAATGATGCATTTTTATTTCCTCCATTTGCAGGATTATTTACTCCTGCAAAATCCTTGCCTGTGAGCATTGCTTTATTCCTGTTTGTGCTGTTAAAGTTCAGCCAGATGGAACTCTTCCAAGCCCTCATTTCAGTCAGACATTTGAGAAGCTGGGATTGTGTCGTTTCTGAGTTTGAAGGAAAGAATCTGTAGAGCTTGTGTCAGCAAGGGCATGAGCTCTCATGATTTCCCTCAGTAGTTTTATATTCACACAGTTTCTCTTAAAAAAGACTAACATCTTAATTCATGCCAAGATCGAGAAAGTGAAAAGAAATTGCATCTAATATCTGACTTTTAACATCAGGCCACTTGTGATTGCTTTATTAAACTCACTTTAGAAAATTGTAATGATATCATTATTCTATCTTGTGAAATCACTTGGCGTGAAGTATGTATTAAAGTGGCTCTAGGATAATTTCTTTTGAAAGGGGTTGAGATTCACTATGTTCAATTTAGATCATTAAGTGGAAGATAATTAAGAAAAATTGGTGTTGCTGTAGCATGTGAGATTTATCTCAAAGACAAAGTAAGTTTCAAAAAGTATTCTTTATACTATTAAAAAAGAAGCGAGTTTATTTTAAATTCTGTAGTTGTTATAAATGAGATCTAACCAAAATGTTTTTTCTGTTCTCATTTTTAATGGCTTAATATTTGTAAAAATGAAATTTAAAAATAAATTTTAAAATAAGTTAATAAATTCCCACTTATTGCATGTAATTTTGTGAGTCATGTTGGAAGTCTAAGCAAATGCCATGATCAGATTAGAAACCACCCAGTTTTGTTGCGGATAAAGTTATGCTAAAATAGTATTGGCTCTTAAAAATAAGATAATATTGGATAATAAAGAGATTTCATAGTAAATATTTGTAATAAAAAGCAGGATTTTAATAGTAATGTAATTCTGACTGGAGAAATGAGAAGTTGGGAAGATTGAGAGCCTTTGAATGATACAGTGAAAGACATATGAATCACAGCTCATTAGTTGCAATTCGAAACTCATTAAAGAGCTATGTAATGTTAAACTTCTAAAATAATAGCATGCAAATAGCTCTAAGTATAATCTATGGAGTCTGTTCAATAATTATTTTCATGGAAGCTAATACTTAGAAAATTGTTACAGTTTTGATGAAAATCTTAGAATAGAAAGGGACTCCCAAAAATCATGTGGTTTAATTTCAGTTCTGTTTAATTGATTGAGGCATAACTGACATATAGTAAAACACAGATTATGTCTTTATTCCAATGAAATTTGACAGCTGGACTTTTGTCTTAGTCCCCTTTCACAAGTAATGAGTAGATACCTCACCTGTACTTACTGCCAACCTCAACCTCTGTCCTATGCCATCCCTGCTTCTGGGTTGTCATGTCCAGTCTTTCCTCTATCCAGGAGATAGTCTTGCCTTCTGCTTCAGGTTGGTGTTTGAGCATTTTCTGCTCATGGGAATCCTCCCTAGGTGATAACCACTTGTCCGCCTTACTCTTGAGCATTCAACATGGTTCTGAAATTCTCGGTTTGGTTCTCCAGTATTCTCAGATTGGTTATCTAGAATGAAAGGATTTTGAATGTGAAGCAGAGGCTGTGGCATTGCACCTTCTTAGACATTGTGCATCCTCACCCTGAAGAGCCAGACCTGGGTTGAAGTACGTCTTTCAGGTCTCTACCCTTCCTGGCCCTGGATTCCTCACTAATTCATAATGCTATGCTTCCTTTGTACTTAAGGAACTGCTATGATACTGGCGTTTAACAGTGCTATCTGTTTAATTCTTTGCCATTACTGTTTTCACTGTTTCAAACAATTCCCAGTGTCTGCTGAGATACAGCGGGGAGAGCTTGCTCTTACTTTAATTGCAGTTGTTGGTATCTTATCTCAGTACAATCCTTTCCCCTCACTCAGCTCCCTCAATCCTGTTAATAGCAAACATTTACCAGAATAAGTTTTCATCTCAGGATACCCGATAGTCATATTTAAAAATAACATTTCAAATAAGGTATTGCTTGGAAGTGTCTTCTGATTTTCTTTCCTTAACAAAACCAAGCTTGGCGGATCTTGATCTTAAATAGAAACTGATGCCTGTAGGTATTAAAAGAGTAATTTAATGTGGAAGAAATCTACATTTAATAAATATTTATACTATTTATTTTATAACCACTTTTTCCATGATCTTTTTTGGGACTGGTGTTCTAGTGCTTTTCAGTGATGTTAGAATTGTGTGTCATTAAGTTGTGATTCTACCCAGCTGCTACTTTGGGTAGGCAAAGACTGTGTGCCTAGCCTGTACCTCTGGGAAAGATTTTTCTCTTTGTAATTCTCAGACATGTTAATTAATCCCATTTGATTCATTCTCCCTTTCTTCTTTTCCATCTCATGGTAAATGTTACAAAGCTTCTCTCTGAAGTTTTTTTCTTTTCTTCTTTATTTGGTCTTTGTTGGAAGGTCCCTGAAGGCATCTAAAAGATCATAGTTTCAGTATCCTCAGTAATAGTCCATCTAACAAACTCTTAATAAATTCTCTAATCCAGTGATTTCCCCACTATTTCAGCATCACACTCCCATAGTCCTATTTTTGAGCTCTTGAATTTTGAAAGTTCCTTTCTGGCCACAGTTTTCTTCCTATCCTTGCCTGAAGTCCTCTAGCTGTTCATAATTCTTCCTTCCAGTTTGTTGCCTACTCTTGGCCTTCTTTCTCTCCCTGCCCTGTTCGAAGAGTGTTTTAATCTCTTTAACAGCAGCCTTACCAGTAACAACAGTCTCCTCACATTCTTTGTATCTTGCCTTCTAGAGTCATTAATCAGCTTCCTCTCGGCCTGCTTCTGGTCCAAATGGTGCTCAGGATGGATTGCCTGACATCATTGCCAGTCATTCTTAGGAAAACTTTCAGTCACAATCAGTACTTCTTGATTTCTAATTGATGTCATTCATATTTACTTACTAACTCATAGAAATCTTTACAACTTTTCTCAAAACCTCAGCCTTCAACAAGCTATCCACTTATTGGATATTCAAAAAACTGGGATCTGTTAGGTATAGTCCCTATTAATTTCATCCATCTTCATCTCAAAGTTTATCTCATTAATCAGCCACTTTTCCACCTCTTACCGGAAAAGGAAAATCTGAAATTTCTTTTCAAGACTTTCTTCATACTTACCTTCATTTGAAGTTGTGAACTCATCTGTAGTCTTTCTGTTGCCAACAAACTTAATTTAAATTCATAGTTTCTTATGTATATTACCATATGTGAAATAGATCACCAGTCCAAGTTCAATGCTTGAAACAGGGCACTCAAAGCTGGTGCACTGGGACAACCCAGAGGGCTGGGATGGAGAGGGAGATGGTAGGGGGGCCTTCAAAATGGGGCACACATGAACACCCATGGCTGATTCATGTCAATGTATAGCAAAAACCACCACAATATTGTAAAGTAATTACCCTCCAATTGAAATAAATTAATTAATTTTTAAAAAAGAAAAGAAAAAAGTCATAGTTTCTAATTTATTCCTTATGCCACTGCAGTTTAGTTTTCTCTGTGTGCTGTGCTTAGTCTCTCCTTTGCTATCCTATGGACTATAGCCCTCCAGGTTCCTCTGTCCATGGGGATACTCCAGGCAAGAATACTGGAGTGGGTTGCCATGACCTCCTCCAGTGGATCTTTCCAACCCAAGGGTCGAACCCAGGTCGCCCACATGCAGATGAGTTCTTTACCATCTGAGCCACCAGGGAAGCCATTAGTTCTTATCATATGAATGAAACTGCTCCAAGGTCTTAAGGTTATCACCTGATGGCCCATGGTCAGTTTCTGAGTCTCCTTTTCTTCTCACTTTCCTTGAACCTGCTGCAAGGTTTATCCTTGTTAATCACTTCTCCAACCAAATATTCTGCTTCTTTCATTTTTATAACACTCCAGAGACCTGAAATCCACTTTAGCTAATTTGGTAAGGATGTATCTATAATCAAGGCATCCCTCCTTTTTTCCAATAAAATCTTTATTAAACTGGAAAAGAATCACTTTACTTATTATTACAGCTACATTTTAAGCAGTTAAACAATTTTATTGTAAGTAGGCTGACCTTAATTTTATGTCATGCAAATGTAAATAGATTTTAACAAAATTAAACAATTACAAAACATGTGTGGTAAGAAGCTATTGTATTAAAAGAGTGTGTCAAGAAGATTAACTTACTAATGATATATTGTTCTAGGAGGTGAAAGGAGAAAATGGAGTCACTGAGTTCAGGATACTTGCTAGGTGCCTTTTAGGGTATAGATTAACGTAGAGACAGATGGAATGCAGAGCTAAGGAGGAATAACAAGCATCCTACCAAATCAGGCTTGCTAAACTGGATAAAATCTGGGTTAGAAAGATGGAAATAGAACCAAAGTTAGTAGACAGTTGTTGTAGTTGTTCAGTCACTAAGTCATATATGACTCCTTGTGACCCCATGAACTACAGCATACCAGGCTTCCCTGTCCTTCAGTATCTCCTGGAGTTTGCTCAAACTCATGTCCATTGAGTCAGTGATGCCATCCAACCATTTCGTCCTCTGTTCCCCCCTTCTCTTCTTGCCCTCAATCTTTCCCAACGTCAGTATCTTTTCCAACTAGTTGGCTCTTTGAATCAGATGGCCAAAATATTGGAACTTCAGCTTCAGCATCAGTCCTTCCAATGAATATTCAGAGTTGATTTCCTTTAGGATTGACTAGTTTGATTTTTTTTCTGCTGTCCAAGGAACTCTCAAGAGTCTTCTCCAACACTTCGGTCCAAAAGCATCAATTCTTCAACACTCAGCCTTCCTTTTGGTCCAACTCTCACATCTGTACATGACTACTGGAAAAGCATAGCTTTGGCTAGACAGATCTTTGTTGACAAAGTTATGTCTCTGCTCTTTAATACACTGTCTAGGTTTGTCATAACTTTTCTTCCAAGGAGCAAATGTCTTTTAATTTTGTGGTTGTAGTCACCATTGGCAGTGTTTTTGGAGCCCAAGAAAATAAAATCTGTCACTGCTTCCATTTTTCCCCCACCTATTTGCCATGAAGTGATGGGACCAGATGCCATGATTTTAGTTTTTTGAATGTTGAGCTTTAAGCCATTTTTTTACTCTCCTCTTTCACCTTCTTTAAGAGCCTGTTTAGTTCCTCTTCACTTTCTGCCATTAATGTGGTATCATCTGCATACCTGAGGGTGCTGATATTTCTCCTGGTCATCTTGATCCCAGCTTGTGCTTCATTCAGCTCAACATTTCACACGATGTACTCTGCATATAAATTAAATAAGCAGGATGACAATATACAGCCTTGATGTATTGCTTTCCCAATTTTGAACCAGCCCCATGTTCCATGTCCATTTCTAACTATTTCTTCTTGTCCTATATACAGGTTTGCATTGGAACAATGAACTCTTAGACACTGGACCACCAGGGAAGTCACTAGGGGACAATGACCACTGGTTAATTTGATATCCAAAAAATTGAGTGACTGTTTCCACTAAGCCTATAGGGAAACCAAAATATGCTGATCTTTTAGATTAAAACCAACACGGTATTTTCCAGATGCAAATAATATAACTTGAAATATTGATTTAAAAGCAGTTACCATTCAATGAACACTTTATGGGCAAAGAAGGAATTTATTATTCTTATTTTTTAAATGTGGAAAATGAGACTCAGAGAGTTTAGGTCAATAGAACTGGGCACTTAGACCAAAGTGTCAATCTCCAGACTTTTGCTCTTTCTGTTCCTCACTTGTATAAGGCTCTAGATTCAACAGCAGAGAATCTGAATTCCAGTCCTATGATTCTGTAATTTAATTGTGGAACAACCAATGAGTCCTTTAATCTCTTTCAGCCCTACTTCAATCTTCTGTAAAAATTAAAAAAAAAAAGAGGTAATAAGAAGGAGAAAATTCATGAAATCCTAAGTATGGGAATTTTACTGGACCAATGACATGATTTTTTTTCCCCCAACAAATACTTGGCATGAATAAAAAGGCATAGGGAGATTAAAAGAGACTTAACAGACATATTGGGTGTGAGGGATGGGACTGTTCCTGATTTAAATAACAAACTGAAGAAAAAAACTGTGAGAAAATCATAAAATTTGAACTTTAACTGTTTGATGATATTGAGGAATCATTAGTAATACTGTAAAATGTGATAATGAAATTAGGAAATTTTATGCACGAAGTGTTACCTACTAATGACACGTGCAAAAGGGTAAATACTGGAAGTGATACTAAGTGTGAGCTTTGTTTTAAATATAAGTGAGGTGGAGACAGATGAGAAAAGATCAGCATATGCTGGTAATTGTTAAAGCTGAGTTGTGTGTGCATGGGAGTTCATTATACTAATTGCTCTTCTTTTGTATGTATTTTAAATTTTCCATAATAAAAGTTTTTTTTTTAAAAAACAGACAAGAAATAAGAATGGTAGACAAATATTTTAAAGTTTACTTTCAGATGTAAGAGTGAATCATGAAGAAGTCAGATATAATATTTTGTTATTACTGTCTCTTACATCATTTGTGTAAGGCCAAGTATAGTTTTATTCTATTATTTTTAAGATATTAAAGAATAGTTGGATTTTTAAAACTCACCCTAATCTATAAATGTCACTGTTTCCACCACATGCAATTCACACCTAAATTGATTTTGCTTAATATATTTGTCAGGACTGTTCTATCAAGAAATTAAATACCTGGAATGCAGGTACATTCTTGAATTCTACCTCACTGATTTTTAATTTCTCATCACAAGAATTTAAAATTTATTAAGAGTGGTGTTTCCAATGTTTAATACAGATTCTAAAATTGTAATATATACTTGAAATAGAAATAGAGGAAGATAAAAGCATTCTAGAAACCATGATGAGCAAATTTGCTAATTGTATCATGTAATATGTATATCATGCCCTGAGTACAAAGGAGCATATTATTTTACACCTGACTGTTGTCATAGGAGTCAAAATAGTTAAAAGGTTTAATAACGAATCAATAAGAGATGGCTTTTATCTCAAGGATCCTTAATATTCAAACTCATTTGGGGGTATACATTTTTTTTCATCTTTTCATCTGGTTTCCAAACCAAAAGAATCAATAAAACAGGCTTGTTAATTTTTCTAAATTGCCAATTTTATGAACTATTAAGTATTCTTGACCAAAAGAAGTGGTCTGTTTTTTGCCATAGTGGCCAACCGTAATTTGAAGAAAGATGACCAACAAGTACTTGAAACTTGCTTTTATAGTTTGTAGTGTTTTGTCAGGTTTACAGCTATCTTGTCATAATAAAAAAGCCTGTGATGACTTAACATGGGCTTGTGACAATGATGCTTTAGTCTATTTATTTCTGTACCACTCTGATTGCTGAAGGAGATGCTCTCTTCATCCCACATTAGCCATGACTGCCAAGTTTACTAGTCAAAACAATTTTACAATTGAACATTAATGGACTCAAGAACATTAGCAGGAGCAAACATAAGCAGGATGCCATAGTAACCCATGGAGTCTGAGGGAATGATGTTCTAAAGGGACAGATGATGTCCAAAAATAAAGCTTTACATAAACAGATTGACTTCTCATATTTGAAATATCTCTTAAGGTGAAATGAGCTTCCAATGTCACACTTAATGTATTGCTCACTATCATTGTAGTACTTCAAAAATTCTGTTAATACTTAATTCATTTTTAAAATTTAAGAATGATAGATTATTAAATTAATTGGAGGGAGAAGATACTATTATGTTATATAGCGGTTTAGAGTTTTTAAAGTTGTCTGATATATTTTAAAAAATAGATGATAGATTACTGTGATTTTAGATTCACCATTCACAGAAATGTCACTTCACTTGTAAAGGCTCATAGGAACACACCCCTCATTCTATTTATTTTTTCTCATCTTCTTAATTATTTTGGTCAATGACCTCTCTGCAAATGTTTATTACAATGGATTTCATACTTTTCATGTTTGAAGCAAACTCTTTAACACTAGAAGTTTTGGAGTCTCCCTTGAAAGAATATTTTAAAAAGAATACCGCTAAACACAGAAAGAATAATTAAATTTTCAAAACTACTCCAGTAGAGATACTTCTCACAGAGTCTACTCCTATAAAAGTAATCACAACTGCACAGAATTCATGTCATCACCTTTCAACAGAGTGTCACTGAATATAACTGTTTATTGCCACATGAACCTCTTTTAGTCCTTAGGAGGCAAATTCCTGCACGTTGCACACACTTTAGCATCTTTCAACATTTGGCTACACACCTAGGAAGAATGTGGTAAATAGTGGAGGTGAGAACCACTGGTTTATTGAGTGTTTACTGGGTGCAAATCCCTGTTAATAAGTTCCTTGCACTCTCTTCATCTCCTACTTTGAGTTCAGTTTATTTGAGGGCAATAAAAAATGAGGAATACCTTTCTATGCAAGGGAACTAGCAACAGTGTTTTTATATTATATTCAATCAGGATTCTAGGATGAGTCAGCACATTTTTAATATTGAGAAAAAAGCACAAATCTAAACAATATTAATTCTGTTATTATAGGCCCTAGAAACTGGTAAGGAAATGGGGGAGTTGAATATAGTGTAAACAGGAAGAAGGAAAGATAGGGCACATATGGAGTTAGTGATTCACAGGCAAGAATTAACTTAGGAAGGTGCTTTTCCATTAGTTTTATGTCCATTTTGTGATTGAGAGGCTTTAGTTTAGAAGATTTAGTTTAATTTGATTCTCCTTGCTTTGTAATACATAGTTAATATATTTATACTCAGCTGAATTAAATGGGTAATGCTCAAAGTAATGCCAGCAGAGGGATGATCTAAAACAACATGGTTGTATTTAATTTCATGAAGACAGGAGAAAACAGCGATAGTGTTTGGAAATCATCAGTTATTTAAAAGAATGGTTTATAAAGGAGGAATCATATAAATTCATTATGACCCATATGTACCATGCTATTTACTTATTTGCCTGGCATTATCTCAGTTTATACTTGCTATCTCCCCATGTTTACTAAGGGTGTCCTATTTCATTCTTGGAAGTGTTCTGGCATGCATGGTAAATAATATAAACACCCTTTTCATGTACTGAAATTATAGTGATACAGATTTATTAACTCAAATTTAGAAGAAAATTTCCATCAGTAAAAATTGTTCAATAATGGAAAGAATTGCTTTAAGAGCCAGTTGAAATGTTTGTAGTTCTCAATCAGATGCAGAAAAATGATTAATCAAGGGGCCTAAAGCAGATAATGGGCTTCCCTGGTGTCTCAGATGGCAAAAAATCTGCCTGCAAGGCGGGAGATCTGGGTTTGATCCCTGGGTTGGGACTCTTGCCTGGAGAATCCCCATGGACAGAGGAGCCTGGTGGGTTACAGTCTATGGGGTCACAAACAGATGCAACTGTGCAGCTAAGCACAAACCAGATAATGGTTAGAGCAGCAGATGTATTAACTTGAATTACCCAAAGATGCAAATATTTGTTAAATTTGCAAAAATGTTATTTTCATATGGTTCAAGCTAATAGAATGACTGTCAAACTCTAGGAGTCTGTATTATGTTTATGGTCTCTGAAAAGATGTAGGCAGATTCTCTATGTCTATTTGAAAAATAATCTACAAATTGTTTTATTTTGAAATCTTATCAGAAGCTATAAGTTTTCTGATGAAAACCTCATCAGGAATAAGGAATATTAAACTATTCCTTTATGTGCTATGCCTTTAATGGAATAATAAAATACATGAGTCAGAGGGGCAACCCTGAAAGCTTAAGATTTTGAAAAGTTGAATGTATTTTGAGGCCAAGCTGGCTTGAAATGTCAGCGCTATACTAGCACTTCCTGTAAGGGATAAGATTCCTAGAAAAGAATTCAGAGTACATTTTTTAAAAACAAACTGTTCTAATGTAGTCTGGGAATGCTATAAAAGCCACGGTAAATTACATCATGACTGATAACAGTTAAGATTAGTGAAAGGCTTAAAAAGTAGATGAATATTTATTGATTTGTAAGACTGCATTATAATTGTGTTTTCCAAACAGATAACAGTGTCCAGGGCCCCTGTTTTTTGGGAAATTGTATTGAGGCAATGGTTGCCTGTAAGCATATTAACTGACAGACCTTCTCAGGAATGAAAGGACAAAAAGACTCACAGGCCCAAAGATACTTGAATCAAATGGATTATTGAACCAAAAGAAATACACGGCAAGGAGCAAGGGAAAGAGTAGAAGACAGGTTAACATACTTGGGAGAGAATGCTCTCTGAATCCAGTATTGCAGAATTTGTATTTGTTCTGCCTCTCTCTCTGCCACATCAGACTTTCTTAGTGAAGATGGGATCAAATGTTACATTGAGCAAGGGAGCTTAGGTAAGGTAGGCGCTTGTGCCAACACCTCCTCTTGTTCTGTTTAGGAGGAGGACCTCATCATTTGCTGTCACTTTCGTATGACCTGGTGAATAGCTTTGCCTTTTCTCTGTACATGTGGGACAGAACATATATGGAACCCGTATGAACCATGCTGTGTGTCACAAACGGGTGGCTGACTTAGTGATGATGTTCCTTTCAATCTGAAGGTTCCAGCTTCCACCTGAGTAGCTATAATTTGTACTTTTACTATTTTGTATATTTTGTATGAGATCTTGGGCAGCTTGGTGGTGCTAATGAAAGAATCTGAAAGCCAGTGCTACAGAAGGTTATCTACTTCATTATTTAATATTTAGATTTGATTAGTTATTTCATAATTATAAATGAAATTTTAAAATGCATGATTGCAAGTAAGTCAGAGAAAAACAATATTGTATATTAACACATATATATGGAACCTAGAAAAATGGTACTGATGAACCTATTTGCCGGGTAGGGGTAGAGATGCAGACTTAGAGAACAGACTTGTGGGCATGGCAGGGGAAGGAGAGAGTAACACTGAAACATATGCATTGCCGTGCGTAAAATTGATAGCTAGTGGGAAGTTGCTGCATAATACAAGGAGCTCAATCTGGTGCTCTGTGACAATCTAGAGAAGTAAAGAATCTATTAAAATTCAGTATGATATCACTTTCAAGGGGTCTGTTAGAGACAGGAGGAGTGGAGTAGGGGGAAATGTAAAGAAAGGTTTCATAGAAGAAATGAATATTGAACAAGGATTGAAGGAGATGAGAAAATAATTAGAATAAGGATAGGAAAAACACTAGTAGACAGAGGAAATGGCATTATTGAGGGCATGAAGGGAAAACAGATGTAGATTCCAGATATAGAATTATCAGGATATGAGACTGAGACATATCTGGTTATGAAAAACTTGTATGATATGAAATAAATATTACAACTCACTCTAAAGCTGAAAAAGAGTATCTGAAGAATTTTAATAGAATAGTATTATCCTATGAATATATTTGCAATTGGAAAGATAACTATGGGAGAGAAGAATGAAAAGAAGCAAGACTCAATTGATTAATAATCCATGATAACAATCCAAACAGAAAGCAAGGGATGGAGAAGATTCTCAAGTTATTTAGAGAGCTTGTTGTTGTTTAGTTGAGAAGTCATGTCCAACCCCATGGACTGTAGCCCACCAGAGTCCTCTGTCCTTGGGATTTCCCAGGCAAGGATACTGGAGTGGGTTGCCATTTCCTTCTCCAGGGGATCTTCATGACCCAGGGATCGAAGCATCTTCTCTTGCATTGGCGGACAGATTCTGTACATCTGAGCCTCCTGAGATGTACATTTAGAGAGCTACTGAGGATTAGATCACATCTCCTGACTTCTAATTAGCCCAGTACTATTTCTAGCTCTTCATACCAGTACCATTACAGACAAATGCTGGCTAATACCATACACATCTGTGAAATATTTTTTGGCCTGCACCTCAGTTTAGAAGATGTGTGTTGACTTTTCAGTCATTTCGCATGTTGCATCAGAAATGTTTCCTCTAAGCTTAGCTCCCTGTAATTAAATTTAAAACTGCTGAAGTTCACATGCATTTGTGAAATGCAATTAGTTTTCTTCATTACTATCACTGTAGTTAATATCACTGCTGCCTCTTATTGAGATACAAAGCAAATTAGTATAAACATAAAATGATGTTGTTCGTATTATATAGAAGTTATTTTCTAAAGTTATTTATATTCATTTTTAAACACTATAGGTACTGACTGTCTCTCTCCTTAATCTATAAACCTTTTACTCATAAGAGTTCTAAGTCTTCCAAACCTTGTGTCTATAATTTGTGGTAAACATCCCTTAGTGAGACCACAGCCTTGTTAGTCTCTAAAGGCATTCAGTTTCTAATTCTTTCTAATGAAACCACTCCATGATTAATTTTGTCTTTCTAGTCAGTGTTATATGCTGCAGCTAAATAGTCTGGGAGTATTCGAATTTTCTTTCTGACTTCATCTCTTACTGCTGTCCCCAGCCCCACACTGGACTTCACTTTCCTTCAGATATTCAAAGCTTCCTCCCTGATTAGAGGCTCTGTCTGTGTTGTTCCCTTTGCCAGGAATACACTGCTCCCCAGTAATCCATGTTGCTGACTCATTTTTAATAATACCTCATTCAAGTCTGTGTTCAAGCATCTTCTTAGTAAGCTTCTTCCCTGAACATCTTACTTAGAGTTGCTTCCTTGGATCAAATCCCTCTCCTCTGTTCTAGTTTTTCAAAGATACTTAGGATTCCATAATATGTTTCAAGTTTCATTTATTTATTGTGTTTATTTTCTATCTCTCTTTCTCCATTAGGACAAAATGTCATTGAGGTAGGGATTTGTATCTTGTTTTCTTCCTTTTGTTCTGTATAAGGATATATGTGAATGTATCTATATGGTTATTAAATATCAGTGACTGTATCTTTGACAAAGGAGGCAAGAATATACAATGGAGAAAAGACAACCTCTTTAACAAGTGGTGCTGGGAAAACTGGACAGCCACGTGTAAAAGAATGAAACTAGATCACTTTCTAACACCATACACAAAGATAAACTCAAAATGGATCAAAGATCTAAGCATAAGACCAGAAACTATAAAACTCATAGAGGATAACATAGGCAAAACACTCTCTGCCATAACCCAAAGCGGGATACTCCATGACCCACCTCCCAGAATATTGGAAATAAAAACATGAATAAACAAATGGGACCTAATTAAAATTAAAAGCTTCTGCACAACAAAGGAAATTATAAGCAAGGTGAAAAGACAGTCTTCAGAATGGGAGAAAATAATAGCCAATGAAGCAACAGACAAACAATTAATCTCAAAAATATACAAACAACTCCTGCAGCTTCATTCTAGAAAAATAAACAACCCAATTAAAAAGTGGGCCAAAGAACTTAACAGACATTTCTCCAAAGAAGATATAAAAATGGCTAACAAACACATGAAAAGATGCTCAACATCACTCATTATCAGAGAAATGCAAATCAAAACCACAATGAGGTACCACTTTATACCAGTCAGAATGGCTGCCATCCAAAAGTCTACAAGCAATAAATGCTGGAGAGGATGTGGAGAAAAGGGAACCCTCTTACACTGTCGGTGGGAATGCAAACTAGTACAACCACTATGGAAAACAGTGTGGAGGTTCCTTAAAAAGCTGCAAATAGACCTGCCATATGACCCAGCAATCCCACTGCTGGGCATATACACCGAGGAAACCAGAATTGAAAGAGCCACGTATACCCCAATGTTCATCGCTGCATTGTTTACAATAGCCAGGACATGGAAGCAACCTAGATGCCTATCAACTGACGAATGGATACGAAAGCTGTGGTACATATACACAATGGAATATTACTCAGCATTAAAAAAAAATTCATTTGAAGCAATTCTACTCAGATGGACCAAACTGGAGCCCATTATCCAGAGTGAAGTAAGCCAGAAGCAAAAACAACAATACAGTATATTAACGCATATATATGGAATTTAGAAAGACGGTAACGAGAACCCAACATGCGAGACAGCAAAAGGAACGCAGATGTATAGAGTAGACTCGTTGACTCTGTGGATGAGGGTAAGGGTGGGATGATATGGGAGAAGGGCATTGAAGCATGTTAATTGTCATGTGTCTAATCAATCGCCAGCTCAGGATTGATGCTCGGGGCTGGTGCATCGAGATTTCCCGGGGGGAGGGAGGAGGGAGGGGGGTTCCGGAGGGGAAGCATATGTAAACCCATGGTGATATCATGACAATGTATGGCAAAAACAATAAAAAAAAATAAAATAAATATCAGTGGCTGCATTCTCAATAAATAAATTTGAAAATAAAAGGAAGATAAAAAAGGAAATTGAAAATTAGACAAACATCTTTGGCATCTTATTATGGTTTGCCTGGGACATAGCTTTTAGCACTAAAAATCCTGTGTCTTGGGAACCCTCTTAACCTTTAGCAAACCAGGACAGTAGGTTACCTTTTATTCTTGTAATTGCCTGTCATTGTTTAATGTTTTTATCACCTATATCTGTCTTGCTGTGAGATGGCTATGCCACTGCTGACCTCTATGTCTCTAATAATTCTTGATAACATTGTGTATGCTTACCCCATCAATGGCCTGAGGGGCTTCCTCCTTTACCTGATGAATTTCTAAGTTGTCAATTCTTTGCCTTCTGACTTGCATTGCAGATGAATGCGTGTTCCTCTCACTAATACTTCTGTTATTATGAAAGAATGACAGACTAGTAAACAAATTCTGCCACTAATCTGATCAAATCATCTCACTACTCTAGCCTTTTTCTTTCTTAAACTGAAGAGAACAGATGTTAAACTACATCCTTTTCACCACTAACATCTTGGGGTTCTAGTCTGTGGGTTTCTTCTGAATTGCAATTATAACTGTTTTGCTCAGGAGATGGCCTCGCCACTTTACCCCCTCAACTGGAATATTGAGCACTTGGGAAAGAGCAGGAGCCTTCTTGGGCCACAAAATGTTGAAAAAACTGTATTTTTCTTATCTTCTCTATGTTTGAAACTTACCTACCCTTTTCAACTAAGATTTCCATATGAAAAACTGTGGTATGACTCAAAAACATTTTCTTTTAAAGTGGTTTTGTTTCCTGGTGGATTAATTTGTTTTCTAAAGGACCCAACTGTCTTTTGAACAATTTAAAACTGAATTTGAATTTCATAATCTACCAGCAAGTTCCTTATAAAATACGCATGTGCATGACTGAAATAAAACACAAATCTCTGAGACTGAACTGTGTTTGTGTGTGTATAGATTAAAGGAAACCTGACAATCCCTGTATTTTCCTCGTTTAGGCTTATGAAACTATAGTTTTATGACTTTGACTAAAACCTGGATGGCAAACAATTAGTTTCATTTATATATAGCTCTCATATTTGGATCAAAAATGTTTTGGGGAAGAACGTTAACAAAAGCAAATGTCGTAATTTGCAATTAAATACTTTATATTTAAATGATGCTTAGGCATTAAGAAATCTCTTCCTTCATCTATGGATCCTCATAATGACTCTGGAAAGAGAAAAGGTATTCAAATGAGACTGGGTTCATATGATTGCTCTACCACTCACTACTGTGGGTAACTGGGGAATCAAGTCAGCTCTCTGATCCTCAGTATGGGCAGGTGTATGTATGATATTGACTGCAGTGTCTGCCTCATTCAGTTTAACCTTTCTCCAGGTTGTTGTAGGACTAAATAAATTAACACTTGTACCTAGGACAGTGTTAAATACATAGCCACTGTTATTATTACTGCTGTTTATAGAGAGAGAAGCTGAGAGTAGAGAGGTTAAGTGACCTTTCCGATTCACAAAACTCCTAACTTGTGGAACTAGGATTCTAGACTAGGGCATTTTCTCTGACAGCCACGGTAATAACTTGAAGCTTGTCAAGAATCAGCTCAACAAAAATTTACCTAAGTTCAAGACTGCATTATGACTTTCTTGGGCTGTGGACACTTTGCATTCATGGGCTTCTTTCACCTCCAGAAAAAAGTCCAGGTGAGATTCATTGCAATATTTGCATTACTATTATATTTACTTATGTTCATATTTTAAGGAAATTAAATTAGAACATATCCATTGGTCTCTAAATATATCATGGACTCTAGGCACTGTACTCACTGTATCTAATGGTTAAATTAACCTTAAGTTAGAAAAAAAATCTGCTTTATACTGAAACAAGCAATAAAATAATGCATTCTTCTCTCCTGATGTTTGGTCTTGCAATTCAGAGTGTTTTAATAAGGTCTTTCAGCTGCCCCCATAGTGCCTTGCAAAATATGCTATGGTTAGCTTCAAAACTAAGTTAGACAAAACTGAGACATCAGCCAAATCCTATTCCCTCACTCTCTGAGTATGATGGACAGGATTATACAAATTTACAGGATCATGATAAGGAAGTTAATATTTTAAAACATAAAATTCAACAATTCTTCCCTATGTCAGATAATGCAGTCTAAGATTAATCACAAACAAATGCTCACTAGGAAATATAATAATTCTTCATCTGTTCTCCAGAAGTGGTATGTATGTTGAAAGTTCCCAAACAGTGTCAGAGTCAGGGTCTGGAGTCAGTGTAATCAGGAAAGAAAAGGAGCCTGGAGTCATGCATTTTAAAACTGTAGATGTCCTATGCTAATTTCTATGAGGAAGAGAAACACTACAGCATTTGGGTTCCACTTTGAAGACTAGAGAATTGAAGAACTGAGGGCTTGAACTCTATGCAATCATTGGACCATCTTCAAGAAACAGAGATAAATAAACAAGTCATTGCTGTGTAATCTCAGGATAAACCTATCCTTCTTTGCTGGGTAATTTTTGGTGTGGCGTGACTGCCCAGACAAGAAGGTTTATGAATGCAAGGAATAGAAGCTCATGGGAAAATGCCTTCTGTAACCTTTTCCGTGTTACTTTTCTTGACTGATGGGAGCTTTATTCTCAGCAGCATAAAGTGTGTCTATAACACACAATCCTATACAGATTTTAACTACTAGATTATTATGCTAACATGGACATCAAACAGCAAAAAAATACTTTATTAAAGTGACATCAATAATCTTTCTGATACAGAAAATGCTGCTTAAAATTTGGGGAAATGTATTAGTTCAGATATAAACTTAGGCATCTGAATTGTTATACCCAGCAACTGATCTCAAACTGAAAAAGTTATTTACATTAATCACTGAGGTGTCGGCTGAAAGGTTATAAATTTGTCATCTCTAAAAGAGGTTTTACGTGATAAAGTCCCAGAAATGAAACCCTTCAAGTATGAGATGGAGGGGTTTATTGCCATTATTTATTACAAGTTCTAACATAATCATTTTTGTTTTTCTCTTAAAAAAATCAATTAAATGAGTTAGTGTGCTCTGAAAGAGTATGCTTAAACTTTGCTTCAAGTGGTTTCTGGTTTTCATCAGTTACAAACTAAGGAAACAGAACTGTTTATATGTAATTTACTTAGATCCATCATACTTTTTAAATGTTTGTTTGGGAAGACACTGTGCCTACCTAAGATCCACTCATGTGTGTTCAAACAGTGTTAATTAATTTGTTCAAGAAATGTTCCAAACTACTGTCATAGGCAATGAAAAGTGAAAGAAAGAGCAAAAGAAAGAAAAAAGGAAGGAAAAAGACAGGGTAGAGAATTAGTTAAGAATAAGGGTTATGGAGTCTGATGGCTTGAGTTTGAATATTATTTCTTCCAATGATGAATGAGAAACAAGGCCTTGAGAATTTACTTCTCTCTGCCTTAGTTTCCTTATCTGTAACATTGGAATGGTAACAAGGTTGTTATAAGGATCAAATGGGTTTATGCATTTTAAGTGCTTAGATTCATGCCTGGTACTATTGAGTAAGCCCTCCACAAATGTTAGCCATTAACTGAATATCCCTGCTGTCAAGAAACTCATACTATCTCAGGAAAACAGCAAAATACAAATGCAGATACACCATATAATACAATACTATGATATAAATCTGAACAAAGTACTAGTGGAGGCATAGAGATCATTCCAGAGGGGGGAAAAATATTAATAGGCAATGGAGGTGACAACTGACAGATTTTATTTTCTTGGGCTCCAAAATCACTGTGGATGGTGATAAAAGACAAAAATTAAAAATAAAATTAAAAGACATTTGCTCCTTGCAAGGAAAGCTTTGATGAACCTAGACAGTGTATTAAAGTGGCAGTATATTAAAAGATGCAGAGGCATCACTTTGCTGGCAAAGGTCTGTATAGTCAAAGCTATGGTTCTTCTAGTAAGGTAAGGTAAGTGAAGTTGCTTAGTCATGTCCGACTCTTTGGGACCCCGTGGGCTGTAGCCTACCAGGCTCCCCTATCCATGGGATTTTCCAGGCAAGAGTACTGGAGTGGATTGCCATTTCCTTCTCCAGGGGACCTTGCCAACCGAGGGACTGAACCCGGGTCTCCTGCATTGCAGGCAGATGCTGTACGGTTCTTCCAGTAGTCATGTACAAATGTGGGAGTTGAACCATAAAGAAAGTTGTGTGCTGAAGAATTAATGCTTTTGAATTGCAGTGCTAGAGAAGACTTTTGAGAGTCCCTTGGACAGCAGGGAGATCAAACCACTCAATCCTAAAGGAAATAAACCATGAATGTTCATTTTAAGAACTGTTGCTGAAGCTCCAATACACTGGTCATCTGATGCAAAGAACCAACTCATTGGAAAAGACCCTCATGCCTGGGAACGATGGAAGGCAAAAGGAGAAGGGGGCAGCAGAAGATAAGAGGGCTAGACAGCATCATCAACTCATTGCACATAAATTGAGCAAACTCCAGGGGATAGTGAACAGAGGAACGTGGCATGCTGCAGTCCGTAGGAATGCAAAGAGTCAGACATGACTTAGGGACTAAACAACTAGATAACGCAAAGGAGGAGAGATCCATTGTGATTAGCGAGTCAGACAAAATAAAATATAAGTTGTCTTAAGAAATGTCAAACTGTAAGGTGAACCTCGAGGCAGGGAGTGGCTGAGTGGAGGGAGATGAGTCTGGAAAGGAAAGTTAGAATCAGGCAGTCTGGGCCTTCTGATTCACATATGAGGACTATGAAACCATGAAAGGAATTACCTAAAAAGGTGATAGCATTGGATCTGTCCTTGGAAAAATAATGAGTGTAGAAGAGTGGAGTTACGCACACTCAAACTGGAGCTGGGAAACTAGAGTAAATACGAAGAAAATGGAAGGTGGCTAAGAAATGGTTGAAAGGCAACCAATAAGTGTCCATCCACTAGAGGCAAGAACTGCTCATCAGAGTGAAAGAGGTGCCCACTGCCCATCCCACTTCCATCTCCCTTGATCTAGAGTTCTAGACTTTAGGCATCAGTGGCACCAAATGCCACCTTGGGGCAAATGCTTAGAAGTCTAATTCTTTCATGATCTACTGATAATGCTTTATTTCTTTGAGGCATGTATTTAACTCAATGGAGAAAACTTTGAAATGCATTATTGTTATTCAGTTGCTCAACTGTGTCCAACTCTTGTGACTCCATGGACTGCAGCACGCCAGGCTTGCCTGTCCATCACCAACTCCCAGAACTTGCTCAAACTCATGTCCGTTGAGTTGGTGATGTCATCCAACCATCTTATCCTCTGTTGCCCCCTTCTCCTCCTGCCTTCAATCTTTCCCAGCATCAGGGTCTTTTCAAATGAGTTGGCTCTTCGCATCAGGTGCCCACGGATTGGAGCTTCAGCTTCAACATCAGTTCTTCCAATGAATATTCAGGGTTGATTTCCTTTAGGATTGACTGGTTTGATCTCCTTGCAGTCCAAGGGATTCTCAAAGACTCTTCTCCAACACCATAGTTCAAAAGCATCAATTCTTTAGCACTCAGCCTTCTTTGTGGTCCAACTCTCACATCCATACATGACTATTGGAAAAATCATAGCTTTAACTATATGGACCTTTGTTGGCAAAGTAATGTCTCTGCTTTTTAATATGCTGTCTAGGTTTGTCATAGCTTTTCTTCCAAGCACCAAGCGTCTTTTAATTTCATGGCTGCAGTCAATATCTGTAGTGATTTTGGAGGCTGAGAAAATAATGTCTGTCACTGTTACCATTGCTTCCCCATCTATTTGCCATGAAGTGATGGGACTGGATGCCATGATCTTAGCTTTGAATGTTGAGTTTTAAGCCAGCTTTTTCACTCTCCCTTTTTCACCTTCATTAAGAGCATCTTTAATTCCTCTTTGCTTTCTACTATAAGGTGGTGTCATCTGTATATCAGGTTATTGATATTTCTCCCAGCAATTTTGATTCCAGCTTGTGCTTCATCCAGCCCAGCATTTTGCATGATATACTCTGCATTTGAGTTAATAAACAGAATGACATCATTAAAATCCACATTAAACATCCAATATCCATTCAAGACACTTTCTCCAAAGAAAAGCTGTAAGACTCTTAAACGTGTTTCTGTATTATCTGTGAACTTTTCAAAAATGTGTGGCATATAAAGAGATAATAAATACTTAGACCACGAAGTTTGCTCTTTTCCATAGAGCGTCATAATAACACTTTATAAATTTTGTGTTTTAGTTCAAGTCTGGAACCTTCCATTACTTATGCAAAACAGAGTTACTTATAAAGCTAATTTTTTCTAGGCTCCCTCCAAAACAGTTTTTTTTTAAATTTATTTTTTTGTCATGGGGAGAGGGGAGGAGAGGGTGAGATGTATGGAAAAGAGTAACGTGGAAACTTACATTGCCTCCAAAGCAATTTGATAAAATAAAATATGGACACAATAATATTGTATTCTTACTCTTATGGGTTACATTATTGATTAGATTTTTAATAAAGCATTATTATGAGGCTCTATGGAAAAGAGTAAACTTTGTGGTCTGAGTATTTATTATTTCTTCATATGCCAAGTGTTTTTGAAAAGCTCATGGAGAATATAGAAACATGTTAAAGACTTCTACAGCTTTTCTTTGGGAAAAGCGTCTTGAGTGGTTATTGGATGTTTAATGTGAATTTGAAAGAATTATTATTTTGTACTTTTGTCTTTTAAAGTTGAGTTATGTCAATTTCAAAAAATTGAGAGATATTTTGTGTAAACATTTAAATTTCTTGTAATTCTTTTCAGGAGGGCAATATTAATAGCTTTTTTCTGCTGAGATTTGATATTAATGAAGTAGTGATATTCTTATATAAATCATAATGATCCTAAGAGCCAAAGAAATAAATATATTTTCTGCAACTCTCAAAAGCTTGTTGGTAGTATAATTCAGTAAAACTAGTTTTTTAATATTGTAGGTTGACTCCTTATTTTAAAGAAAGGCCAGTGAATTTGTGACAATTAATGTTTCAGATTTTTCCCTATGCACATCAACAAATTATAATCAGTTAATTAATTAACATAATAAAGAAACGGAAAATTTTATTTGAGCCATTTTGGAGATTATAACACAGGAAGAGCATCTCAGAAAGTTCTGATACCTATTCCACCAGTCAAAGCACAATTGTGTAAGTTTTTTGAGACAGCATTGTACATTAAATGATGTGTTGACAGCTTAAAATCTAGATGTAAATGTCATCATGGCCCTTTAGATGATGGAGAAGGAATATTATCTTTTTAAGGACTTGTCTTATTGCTGCTAGGAGAATATTGGTCTTTATGGTTGAGCAAGTATTTCTGTTGATGCAGAAGGTTTGGTGATGTATAATGTAGATACAAAATGCACAGTGTATGGAGAGAGGAGGCCAAAGGACAGAGAAAATTTGTGGTTAAATTTTCCTTGTCTTGCCATAAAATATAAATTTTATTTCACATCAGTTCAGTTCAGTTCAGCCAGTCAGTCGTGTATGACTCTTTGCAACCCTATGGACTGCAGCATGCCAGGCCTCCCTGTCCATCACCAACTCCTGAAGTTTACTCAAACTCATGTCCATTGAGTTGGTGATTCTATCCAACCATCTCATCCTCTGTCATCCCCTTCTCTCCTGCCTTCAATCTTTCCCAGCTTCAGGGTCTTTTCAAATGAGTCAGTCCTTTGCCTCAGGTGGCCAAAGTATTGTAGTTTCACCTTCACCATCAGTTCCTCCAATTAATATTCAGGGTTGATTTCCTTTAGGATGGACTGGTTGGATCTCCTTGCTGCCCAAGGGACTCTCAATAGTCTTCTCCAACACCACAGTTCAAAAGCATCAATTCTTCAGTGCTCAGGTTTCTTTATAGTCCAACTCTCATATCCATACATGACTACTGGAAAAACATAGCCTTGACTAGACAGACCTTTATTGGCAAAGTAATGTCTCTGCTTTTTAACATCCTGTCTAGGTTGGTCGTAACTTTTCTTTATTACACTAAGATAATTTAAAGCAATCAACTGATTTCAGGGATGATGAAAATATTGATGTCATCTAAGTATTTAGACAGCTAGCTCTCTTCTCCTGTCTGGTCTTCCTTTTGTCATTCCCCTCTTTAAAAAAATTTCTTCTTTGTTCTTTCTCATAAAATGTTTATCATAATATTTATCATAAAATAACTAGATCATAAGAAGTCAAGGAGAAATGTATATTTGGGTTACTAAATTATTATTAATTAACAAGTTATTAATTAGTATAATAAAATTCTCAAGATTATTATTTTTTATTTTTAAGTGAATCCAAAAAGGTATTTAACATAGGCATATCCCCAAGGTCATGTAATCTCTTATTTTTTTGGTTTTTTGCTCTGTAGCTTATTACACTTTCAAAGCATTTCTTAGTTATTATTAAAGTCTTCTGTCTCTGGAATTCAGCAATTTTGTAAAATATCTTTGCATTTTTTGTGTGGTTCAATTGCTTCTTAATATCAGTACTCAGCAGGGTAGATTAAAAGCTCTTATTACAATCAAACTGACCTTTAGCTGTTTTCAAATTGTGCAACTTTTACATATGAGATGTTATCCAACTTGGATTTCCCTATCCTGGAATATAAACAACTCATAAAATTGTTGGTAAGCTTTGTTTCTTTCCAAATCCTCATAAGTCAATGTGACTTGAAAGTATTGCAAACAAATCATTTTAAGAGGGAAAATCATTTGAAATTAAAAGCCTAAAATTTCATTAAATGTGTGCTCAACTAGAATTGTTCACTTTGAACATTACATTGAAAGAACTACACTGAAATAATGAGTTGTCATGGAAATAGCATTACTACCAAAACTCTACCTTAATTAAAATCATTTCAAAATATGTGTCATGAAATTATTTTTAAGAAACAAATGCCTTAGGCAGTTTTAATTTCATAGTGATTTTAGTATTAATGGATACATGTAAAATTCAGATGAGGATATTATATGATTATAATAAAAGCCACATAAACCATGTAGATGTGAAATCCAGTCATTTAAAAATGACTGAAGTCTTCTTTTGAATGTTTCTTAGTTTTACAATTTTATTTTCAAAGCTAGACTCATTGTATAAGAACAAGAAAAATTGGAATAAAATTTCCTGTTTAAAATGACAGTAATTTTGGCCCCCATTATTTTATAATGCTTCCATACTCTTACCATCTTCTTGTACTATGAATACCAAGACAAATTCTGAAATTGATTAATTTACATATTGATGGGAATATGGTACTATGCTTTAAAGATAGGAATACCCATATTTATTTTAGTGTAATTGAGCTATTGATAGAACTGTCAGTGTTCACATATATACATTTCATTTGCATTTAATTACATTTTGGGGGATGTATGAAAAGATTGGCTAATAGTAGATATTCACGTGAGTTAAAATATGAGACCTTTACATATCTTCTGTTTGTGTATTCACCAAATTCATTGACAAGTTAGTAAACTATATATTTTATTTTTACTTAAGTTCAGAATGGCAAAAGTTAGAGCATACATATTCAGATGTGGAGTGATCAGAAAGAAAACCTATATTTGCATCCATCAGTATACTTGATTTTCATAATATGCATTTCACACCAAATAAGTCTGGACCTAGCAAATGCTATTAGGCTACTATCTTTGATAAATTGGCTACCTAAGCAATTAATTAACTGATTAAATTTTAGAATACAGGTAAAATAGAAGCATAGTTGAATTCAATGTACCTGCCTACTATGGCCATTAGTAAGCAGTTTTCTGGGGGTTTTTTGTTTGTTTTATAAGCTTTCACCTGCAAAATATATGTGAATTTTTTTGTGTGTAATTGTGATACTAGTTGTCAAGGCACATTTTTGCCTATCCAGCTGTTCTAATTTAACCACTATTACTTTGTAGTTACAATGTTTCATTGGAACTCTAAGGTCCAGCCCAAACGAAATGTGTTATTCAAGTACTGAATTTTGATGTATATGTGTCATATATTTGAGATACACTATGTTAAGTTGCTGGCTTAATTTCTTATGATTTTAAAGTTCTCACTTTAAAAGCAGATTGGCTAATGCTTTTCTTGACTCAAGATGAAATGTGTTTACTGCTTAAATAAATGCAGCAGCTGT
This sequence comes from Antilocapra americana, assembly GCA_007570785.1. Taxonomy (NCBI): domain Eukaryota; kingdom Metazoa; phylum Chordata; class Mammalia; order Artiodactyla; family Antilocapridae; genus Antilocapra; species Antilocapra americana. The sequence goes on along the minus strand of ML660200.1, from coordinate 57,402,256 downwards.
GTTTTGTTTACAAAATCTTATCTAAAATAAATGCTTTCTGCCATGTATCAAGTCAACTCTTGTAGGCAACTCCTTTAGTCCAGCTGGCAATTGAGCAGAATACCCATACAATTAAAAGGAAAATTAACACTTTTTAAGGAGATGAGCATTAGTTTACAGTAAGTTAAATGTCCTAGTCTTGATATCTATGATACAGTTTCTTTCTTTTCTTTATTACTTAGTTTACTTCCTTCTTTCCATTTTCTTTGGAAATGAAATGTAATGATAATTTTGTTTCAGTATTTTATATTTGTATCCCTTTGTCTTGGAATAGATTAACCCAGTGCTCAGTCACTCAGTCATGTCTGACTCTTCGCGACCCTGTGTACTATAGCCCACCAGGCTTCTCTGTCCATGGGATTTCCCAGGCAAGAATACTGGAGTTGGTTCCTATTTCCTCCTCCAGGGGATCTTTCCCACCCAGGGATCAAACCCACGTCTTCTGTGTCTCTTGCATTGCAGGAAGATTCTTTACCACTGAGCCATCTGGGAAATTCCAGATTTAGCCCTAGTTACAAACAAATAAATTAGCCTATTACTGCTTCATAGATGCTGGCAGAAGACATGAGACTTCTAGGTCAGAAGCAAAAACTTTATTACTCAAGGCATTGCAAGCAGCATGAGTATCAGCATGTGTATTTGCTACCCATGACCCCAAATCCCACAGGCCAACTTAATATGGATTCATAGCTAAGGAACCCTGTGCTAGAGGAGCCTCCCTTTTTATAGCAAATAGTAGCCAAGCTTTCTCTTTGTCCTAAAGAGAGACATTATTACTTCATCCCTCAAAGTTGTTTACTGCAGACAGAACCTGAGAAATGGTTTGGATGAAAAGCAGCCATCGTCCTGAAATCTCAGCATACCCCTGCAGGAAATGCAGGAGGGCTAGAGACCCATGGAGGCCTCCATCACATCACACCCTTATGTGTGTATACTACAAATGCTTTGCATAACCGTATTTTAGTATGTGTGAATGTTTCTCACATTTTTTGGCATGTGACTAACTGAATGTGTGTATGACAAATTATATATTTACTAGTTCACCTTATTAGTCCAGGTTATGTCCTAGAACATTAGCATCAAGTAACTTATCAACATTAATTAGATATAGTTCAGGTTCATTGCCATAAAAAATCAACTGATAGGTTCAATAAAGTTAATATGCACACAGCAGAACAGAGCAGGGTCTCGAGTGTGGTTTTACATTTGGAAGCTAGAGTGGACTGCTGTGCCTGATCATAAAATGTCTGTGTAAGGAGCCCGTGTGACACCTGAAATGCTTCAAGTGAAATGATCAGTTTGTGACATGTGTGGGAAAGCATTCCAAATTTGGGAAGAGAAATGACTTATCCTCTGGTATGACCCTGTTGAATATTTTCACTTCATATCCACTGTTTGGGCTTCCTTGGTGGCTCATACAGTAAAGAATCCATGCAATGCAGGAGACCCAGGTTCAATCCCTGGGTCAGGAAGATGCCCTGGAGAAGGAAACGGCAGCCCACTCCAGTATTCTTGCCTGGAGAATAGGGTACAGTCCATGGGGTTGCATAGAGTCAGACACGACCAAGTGACTAATAGATTTCATCAGATCCACTGTTTAGTTTTTACATTCCAAGCTTCTACTGATAGTCAGACCCTAAAATATATCTTCCAGATATGGGCAATCACCTGACTTTTGGTTATTCTATGAGAAATTGACTTTCATCAGTTTGAGACATTTAGAGAAACATAAACGTCTAGAAACTACCCCTAACTATGACCATTTTTAATGCATTAGAAAATTTAAGCACTCTTCTGCATTTATGACTATTGAAAAAAATGGAAAACTTGATAACTACTTTGATAAACAGCAGATTAAATTGTAGAAGCAGTGATCCAAGAGGACAAAATCACTTATGCTGCTCAAGTGGGGCTAGACACCAGAGTTTAATGAAATTATTTTTAAAATCCCTAGATGTCAGAACCTGCCTATTTCAAATCCATTTCTGTCTTCAAATTATCCTAAGAAGAACATGTTCTGTTGCTCGGTGTGCTTTTTGTTAACATTGCTGAGACAATAAAAAGCAAACTGGCCATCCTTTGCTATGTCGGCCTTTAACCAGTCATCATTCATAAAAATAATAAAAAGCCATTCTCTGGGGGTACGGAAAATCAGAGACTGGAATATTGTAGGTTAGGAAGTGAAGACAGATGGGCGAGTCAGCTGCTGAGTGTGATGACAGTGATGGTCGTGGCTGGGGGGTCAACCACCCTTACAGGTGAGTGTTGGAGGCCCCTGCCCTGGTTCCTGCTCTAGCCCCCTCTGACCACGCCCACCTCACAGGTAGAGGAGCCCACAGAAGCAACTGGAAATGTCCTCTTAGCACCCGTATGTGCCTCAATGCTTTTGTAGTAATTTCATTTATTTTTGGCTGCACTGGGTCTTCGCTGTGCGTGGGCTTTCTGAGGTTGTAATGACTGGGGGCTTCTCTCTAGTTACACTGTGTGGGCTTCTCATCACCGTGGCTCCTCTTGTCATGGCTCACAGGCTCTAGGCGCCCAGGATCAGTACTTGTCGTGCATGGGCTTAGTCGCCCCACAGCGTCTGGGATCTTCCTATACCAGGGATTGAAACCCATGTCTGCAGCACTGGCTGGCAGACCCTCAACCACTGGAACACCAGGGAAGTCCACGAGCCTCTCTTCTTGACCACATTTGAGGAGCTTGGAATGCCAGGATTCCATACCCATGTGGATTAGAATCTGATTCTAGGCCTCGCAAGAACTTCTTCCCCAAGTCTATCTTCCTGAGGGTGGACTGATTCACCTCAGTAATAACACCATTTATTTCCTCTCCTCTGATATGGTTTCCTTCCCATATATTTTGCTTCAGTTGAGTCTCATGTAGTTTCAGAACTTCTCCCTCAGGAAAAGGCAGATTTCACCTAATGTCTTAAAATTCTGTCGCTAATATCTATAGGTCTAACTTTACTTTCCTTCAGTCATTAAACATTATAAATAATTATATTGCAAGCAGCCTCCATTGACAGCTTGCCACTCTTACTGTGGTTATTTCTCTTGGCCGGATCTAATTTGTAGAACTTTAATCTACAAACATGTATTGTGTGATTTCTCTCTTAGGACATGCTTGACTTCCAAGAGCTCTGAAAATTTCCTTTTCCTTTTTACCTTAGCTGACCTCCTGAACTTGACTCTTTGCTTGTTTTTGCTGCTCTTCAGCTCTTTTCTTTTCAGAAAGGTTCTTGTCCTGGTCTCTCTTTGATCAGGCCATGGTACTTTCCATTTCTTTTCACTACCATTTAATTTTCTCTGGATATTGTCTTTTACATAATTTTCTCCCTTTTCATCTCAAAGATGCTTTTGTTCCTGATTTTAGTATTTCAAGTATAATTGCAAACATTGCAGAAAGAGATAAGGAGGTAGAAGGGATTTTCCACAAGCATTTCTTTTACATAAGTCCCCTTGTGATGAATGGCCGATTTTTGTACATGCCTAGGGATGGTTTTACTGTAGATTGGGGCAGGGGGGGCTCATGGAAAGGGGAGATCCTGCCTCAATTTCCCTAAAGCCCACCCTGGGACCTGGCATGTCACTCAAGCAGCTGGTGGAAGGAGGAAATTGGCATTCCTCAGAACTGACCTATTCACAGGTGGGCTCCTCGTTTCTTGTGAGGGTTTGCAGGCAACTGAGAATCCCCTGCCCCACTGAGAGAGTTTTTTGGCCACTATGAGCCTAGGGACCCTGCTGTTCCTTCTTCTAGCCTTGTTGAGTCTGGATTGTGATTGTTCTGGCCAGTCTGAGGGAACTATGCAACTTTGGTGATTCCACATATAAGCTAAATGCTATTATGTGTGTGTGCTTAGTTGCTCAGTTCTGTCTAACTCTTTGCAACTCCATCGACTATATGACCCTCTAGGCTCCTCTGTCAACGGGGATTCTCCAGGCAAGAACACTGGAGTGGATTGCCATGCCCTCCTCCAGGGGATCTTCCCAACCCAGGGATTGAACCTAGATCTCCTGCATTGCAGTAGGATTCTTTACAGTCTGAGCTACCAGGGAAGCCTGAATGCTATCATAGTTGCATTTAAAACTGATATTCTACAACATAGATATAGAGGGAAAAATTCCTGCTAGTAATTTTAACTTTAAAATTTTTCTTTACTGGAAATCCAGTTATACACCAAGTCAAGAGGAAGACCATAGGAAAGAGGGAAAAATTATACCTCTAACTGCACATTTCCTGCTTTTTAAAAAGGGAACATTGTATTTTTATTTTGTACTGTGCCCTGCAAATTTTGCAGCCAGCCCATATGTAGACATTCTTCATGAGAAAACACTTCTGCTTATGCTCAAATAAGGATGCAACAGTCAGCACACTAATACTGAACAGAATATGCTGGTAAAATCCAGCAATTAAACTCCTAGGGAAATACCTAATAGAAATACATAATATATTCATCTGAAGATGTGCACAAGAATAGTCATGGAAGCACTATCTCTCATAGCTCTAACCTGAAAGCTAGCCAAAAGCCAAAAAAATGGTGGGAAAAAATCATGTCTAAAAGGAACAATATGCTAAGGAATCCACAAAGATCATGATGAATGAAAGAATCCAAATATGGAAAAGTGCACACAGTATAATTCCACTTTTGTCAAATCAAAAACAGGCACGACTAATCTATAGTTTTAGAAGTCAGGATAATAGTTACTATTTTGAGGGGTTGGGTAAGTACAAAAGGAAGGCATAAGTGGAAATTTCGAGGTACTGATAATATCTTATTTCTTGATCTTGATCCTTATGTAAATGATATGTTCATCTGTGAAAAATTATCAAGTTGTTACTTAACATTTGTCCACTTACTGTTCATGTGTTCTAGTTCAATAAAAAGTTGAAAAAACGTAGCATGAAACAGCCTCCCTTCTTCTCTTCATCCCTACTATAGAGTATGACCTGATTCTGTTAATGTAAAGTTCAGTGGAAGAAATAATATAGCAAAATGAATTTATTTTCTTGTTTATGCTAAAGTTACTCCAGGACTTGTAAATCAAAAACAAAGGTTTATTGTTTTTGATTAACACTTTGTAAAAGTATAAAGAATAACAAGAGGCAAAATATATTTCTATCACAGAAGTCCCTCTAGACAGCAATTGGCAATGACTTGGAAGGGGTGACATTATAAGAGATGTCCTATGGAGCTCATGAGTTAGAACCATCCTTGGTGAGGTTAAAGCAATGTGTTTTTGTAATTAAACTAAAAATGGGTGTATAAGAGATGTATCCCTGTTGGTTTAGTCTAATTATATATTTTCTCTCTTTTGTTAATTGTCAATATTGATTTACGAGCAATTAATTCAGGCAGTTTTCAAATATCCTTTGACAGTTTTCTCATAGGAGCATTGAAAACTTTGTATATTAATAGAGTTTGGCAAATTGGAGAGGATTAGACAAATACAAATTCTTACTAAAACATCAATTTGTAGAATATTTAAAACAATTAATCTCTACTTTCCAATATTTGACATTTATGATTGTCAAATAGTTTCAAATCCATGAAGGTTGAACTATAATAGAAAATAAATGTCTGCTGATAGAATATTTAGCTAACTTATTGTTATCTGTCCCTACCATATTTGCAGACTCCTATAGGGTTTCTCTGGGGCTTCCTAGGTGGGTAAAGTATCCTCCTGCCAATGCAGGAGATGTGGGTTTGATCTCTGGGTCAGGAAGATCCCCTGGAGAAGGATATGGCAACCCACTCCAGTATTCTTCCCTGGGAAATCCCATGGACAGAGGAACCTGGCAGGCTACAGTCCATGGGGTCCCAAAGAGTTGGACATGACTTAGCAACTAAACAGCAGCAGCAGTATAAGGTTTTTCTGCCAATGGTCTCTTTAGACAGTTCAGCTTCTTTTCTATCACAAGTTAGTTTCTTCAAAACCAAATCTGATAATATTAATTATGTAGTTTCAAGTTTGACTTCCTATTACCTTTTAAATAGGATCCAGTTTACTTAATCTAGTCTACAGTGCTCTTCGCAGTTTGTTCCTAACCTGGTCACAAACTGTTCCTTTGAGAATAGGCAATAAATTGAAATTCCAATCTGCTTCTACTATATAACCACAGCATGACAAAATATTCTCCTCCTGTTACTCTGCAGAGACTTTAAATATCTTTCCTTCTGAACATATGTGTGTGTGTTTGTGTTGGTGTTTTAATTTTCAGACTAAGTATCATATCTAGCAGCCTATGGCTTTGGAAAGGAATGCGGTTTGACAAATCTTAATCTTCCTAATCAGAAAATTGATGGTTCACAGAAATTTAAAGTGCCTTTCAACGTCAGAAATACTACTAAAAATTCCACCAACCTGATCTCTGACCAAGTACAACAACAACAAAAAAAACATGACAGAAAAATCTAAACATAAATGCCTGTCACTGGAAAGCTTTTCCATTCAATTTGTTGTTGTTGTTAAGATCCCAAGGACTCAATGGCCGTATTATTTTACTGACCTGTACTGGCTCCATTGGAGGTCAGCACATGATTTTGGCAAAGAGAAATGGAAAGTGTGTCTTTTTCAGACAGATTCTATGTTTATCCTGTTTACTTATAATATTTTAAAAAATTATATGTCCACTCACAGATGCTTCCCTTTCCCCCCACTGAGCTCCATTTTGTAATCTGGACTTGAGTATATCAAAATCCTGCTCCTGGCATCCACAGCCAAGAGCTTTCTGACTAAATAAATTTAGCAGTCAAAGGTCTGGTCTGTACACTCACTTGGGTTATTTTCAATTCTCCTGAGACTAAAATCACCATAGCAATGACATTTTATTCTACCTACCTCCTTATTGGAGGTGCCTATTAATATACCATTTATCAGAACAGATTAGTTTATTTTGGTACTACAATAACACTTTTTTACAGGAATTCAAACTATCCCTCCTCTTTTGCACAGCCTTTTCTTTCCTGGATTCTTTCCTCTGGTCACACACAAAATCAATCTGTTTCACTACGGAAAAGTATAGAGCAATTTGAACCCCCTATTTAGAGTAAGATACAATTACTGTCCCGGGTGTGCAGGAGCCCAAAGCTCTGGCACAAGGTAAGACTTTGAGATGCAGGGCTAGAACTTACAGTGTAACCGGACACAGAGCTGAAGGGAACTACAGACTACTCTGTGTACTGAAGGAACAGAACGGGTAGGATCATGTGTGGTCCAGAGAGGCAGATGGCTAGATGTGATCCACGCACTTCAGTGAACGGTGCCAAAGAGAGGAAATACATGTGTGAGGAACAAGGAGTCACCCCCCAAGCCATGCGAGAACATAGGAAGAAGCTTTTCTGGGGAATCTGTGGTCCACGACTAGCTGGTCTGAGCTGATTTTTATGGGAAATAAATATGCCCAAATGCCAGTGGCCACCAGAATACTGGTGTTTTACACATGTTCTTGGCCTAACTCACCTTTTCTGTGTACTCCTCCCTCTTAACTCTGATCATTTCTCTTTTTTACTAGGAGGATCTAACAATCTCCCTGAATTCCTGAAGATTCTTATCAATATACACAGAATAGGAAAGTGACCCTTTTCTGCCTTTTGTATTCTTTTGTTTGCCAATCCTGATTTCTTTAGGTTGTTGATGTAAAATCAGTATATAATTTAACCAGTACATTATATTTTCTTAAAAGATTTGGGTTTACAGAGAAGAAGGAGGTCCAAAACAAATAGCAGACATACTGTTGGCTTTACATCATCATAGCATTATTGAGTTTTCTAAATTTCCAGGAGTGGATTTATTTCATTTGTGGCTAGCACTAAACTTTTCCAGTAAGGAAGTACTTGCTGTTTCCTTTAAAAATAATCTTGTACCACCATAACACTGTGCCTTTTTCTTATGCTTTTTCTCTCATCTAGCATAAATATTCAAAAATTTTCAACTTTCAAGTCCCTCCTTCATGATGCTATTTCTGATCCTCTCTGTCAAAATCAATGCTTTCTCTTAAGTGCTCTCATTGTACTTTGTTTTTATCTCTTTGTTACTGTTTTTACATTATAATTATTTGTGCATTTCCCACCAGGTAGAAATCTCTTTGAGAATGGAGAACATGCCCTTTTCATTCCTATTGTACAGCACGTAGTATGGCATCTGTCTTAAATTAGGCATTTGATGTATATTAGAGAAAATTCATGCTACAATTAACAAAATATTCAATCTGTAATTGTGTCAGAGGCAAAGGAAGTAATAAGTTATAAGATCATAATAGAAACATAATTTTAACAAAATGAAATAGGTATCCAAGTGCATTAATATTGATACTGAATAGATGAGTTATGTAGTAGGATAGCACAAATTAGTTATAACACTGAAGCCTCCAAAGACTTTAGTATTAATTTCAGAGTTTACAACTTTAAATTAGATTAATAGTTGAAGTTAGCAAATTGCTTTCTTTGTAGCAGAGCCTGTGTACACTCCCTTCCTCTTGGGTTATTAATGAGAGATAGGACCAGTTGTCTATTAAAGGGATATCTGGAGCTTTAAATAAAATTACAATTTAAAAAATTTTGTATCAGAATTTAAATTAAACATTTTTACGGCAAAATAGGCTTTACATTTAGGCCACAGGGAAAACCAAAACTCAGTTTATTGCTGTCTTCTTCTTTCTCACATGGATGAGGATTTAACCCTTCACGTTCAGATCTGCCTTTATAGACCTTTATCTCAGATCTTATTTTGAAGAAATTTATTGGAAAAAACAAATGAAAGGTCTAACTACTTACTTCTTAACTAGCTGTCGAATGAAGGATAAGTGCTTCTCTGGAGGATAAGTCAGTTTCTTTTCAGCTCTCCTGGGCTTCCCTGTTGGCTCAGATGATAAAGAATCTGCCTGCAATGGAGAACCAGATTCAGTCTCTGGGTTGGGAAGATCCCCTGAAGAAGGGAAATGGTTACCCACTCCAGTGTTCTTGCCTGGAGAATTCCATGGATAGAAGAGCCTGGCGGGCTATAGTCCATGGGGATGCAATGAGTAGGACACAGCTGAGCAACTAACACTTTTTCAGATAATGGAGAACACTCATTCTGGGTGAAATACCTGAAATTTTTCTTGATATGGGCTTTAAAATCAGACAAGCAGTAGCTCAGATGCCAGTTCATCCATTTATTTTCTGAGTGATTGTGGGATTGTCATTCAGACTGAGTTAATTTTCTTATTTTTAAAACAGGACTCAACTATCACTGGTGTAAAAACATGTCAATGTGCATACATTTGTATGTATGTGTGGATCACTTCTAGAAGGTTTCCAAGAAATAGTTATAGTCTTTCCCTCCAGGAAAGAAACAGGTGCCTTCTGGGTGTCAGGAATGGAGGACAGATGTATTTCTTATGGTATATCCTTTTGCACATTTAGATCATTGTATCATCACATGTATTATCCTTACTAAGTAAGTTTCTTAATTAAAAAAATCAAACACAGTAAAATATAAAATAAAATTTTGAAACCAGTTCCTGACCTGGCTGGGGGAGGGATAGGCTACCCACTCCAGTATTCCTGGGCTTCCCTTGTGGCTCAGCTGGTAAAGAATCTGCCTGCAGTGTGGGAGATCTGGGTTTGATCCCTGGGTTGGGAAGATCCCCTGGAGAAGGGAAAGGCTATCCACTCTGGCCTGGAGTCAGATACGACTGAGCGACTTTCACTTTCCTGACCTGGTATTTAATAAATATTATTGTTTACACCTTTTTTATTTCATCCTCTAACTTACCCTCACTGAACTGATATCCATGGAAAATATACACACTCTACCATGGAAATTTTAATCCTATTATATTTTATCTCAATTCATCTCTGGGTTTCACCAAAGAAAGTTTTAGATTTTACTTTTTCAAGCATTTGTGACCATCAGTTCAGTTCAGTTACTTATTTGTTTCCAACTCTTTGTGACCCCATGGACTGCAACACACAAGGCCTCCCTGTCCATCACCAACTCCTGGAGTTTACTCAAACTCTTGAACTTTGAGTTGGTGAGGCCATCCACCCATCACATCCTCTGTCATCCCCTTGTCCTGCCTTCATTCTTTCCCAGAATCAGAGTCTTTTCTAATGAGTCAGTTCTTCGCATCAGGTGGCCAAAGTATTGGAGTTTCAGCTTCACCATCAGTCCTTCCAATGAATATTCAGGACTGATCTCCTTTAGGATGGACTGGTTGGGTCTCCTTGCAGTCCAAGGGACTCTCAAGAGTCTTCTCCAGCACCACAGTTCTAAAGCAGCAATTCTTCAGCTCTCAGCTTTCTGTTTAGTCCAACTCTCACATCCATAAATGACCACTGGTAAAACCATAGCTTTGACTAGACGGACCTTTATTGGCAAAGTGATGTCTCTGCTTTTTAATATGCTGTCTAGGTTGGTCATAACTTTTCTTCCAAGGAGCAAGCGTCTTTGTGACCATAAAGTAGGGAAAATTCAACATTAATTTGAAAAAGTTCAATGTTTTTTGTTTTGATTATTACTTCTTGTGGGTAAGGATACTATATTTTAGAAAATTAAACTTTTTAGGCTATTTCAGCTAAAATGGATAAATGTTAAAGACATTGATGTTTTAGGAAATTCAAATTTTGAGGGCTTAGCTTGTCATAGTTTCATGTAATGAATATATATATGTAGAAGTCTGATGATGCACACTCATTCCTCTAAGAGATTTATGTGTGTGAGTGTCTATTTTTGCTGTAGCTGTCTATTCTAGACTCTTGAACAAAAAAGATAACTATCCTTCTCCTTGCTGAGTTTACATTACACAAGACAGATAATAAACAATAAACATGATGAATAAGCAAATTATTTAGTATGTTAGGAGGTAGAATTTACCATGGAAATAAGACAAAGAAGATCAAGATAAGGAAAAATAAGGGTGCCAGGATTTGTGATGACATTAACTATAGTAGTCTGTGTGGCCATATTGAGAGAGACTTGAGCTAAGACTTGCAGTAGATGAGAGAATCAAACTGCCCAGATCCCTGAAGGAAGAATAGAGAGAACAATCATCTCAGATTCTAAACAGAAGCATGCCTGAGTGTTCAAGGAATAGCAAGTGAATGATGCAGGAGGAATGAGCTAAAGGAGGTGTGATGGGAGAGGAGGTTTGGGAGCAAATGGGCTAAGATCATGCGGAGTCTTCTAAGATGTATTAAAAAGAAATCAGTTTTTACTCTGAGTGAGATGGGGAGACACAATCTCTTGGGCAGAGATTGGCTGCTCTGTTCAGAATAGACTGTAGGAAAGCAAGAAAGGAAGCAAGAGCTAGTATTTATCAGTGTACTGTAGGCAGGGAGTTGTGTCCAGAGTGGAGGCACTGGACTTGATAGGGGATATGATTGACAAGCAAAACCCAAAATAACTTGAAAATATGTAAATGGAACACCTGGAAGAATGGCTTCTCCATTAACTCAGATGGGATAACAGAGAAACAACTGAAGACGGAAGGGGGTCATATTGGGAGTTCATTCTTACACATATTAATTATGAGATATTTATTAAATATCTAAGCGAAGATGGTAGTGAGGCAGAGAGGTTCAGGCTAAAGATATAAAAGTGGTAGTCATCAGTCTAAATAAAGACTCTGAAGCTAGGCACCTTCTTCCAGACCCCCTGAAACAAGTTCATGGGTCTAACTACCTGTAAAGGAGATCCTCTTTGATCTTAAAGCAGAGAGAACAGACCTCGTAGAAAGTTGATGGAAAGGGCAGTGATCACTGTATCAGGATGGAGAACACATAGCTGACTCAGTGGTTGCTTAAGAGTAAAGTGCCCTTTACTATACACTGTGTTTGGGACCAGCTCATTTTTTTTTTTTTTTTTTTCTGCAAAGTCTTCTTTCAGGGAAGACAAATAACCATAACTGGCACTTTGAACCAGACCTCTGGATAAAAATACCCTTCTGAAATCTTTGAAATCTTGTGTGTGTGAGAGAGAGAGAGGGAAGAAATGAGAAAAACAGGCAAAGAAAACCCAACACACACCACACCATTACTTTAAAGATGCAAGCAATTTTCTGCCTTGCAAAGATAAAGATACCTTTAGTGCAAAATATTTCTTTGTCCAGAGGAAAGCACAAAAGTAATGGCATAACTGTGAAGCAGAAGCCATGGCTGGAAGTGGAGGTAATTAAAAAGCCCAGTCAACAATGAGCTGAATGCTCTGAGTGATTGTGTACACAATGGTGGGGATTTGGGGATGCTTATAGACTACGTTTCCTTAGTAAAAGATCTAGTTGTAATCATTAAGTTGTGTTAGTAAGTTTTGGTCTTTAGTAGGGAATGGTTTAATACTAAAGCCTGAACTTAACTGTGTTGTAGGATTTAGAAGGGAAAGTTTGCTGTCCACATTTTGGCCATGTAGGTCGCTAAAGGAGAGGAGCGGGCCCCCAGGCAAGTGGCAAAGGCCCAGAGCAGTGTAAGTGAGCTGCAAGTGTATGCTGAGGGTGGCAATAATGCAATGCTCATCAAAACTGAGAAGGAATGCACTTGCAGCTTGGACTTCCAGATACACCTAAGGAGAGAGGAAACACCGAAAGGAAGCTCCTCAGGTGGAGGTCAAAGCCAGCAGAATCTTGGCATACATATGAATGTGATTTTCTTCATACACTTAGGGTGGTCAAGTCTGGAGACAAATTATATATGACTAAGTAACAGTAGCTAAGAGGATTGAAGCCAATATGCAGTCATTACTAAGAGTAGTAAAAGTGACCGTGCAGTGAATTTGTATATGCTGATTTTTTTTTAAACTGGGGAGTAGGCGTAGAGTTTAAGCTTTATCCTTTTTCTTTGTAAATATTTCATTGCATATTTGAAAGCTTTCTCATATTCATATGTTTTATAGCATAATTGAAGATATAAATAGTATTTGTCAATAGATATTAATGATGGTATCAAAAACATTGTGAATACTGTCTTACATGTTGTTATATAATTCAGAAGAAATATTAAATATAGACTATGGATAATCTTGTCAAAGATGACATTTACTACTTAATTCCTAAAAGTGAGAGATTATAGTTATGTAATAATTCTCCCACTTTGGTACTCAATTTAATCACGATTTGATAACTATATCCCAAACACTTTAATAGGCTGAAGATGTAGATCTGTATAAAAATCCAGCCTTGTCAATTAGGCTGCAAAATACTTTAAGAGTAATTATTTTTAAAGATGGGGAAATTTTAGTGACAGATTTTCTAGCTTTTTAATTGTAAAGGGAAAAATAGTATTCTATGGTTTCTATGAGAACAAAATTCAAAAGAACACCACCTAGTTTGGTCTACTGTTTATTAAATTATACTGAACACCCTCAAACCCCTTTTGTATTTAAAGGATGTATTATACTATAAAGTGGCTGATTTCATATAGTGTTGTATATCCATCCAATAATAAAATTACCAAATGAATACCATATGCTTGCACAATAAGCATTAAATATGATTACTGAATTTAATTTATAAATCAGCCCATATTTTCTGATTTTTGTTTCTTATGATATCATTATATAAAGATGTTTACTGTATTAAAATTTTCACTTTCAGTCCATAGACCATATGAGAAAAGCAATATATACTTTGCAACCTTTTCTAATTTCTTGAAATGAATACTACACTCCTTGTTAGCCTTTCTTCATTTCTAACATCTACATTTAGTGATATATGCATTTTCCTCTATTTTGTATTTTCTGCATATAAAATTGATTTCTTGTTAATAATTCAGCTCATTAATAATTCGGCTCAAAGATAGCTTGTATAAGATTGTCTCTGACCTGTGGATTAATCACAAAGGTATTTCTTAATTTCCAAGGATATCGGGGATTTTTCTACTTATTATTTTGTTGTTGATTTCTGTCAGTGAACCTCAAACACACTCTGTTTCCAACTCTTTGAGATGTGCTTTACAATCCAGATTCTCAGTAGCAAAATGTGAGCAAATTCTGCTACTATAGAGCAGGTAACTAAAGAGAAGAATGTGCCAAATTTAAAAGTTTTTTCAAAGAAATTTTACCATATAAACACAATAAAACACTAGAATAAGAACAATTTTCTTCCTGTGAAGCTACAAAGAAAGCGTTATAGGTAAAAGCTTATGCTATGTCTGGGTAATAGCAAGAACAAAACTGCATCTCACACTCTGTATTGAAATATCTGACCAGGTCAGGATGGTAGAGGGCCCATTTGAGATCACCATATGCGTACATACTGATGATAGAAATGTGACATCTATAAACACGTCGTTAAAAGACATGTAGGAGTTAGAGTCACAAATATTTCTATTTCTTTCATAGTTTGAAAGTTAGAAAAGAAGCCTACCTCTACAATAACCATGATTCAGAAATGACTTCATTAATAAGAGTGTACTGGTTTGGAGATCAGAAAACTGGAGTTTTAGCTACTCCCTGCATTTACAATTTAGGTAGGACTCCAATCCCCTTGAATTTTGGTCTCTCCTTAATGAAATGAAAAGAATTACTACTGCCCCTCCTCTCAAGAGATTGTGAGAATTGGGAATCAAAAGTTATGATGGTGTTTGAAAAAGATATTTTAGACTGTAAAGTATTATTAAAAATTTAGATTTTATTATTAATGAATAGCCTAGTGTCCACAGGCTCAATACCATGTTAAGCAGTACCAGAGGATGCCAGAGAAATATAGTCACTGACTTGAAAAACAAATGTGTACTTTGGAAAATTCTAGGAGAAAAGCATTATTTTAAGTCAGAGTGCAAAGAATTCAGAGACATTAGAAATTTAAATTACGTATCCAAACTCTCCATTTAACAAATGCAAATTCTAAGACCTAGAAAGATTTGTTTCACTTGTTCATGGTTCCATAAGTAGCAAGCCTGGCAAAACCAGGCTTTATTACTCTAAGATGGTCCTACCACACCATTATATTGGCTAGTAAGGAAGGGTAAGTATGCCATCAATAACATCTAATTCTTTGTGTCATATTTCTAAATATTCATGTTAAAGTTGAACATTTATGTTGATTTAATATATATAAACATGTAATGAAATGCTTGTTAAGAATTTGAATTGGATTACATACAATTGGGTGTGGGTTCATCAAATAACATATTTATAGTTTAAAAATGTAGTAACTTGTGTGCCAAGTACTATGGGATGAGCCTGCTCTTGTTGAAAAGGCAGTTATCACATTACCTTTATTGTAATTTTCATCCATTTAACAGTATTTTAGGGTATCAGTAGAGAGAAAATATATCTTAAAAAATTCTAATTTTGAAGTATTTTCTCTTGTGTTTCTTATAAAAATGCCTACAGATTAAGAATTTATTTATATTCCCTTTCTAATGGGAAGACCACTTTCTGCCATGTCTTTTTCTGAATTCAAGGAAATATTTTATGCAGGTCCAAAAGGTTTCTAAATAAAAGTTAAAAAAAATATCTACAATTAACCCATTTGATGTGTGAAAATATTCATCCCCATTAATAAATTATTAAATTATATTCAGTTACCATATTTCAGTTTATTTCTCCCTGTTTTAACATCAGGGCTATTTTCCCTGACATTCTAGCTATTTTAATGCCATGGCATAATCATACAATTCCTAGGGTAAAATCTTCCTTAAAAACTTTTCCTACATGAAAATCTGAAGATGCTATATCTGCTTAATATCTAGGCTTTTTTTTGTGTGTGTGTATTCTGTTTCTAGTTTCAAAGTTTTCCTTTTCTCCTGTTTTACAAGGGGTATTTTATGAAGTGAGTTTTATGAGACAAGGTGCTTTGGGCTTAGATTAATGGCCAAAAGTAAAAGGAGGATTCGGGGACCAAAATAGGCTTCAGAAATTCTGTTCTTCAGAATTTACTCCACTGGGAAGCTCTCTGAAAGTTTGATAGCAAGTTAGTCTTCAATGATGAGAGCAAACATTAGCCATACAGAAGTTATGGTTGTGCATTTTATTAGACAAGCTTTTTGAAGAATAATATTTAAATTTGATGTAATATCCCTGAAAGCAAATGAAAACACACGTTGTATTTTTTACAAATGGCCTTAAAAATATCTATTTGGTTATTTTGAAACTATTTATACTTTTGACAGTTCATAAATCCTGCAGACTGAATATGCTTTATTTTACTATTTATCTTGGCTTTATCATAATTCAACAATCCCCATAAACTATTGTTCAATAAAAGCTGCATTTGATAGTATAATCTCAGTGATCTATGCCCAAGCTATGAAACAGGAGATTCTTTTATCACTTGGAGGCAGTTTTATAGCTTTACAATGATAGAATAATGAATATATGGTTATCACCCCCTTCACCCCAAGTTAACTGAGTTAAGACCTTTAGAAAATAAAAATTACTTTCCTTCTTTCACAAAACATAAATATAATTGTGTTATGATTCACCTTATGAAATTCATACAAAACAGACCTGCTCAAAATGTCATGGAATGTTATTATTTTTTAAAAAGTTCTGCAGGCCAGAGAGAGGGAATCAGGAGGGAGGTGGGAGGGGGGTTCTGGAAGGGGAACACATGTATACCCATGGCAGATTCATGTCAATGTATGGCAAAACCAACTTGATAATGTAAAGAAAATTTAAATAAATAAATAAAAACAAAATGAATAAAATGGTAAAAAAAAAAGTTCTGCAGGTATTTATGATTCAACAGTTTTGTGAACTTTTGTCATAGATAGAAGTGGAATGTTTACTTTTTACTAAAAATTGGATCTGCCCTTGCCTTATAATTCTTAGTCATTCAAGATTTAAAAATGCATACATTTCCCCTAGATTGAACAGAACACTTCGAACTTGGGACATTTTTATGTTAATATTTTACTCAGAGAATTGGATTGAGTTGCTTTTCAAAGGAATTACATTCTGATGATTATTGAAAACTATATATTGTCAATGAAAAATTTTTATTCAAATTAAATAAATTTAATTTTGTTGCATCTAGATCATGTTTGAAGTTTATAGCTCTCTTTATTTTTTTATTTTTTTTTCCAGTTGACCCACAATGTTTATTTTTTTTTTCCCTTTTATTGTTTTTGCCATACAATGCCATGATATCACCATGGGTTTACATATGCTCCCCCTCCAGAACCCCCCTCCCTCCTCCCTCCCTCCTCCTTCCCCCCGGGAAATCTCGATGCACCAGCCCCGAGCATCAATCCTGGGCTGGCGATTGATTAGACATATGATAATTAACATGTTTCAATGCCATTTTCCCATATCATCCCACCCTTATCTCATCCACAGAGTCCACGAGTCTATTCTATACATCTGCGTTCCTTTTGCTGTCTCGCATCATGGGTTCTCGTTACCGTCTTTCTAAATTCCATATATATGTGTTAATATACTGTATTGTTGTTTTTGCTTCTGGCTTACTTCACTCTGGATAATGGGCTCTAGTTTCGTCCATCTGAGTAGAACTGCTTCAAATGAATTTTTTTTTAATGCTGAGTAATATTCCATTGTGTATAAACAGAATAGAAAGCCCAGAGATAAATCCACGCATCTATGGACACCTTATCTTTGACAAAGGAGGCAAGAATATACAATGGAGAAAAGACAACCTCTTTAACAAGTGGTGCTGGGAAAACTGGACAGCCACTTGTAAAAGAATGAAACTAGAACACTTTCTAACACCATACACAAAGATAAACTCAAAATGGATCAAAGATCTAAGCATAAGACCAGAAACTATAAAACTCCTAGAGGATAACATAGGCAAAACCCTCTCTGACATAAACCAAAGTGGGATAATCCATGACCCACCTCCCAGAATATTGGAAATAAAAACACGAAGAAACAAATGGGACCTAATTAAAATTAAAAGCTTCTGCACAACAAAGGAAACTATAAGCAAGGTGAAAAGACAGCCTTCAGAATGGGAGAAAATAATAGCCAATGAAGCAACGGACAAACAATTAATCTCAAAAAATATAGCTCTTTTTAAAGTGCTTTTCAAGGACAGGTTTTATTGCCATAATTTCATTTATAAAATGAAACATCTAGTTTATACTAAACATTTCCTTCAGTTGAGTTGCTCAGTCATGTCCGACTCTTTGTGACCCCGTGGATTGCAGCATGCCAGGCTTTCCTGTCCATCACCAACTCCCGGAGTTCACCCAAACTCATGTCCATTGAGTTGGTGATGCCATCCAACCATCTTATCCTCTTTCGTCCCCTTCTCCTCCTTCCTTCAATCTTTCCCAGCATCAGGGTCTTTTCCAATGAGTCAGCTCTTCATATTAGGTGGCCAAAGTATTAGAGTTTCAGCGTCAACATCAGTCCTTCCCATGAACACCCAGGGCTGATCTCCTTTAGGATGGAGTGGTTGGATCTCCTTGCTGCCCAAGGGACTCTCAAGTGTCTTCACCAATACCACAATTCCAAAGCATCAAAATTCTTCTGTGCTCAGCTTTCTTTATAGTCCAACTCTCACATCCATACATGACTACTGGAAAACCCATAACCTTGACTAGACAGACCTTTGTTGGTAAAGTAATGTCTCTGCTTTTTAATATGCTATCTATGTAGGTCATAACTTTCCTTCCAAGGAGTAAGCGTCTTTTAATTTCATGGCCACAGTCACCACCTGCAGTGATTTTGGAGCCCCCCCCAAAGTAAAGTCAGCCACTGTTTCCACTGTTTCCCCATCTATTTGCACTGAAGTGATGGGACCAGATGCCAGGATCTTAGTTTTCTGAATGTTGAGCTTTAAGCCAGCTTTTTCACTCTCTTCTTTCACTTTTATCAAGAGGCTCTTTAGTTCTTCTTGACTTTCTGCCATAAGAGTGGTGTCATCTGCATATATGAGATTATTGATATTTCTCCTGGCAATCTTGATTCCAGCTTGTGCTTCTTCCAGCCCAGCGTTTCTCATGATGTACTCTGCATATAAGTTAAATAAGCAGAGTGACAATATACATCCTTAACGTACTCCTTTCCTGATTTGGTCCAGTCTGTTGTTCCATGTCCAGTTTTAACTGTCACTTCCTGACTTGCATACAAGTTTCTCAAGAGGCAGGTCAGGTGGTCTGGTATTCCCATCTCTTTCAGAATTTTCCACAGTATTTTTTGATCTACAAGTCAAAGGCTTTGGCATAGTCAATAAAGCAGAGATAGATGTTTTTATGGAGCTTCCTTCTTTTTTTATGATCCAAAGGATGTTGGAAATTAGGTAACAAAGAAATCAAAAGGTAACATGAAAAGGTCATGGTATGATAAAAGCAACATTGAAAAGTACAAATAACCTTGAAAGATCTTACAATCTATTAAGCAAATGGCAAAGTCTTCTTCTTGGGGTTCTTTTAGCTCTACCAAAGACGTATAAATTTTTTTGTGCATGATTCAAAGAGAAGGAAGTATGAGATTAGAGCAAAGTTATTCTTTGAGGTTAGAGCAAAGTTATCCTTTCATAGATATACTGAAAAAAAAACCTTCACAAATCCATGAAGAAGACTTTCATGAAAATTCATGTCCTTCAGTAAGATATTAATAAGAACTAAGTGAAAACAAGGTTAAGGAAGGGTTTCAAACAGATCATTAAATGCAGTCTAGTTACCACTGAAATACTGTTTATTGCCATTAGTGCAGTCATGCAAGAGAAAACAGATGACTTACTTTCTTGTCATCTCAGACCCTTGCCTCCTGGTTACAAATGAAACCGTATACTTAGCAAAGGTGACAGGGACCACCATGAGAGTGAAAAAAGGTTTTGATTGCATAGGTGCTTAAGTCAGTTGCAATTCTAAGAGCTCAACTATTAAGAAAAGGGCTCTCATGTTAGTTCAGTAAGTGACCTAACATTGATTGAAAGCAGTTAATGAGTTCAATTCTTTAATTCGTTGAGAAAGTGGTATTTTCCTCATTTCTCATTTTACAGGTTCCAGAGGCCCAAATAAATCCACATCAAATACTGGGTTGTAGAATCCAAGTTCAAGAGCAGGTATTTCTGGCTCCAGCACCCTGCCTTCTACCCTTGCCCCATTTGTGATAGGAAGAGAATGAACTCAGTCAGTCCAGAGTCCCATACATCTTAGAATGATTGCTCATGTCTGTGGCATTACTTCTAGAATGACTGTGTTAGAATTCATCAGTCAGTCCACTGTGCTAACAGTGTGAAGG
The DNA here is from genome assembly GCA_007570785.1 of Antilocapra americana. Lineage (NCBI taxonomy): Eukaryota > Metazoa > Chordata > Mammalia > Artiodactyla > Antilocapridae > Antilocapra > Antilocapra americana. The sequence continues at coordinate 57,382,085 of ML660200.1, read as the reverse complement.
AACTGCTGGTGGATATAAAAACATGGGGCATCCAGTTTAAGGAATATAACTAAAAGTTGAAAATGATGTAGGTATAAAGGCTTTAGAACTTCAAATGACAGGTAGCTCTTAGAGGACAAAAACTGACAAAGAAGGTTTTGGTTCGTGTCTAATGTTTTACCTGAGACAGCCTGCAGTAGAGCAGATGTGGCTTTGATCCCTGGGTCAGGCAGATCCCCTGGAAAAGGAAATGGCAACCACTCTAGTATTCTTGCCTGAGACACTCCATGGACAGCAAAGCCTGGCAGGCTACAGAGGCTCCAGTCCATGGGGTCATAAAGAGTTGGACACGACTTAGCAACTAAACCACCACCACCAATGTTTACCATAGTTAATACCAATGATATTGGGATATCGGTCTTTTCTCCAAAGGAAAAAAAAATCTATCTATATATTTACCTTTAGTATACTGAAATAGATCATCCTGGTTTTTATCAAAAAGACAGAAATATACATTTAGTCCAGTTTGACAAAACCCTCAGTTTAGATCAGTTCAGTGGCTCAGTTGTGTCCAACTCTTTGCGACCCCATGGACTGCAGCGTGACAGGCTTCCCTGTCCATCACCAACTCCCATTGCAGGATAGACAAAACTCTATCCTATGATAATTATTACAACCGGTGACTTTTTGGATAGGAACCACCCTATCAATCATGTATGGGAAAAGGAAAATAAGACCTCCTTTTGAAAAGAAAAATTGGAGTACAGCTGATTTATCAATTCAGGTCAGTTCAATCACTCAGTCATGTCTGACTCTTTGTGACCCCATGGACTGCAGCACACCAGACCTCCCTGTCCATCACCAACTCCTGGAGTTTACTCAAACTCATGTCCATCAAGTCAGTGATGCCATTCAACCATCTCATCCTCTGTTGTCTCCCTCTCCTCCCACCTTCAATCTTTCCCAGCATCATGGTCTTTTCCAATGAGTCAGTTCTTCACATCAGGTGGCCAAAGTATTGGAGTTTAAGCTTCACCATCAGTCCTTTCAGTGAATATTCAGGACTGCTTTCCTTTAGGGTGGACTGGTTGGATCTCCTTGCAGTTCAAGGGACTCTTAACCGTATTCTTCAACACCACAGTTCAAAAGTATCAGTTCTTCAGCACTCAGCTTTGTTTCCCCAGTCCAGCTCTCACATCCGTACATGATTACTGGAAAAATCATAGCTTTAACTAGACAGACCTTTGTTGACAAAGTAATGTCTCTGCTTTTAATATGCTATCTAGGTTGGTCATAATTTTTCTTTGAAGGAGCAAGCGTCATTTAATTTCATGGCTGCAATCGTCATCTGCCCTGATTTTTGAGCACAAAAAAATAAACCCCGTCACTGTTTCCATTGTTTCCCCATCTATTTGCCATGAAGTGATGGGACCAGATGCCATGATCTTAGTTTTCTGAATGTTGAGTTTTAAGCTAACTTTTTTACTCTCCTATTTCACTTTTATCAAGAGTCTCCTTAGTTCTTCTTCACTTTCTGCCATAAGGTTGGTGTCATCTGCATATCTGAGGTTACTGATATTTCTCCTGGCAATCTTGATTCCAGCTTGTGTTTCATCAAGCCCAGAGTTCTCATGATGTACTCTGCATATAAGTTAAATAAGCAGGGTGACAATATACAGCCTTGACACACTCCTTAACCAATTTGCAACCAGTTTGTGGTTCCATGTCTAATTTTAACTATTGCTTCCTGACCTGCATACACATTTCCCAGGAGGCAGGTCATGTGGTCTGGTACTCTCATCTCTTTAAGGGTTTTCCAGAGTTTATTGTGATCCATACAATCAAAGGCTTTGACAAAGTCAATAAAGCAGAAGTAGATGTTTTTCTGGAACTCTCTTGCTTTTTTGATGATCCAATGGATGTTGGCAATTTGATCTCTGGTTCCTCTGCCTCTAAATCCTGGTTGAGCATCTGGAAGTTCATGGTTCATGTACTTTTGAAGCCTGGTTTGAAGAATTTTGAGCATTACTTTGCTAATGTGTGAGATGAGTGTGATTATGTGGTAGTTTGAGCATTCTTTGCATTGCCCTTCTTTGGGATTGGAATGAAAACTGACCTTCTCCAGTCCTGTGGCCACTGCTGAGTTTTCCAAATTTGCTGGCATATTGAGTGCAGCAGTTTCACAACACCATCTTTTAGAATTTGAAATAGCTCAATTGGAATTCCATTACCTCCACTAACTTTGTTCATAGTGATGTCTCCTAAGGCCTACTTGATTTTGCATTGCAGGATGTTCAGCTCTAGGTGAGTGATCACACCATCATGGTTATCTGAGTCATGAAGATCTTTTTTTTTTGCATAGTTATTCTGTGTATTCTTGCCAGCTCATCTTAATATCTTCTGCTTCTGTTAGGTTCATACCATTTCTGTCCTTTATTGTGTCCGTCTTTGCATGAAATGTTCCCTTGGTATCTCTAATTTTCTTGAAGAGATCTCTAGTCTTTCCCATTCTCTTGTTTTCCTCTATTTCTTTGCATTGATCACTGAGGAGGGCTTTCTTTTCTTTCCTTTCTAGTCTCTGGAACTCTGCATTCAAACGGGTATATCTTTCCTTTTCTCCTTTGCCTTTCGCTTCTCTTCTTTTCTCAGTTATTTGTAAGGCCTCCTCAGACAGTCATTTTGCCTTTTTGCATTTCTTTTTCTTGGGAATGGTCTTAGACCAGACCAAGACAGTTGATCTGTAGTGTTGTGTTAACTTCAGGTGTACAGCAAAGTGAATCAGTCATATATGTACATGTACTGATTCTATTTTTTATTCTTTTCACATGTAGGTCAATTATACATGTACATATACTGATTCTTTTTTGATTCTTTTCACCTATAGGTTGTTGCAGAGTATTCTATAGGGTGCTCTATTTGGTTCTTATTAGTCACCTATTTTACATATAGTAGTATATATAAGTCAGTCTCAGTCATACAGTTTATTCCTCCCCACCTTGCCACCCTGGTAACCATAATACTATTTTCTCCATATGTCACACTATTTCTCTTCTGTAGATAAGTTCATTTGGACCATTTTGGTTTTAGATTCCACATGTAAGTGATATCATACGATATTTGCCCTTCTCTGCTTGATTTACTTCACTCAGTATGACAATATGTCCATCCATATTAATGCAAATGACATTAATTTGTTCTCTTTATGGCTGAGTAGTATTTCATTATATACATGTGCCTATCTTTTTTATTCATTCCTCTGTCGATGGGTATTTAGGTTGCTTCCCATTCCAGTTACCTGGAGGAAACCATAATTCAAAAAGATACATGTACCAATGTTCATTCTAGCACTATTTACAATATCCAGACATGGAAGCATTCTAAACTACTTCTTTTCGATATGCTTCTGTTTCCTCCTAAGTTCTTAGATATCTGAAAGTATAAGATGAGGCCATTCCTCACTATTTGTTTTTTGTTGTTCAGTCACTAAGTTGTGTTTGACTCTTTGCAGCCCGATGGAATAGAGCACTCCAGGTTGCCCTTTCCTTCTCTACCTCCTGGAGTTTGCGCACACCCATGTCCATTGAGTCGGTGATGCCATCCAGCCATCTCATCCTCTGTCATCCCCTTCCCCGCCTGCCCTCAATCTTTTCCAGCATCAGGGTTCTTCCAATGAGTCAGCTCTTCACATCAGGTGGCCAAAATATTGGAACTTCAGCTTCACTAGTCCTTTCAATGAATATGCAAGGTTGGTTTCCTTTAGGATTGACTGGTTTGATCTTCTTGATGTCCAAGGTACTCTGAAGAGTCTTCTCCAGCACCACAGTTCAAAAACATATTTTTTTTCTGTGCTCAGCCTTCTTTATGGCCCAACTCTCAGCTATGTGTATGACTATTGAAAAAACCATGGCTTTGACTATAAAGATCTTTCTGGAGAAGGGAATGGCTACCTACTCCAATATTCTTGCCTGGGAATTCCTTGGACAGAGGAGCTTTGTGGGCTACAGTCCATGGGGTCATTAAGACTTGGACAAGACTGAGCAACTAACCAAAAAAGAACTCTTTGTCAGAAAATTGATGTCTCTGCTTTTTAACACATTGTCTAGGTTTGTCATAGCTTTCCTTCTAAGCAGCAACCATCTTTTAATTTTGTGGCTGCAGTCACTGTCCACAGTGATTTTGGAGAACAAGAAAATTAAATCTGTCACTACTTCCACTTTTTCTCCATCTATTTTGTATGAAGTGATGGGACCAGATGCCATGATCTTCATTTCTTGAATGTTGAGTTTTAAGGAAACTTTTTCGCTCTCCTCTTTCACACTCATTCATGAGGCTCTTTAGTATCTCTTTGCTTTCTGCCATTAGAACATTATTGTCTGCAGATCGGAGGTTGATACTTCTCCCGGCAATCTTGATTCCAGCTTGTGATTCATCCAGCCCAGCATTTCACATGCTGTTCTCTGAATATAAGTTAAATAAGCAGGGTGACAATATACATCCTTTTTGTACTCCTTTCCCAATTTTGAACCAGTCCATTGTTCCATGTTCACTTCTAACTATTGCTTCTTGATCTGCATACAGGTTTCTCAGGAAACAGGTAAGGTGGTCTGGTATTCCCATTTCTTTAAGAATTTTCCACATTTCATTGTGATCCACCCAGTCAGAGGGTTTAGTGTAGTCAATGAAGCAGAAGTAGATGTTTTCCTGAAATGCCTTGCTTTCTGCATGATCCAGTGAATGTTGATAATTTGATCTCTGGTTCCTCTGCCTTTTCTAAACCCAGCTTGAACATCTGAAAGTTATTTAGTACTGCTGAAGCTTAGCTTGAAGGATTTTGAGCATTACCTTGCAAGCATGTGAAATGAATGCAATTGTATGGTGGTTTGAACATTCTTTGGCATTGCCTTTCTTTGGGATTGGAAAGAAAGCTGACCTTTTCCAGTCCTGTGGCTACTGCTGAGTTTTTCAAATTTGCTGACATATTTCATACAGCACTTTGACAGCATCATCTTTTAGGATTCGAAATAGATCAGCTAGAATTCCGTAATCTCCACTAGCTTTGTTCATAGTAAAGTTTTCTAAGGCCCACTTGACTTTACACACCAGATGTCTGGCTATAGGGGAGTGACCATACCACTGTGGTTATCCAGATCATTAAGGCCTTTTTTGTATAGTTCTTTTATATATTCTTGCCACCTCTTCTTCATATCTTCTACTTCAGTTAGGTTCTTGCTGCTTCTGTCCTGTATTGTGCCTATCCTTGCATGAAATGTTTCTTTGGTATCTTCAATTTTCTTGAAGAGGTCTCTAGTCTTTCCCATTCTATTCTTTCCCTCTATTTCTTTGCACTGTTCACTTAGGAAGACTTTCTTATCCTTATCCTTGCTATTTTTTTGAGCTCTGCAATTAGTTGGGTATGTCTTTCCCTTTTTCCATTGCCTTTCCCTTCTCTTCTTTTCTCAGCTGTCTGTAAAGCTTCCTCAGACAACCACTTTGTCTTCTTGCATTTCTTTTTCTAGGGGATGGTTTTGACCATCATCTCCTGTTCAATGTTACAAACCTCTATCCATTGTTCTTCAGGCACTTTTCTACCAGATCTAATCTGTTAAATGTATTCATTACCTCCACTGTATAATCATAAGGGCTTTGATTTGGGTCATTGCTCATTATACACAGAACTTAACACTATTATCTGAGTAAAATTTGAAGATTTTATTGGCTTTATTCAACAGTTCAAGAATCAGGCAGCATTCACTCTAGCAACAGAAAGAAACTCTGAGGAGCTGTACAAAATGAAAGACTTTACGAGCAAACTCCAGGGAGCAGATATAAGGAAGTACTAATAAAAAATTGATTGGTTATGACAAGGTCACGTTCCTTTATAGGATGGCAGGGGTCCATCAAACCACTTCACTAGTCCTGATCTAGGGATTCCTGATTGTTGGGTTTAAGATTCCATTTCTGGGAGAGGCCAAAGTTAATTAACTTGTCTCAGTTTGGTGATATGGGGCTTAGCATATATGACTCCATTCTAAGTCTACTGTCATATTTTTAATGGTGGAAACACTGGTGAAGGCTAATTTCCAGATTGCAGAGGCTAATTTTCACAGTTGAGAAGATAAAGTGACATATTATTTACCAAAAACTTCAGGTAATTCATAACTTTATGACTTTGAAATGACAGAATTATTCATTATTCTGTCAAAGATTCCACACACACTTTCCATTTAGATGGTAAAGTCAATGTAACTTAGTCTTATGATGTGATAACCTAAATATATTCCAAATAATGTTAAATGAAATTAACTGTGAAACTCCATTATTATTTAGGAGATTTTTTTTCCTTTCCATTTAGTTTACTACTGGTTTTTCTTTTGTATATCTTTTACATAAAATTTCATAATCTTTCTTTCTGTCTGTCTTTCCCTACTCAAATCCTTTCCCCACATTTGAGAATTTGGGCTTTACACTGTAACATATAATGTGAAGGGAACAGACTCAAACCCTAGGTAAGGAAAATAACCCTTAACATGTACCTACCATTTACAATGTATCAGGTACTCTTCTAAACACTTCATAGTTTATTATTGCATTTTAATTCTCATAGCCAACTTATGCCATAGGGGCTATTTTTTAAAATTCATTTTTATAGATGTGAGAACTAAGATACAGAAAATTTAAGTAATTTACCTAGTTACTAAAGTATGATGCTTCTGATCAGCTGCTCTATAACCGTGTAATCTCTCACTGTTATTGTTGTTGTTTAGCCACTAAGTCATGGCCAAATCTGTGTGACCCCATAGACTAAAGCCCACCAGGCTCCTCTGTCCATGGAATTCTCCAGGCAAAAATACTGGAGTAGGTTGCCATGTCCTTCTCTGGGGGATCTTCCCAACTCAAGGACTGAACTAAGAACCTCTCTGTGCCTCCCTCTGCTCATCTGTTATGGAGGTAGTAGAAAAATACAAAGTAAATAGAAAAACTTCAAAGAGTTTGGAGTCTTCTTGGTAGAGATGTTGAATGAGCAAGTTAAAATGTGACTCTGGAATTGAAGAGGCAAGGTAGAGCTGAAGTCTGGAGACCAGCCACAGAGAGCACCAGGAAAGCCCTGAGGGTAAATGAGTGAGTGACGTGTGGTGGTGGTTTAGTTGCTAAGTTGTGTCTGACTCTTGCGACCCCTTGGACTGTAGCCCACCAGGCTCCTCTGTCCATGGGATTCTCCAGGCAAGAATACTGGAGTGGGTGCCATTTCCTTCTCCAGAGTGAGTGAGGTTACCAAAGCAAGACTCTGTTGGTTAAGGGGAAGAGGAAGTATGATATGGGTACTGAAGGATGAAAAGCAGAGTGTGGGAGGGAGATTAGAGAGGCTGGAGCAGCAATGAGTGATGCTATTGAAGCAAAGGACCTGACCAATAAGGTCAAACATAACTTTTTATATTTAAAGCCATGTCATTGTGTTTGGCAATGAGGTCATTACTGACCTTTTGAGAGACGCCTTCCTAGAGCTGCAGTGGTGGAAGTGGGCTGGCAGTAGTTCCTGAGGAGGGAGAGGAGGAGGCATAGGCAGGGTGGGGAATGACTGTCCAAGCAGTTTGGTGAACAGGGCGGGCTGCAGCCAGAAAGAATGCAGTGCTGAGGGAAGGGCTTGTGGCTCGGGCCCATCTGTGTATGTTTCTACACAACATTTAAGGATCAGAGGAAGAACAGGGAGAGACTGAGAAGAGGGAGAGCAGTAAAGCAAACTTCAGGAGAAACAAACATGCCCAGAGCCCTTCTGAAAACATTTTCATTTTACCAGTTTTCCAGTGCTATTGCTCAAGAAATAACTGATGAAAATTTGAGATTCATTCAGCAACTAACTTTTATTAAGTTGTCACTACATAGCTGATACCACTTTAAGTGCTAGAAATCCAACAATGATAGCATAAACAATATAAACAAAATTCCTGCTCTTAGGACACTTTCATTACAGAGACTGTTTAAACAAGAAACATGCAAATGAATGGATAGAACGTGTTAGTATGTCTAGTGGAAATAAATAGTGTGAAGAAAACCAAAATGGAGTAAGGGGGTAGAACTGACCCCCAGGGGTTGGGATTGCTGTTGCTGATGAGGAGTAGTAAAGCTTATTTGACAGGGAGATGTTTGAGTGGAAATTAAAAGGAATGAGAATCTGACTTTTATAATATATGGTGAGAAAATATTTCAGACAGATGAACATGAGTACAGCAGGCTATAAGTTCAAAGATTTTGTCAGATTCAAGGAATAACTACAAAGCCCCTGTGGCTAAAGTGAAATGGGCAAAGATGCCAGTGGGAGCTCAGTTCAGTTCAGTTCAGTTCAGTGGTTCAGTCATGTCCGACTCTTTGCGACCCCATGAATCACAGCACGCCAGGCCTCCCTGTCCATTACCAACTCCCGGAGTTTATCCGAACTCATGTCCATGGAGTCAGTGATGCCATTCAATCATCTCATCCTCTGTCGTCCTCTTCTCTTTCTGCTCCAACCCTTCCCATCATCAGGGTCTTTTCCAATGAGTCAACTCTTCGCATCAGCTTCAACATCAGTCCTTCCAATGAACACCCAGGACTGATCTCCTTTAGGATGGACTGATTGGATCTTCTTGCAGTCCAAAGGACTCTCAAGAGTATTCTCTAATACCACTGTTCAAAAGCATCAATTCTTTGGTGCTCAGCTTTCTTCACAGTCCAACTCTCACATCCATACATGACTACTGGGAAAACCATAGCCTTGACTAGGCAGAACTTTGTTGGCAAAGTAATGTCTCTGCTGTTAAATATGCTATCTAGGTTGGTCATAACTTTCCTTCCAAAGAGTAAGCAACTTTTAATTTCATGGCTGCAATCACCATCTACCCTGATTTTGGAACCCAAAGAATAAAGTTTGACACTGTTTCCACTGTTTCCCCATCTATTTCCCATGAAGTGATGGGACCGGATGCTATGATCTTAGTTTTCTGAATGCTGAGCTTTAAGCCAACTTTTTCATTCTCTTCTTTCACTCTTATCAAGAGGCATTTTTAGTTCCTCTGCACTTTCTGCCTTAAGGGTGGTGTCATCTGCATATCTGAAGTTATTGATATTTCTCCCAGCAATCTTGATTCCAGCTTGTGCTTCCTCCAGCCCAGCATTTCTCATGATGTACTCTGCATAGAAGTTAAATAAGCAAGGTGACAATATACAGCCTTGACATACTCCCTTTCCTATTTGGAACCAGTCTGTTATTCCATGTCCAGTTCTAACTGTTGCTTCCTGACCTGCATACAGGTTTCTCAAGAGGCAGGTCAGGTGGTCTGGTATTCCCATCTCTTTCAGAATTTTCCACAGTTTGTTGTGATCCATACAGTCAAAGGCTTTGGCATAGTCAATAAAGCAGAAATTGGCAAATTTAAATTGTATAAACAGAAGTCCCTATGCTTATAGGTAAAGACAGCCTTAGGAATGCATTACATTTGAATGATTATTTTACTTTTGTTATATTTGCTTATGCCTTGGTAGTAGTTTATGTATTGTGGGATATAAGACCATTGTGAGAACCTAATGAAAGCCATAGATTCTTAAAGAAAAACAAACAAACAAACAAAAAAGGACATAGGTATTAAAAGAAAAGAAGTTGCTTACAATTTCAGAAGATTCTTGGATTTCTAAAATCCTTTCCATAGACTCTAAATTAACAATTCTTGCTTTAGAAGAAGAATTGATGAAACAGTTTCCAACACTGCTCTTCAATGTCACGTTGATTTAAATAATGCAGAGACCCTCGCTCACTTATCCTTGAAGAGTTAATCATCCACCTCACTGTTTCTCCACATGGAATCCTGGCATCTCACTTCCTCGATCTCACCAGCCATTCTCAACCACCTGCTGCCATGATCACACTGTAGACTTAGTGACTGTGGCCCTTCCACATTCTCAGCTTCTAGCCTCTCAGTTTTGAAAAACAGCTTCCTGTTTCTCCAGTTCACTCCCTCCTGTGTCCCAGCTGCAATAACCTTGAACCAAATGAAACCTTACTATCCATTAATCCATGGGCTTCCTTGGTGGCTCAGACAGTGAAGAGTCTGCCCACAGTGCAAGAGATCCCAGGTTGATCCCTGGGTCGGGAAGAAACCCTGGAGAAGGAAATGGCAACCCACTCCAGTATTCTTGCCTGGAAAATCCCTTGGGCGGAGAAGCCTGCTGGGCTACAGTCTTTGTGGTCACGACTGAACAACTAGCATTTTCACTTTCATCCATTAATCTTACCACCTTTTAATTTTGTCCTTGTTCCTGAACTGTGTCCTTATTTCTCTCCTCACACAACTCATACTCAGTGGTCCATAATTGCATTTATGACCTTCCTTACACTCTCAGTGCCCTTGTTACCATTACTTTCTATATTATTCTTCTGGAAAATCCCTGACATTGTTAAATTCCACTTTCAAACTATTTGTACCAGTACTTGACAAATGTGGCTGAATAAAAACAAAGTTATGATTAATATTCTATATTCGAATTCATAATCACAAACCTCAAATAATCACTTAAGCCTGCCTGGCAATCATACTGTTTCCCTCCTGCTTCAGGCTCCAACACTCTCCTAGAAAATATTTTCCATTTTCCTAGTCTTTCCTTTCATGTCACCTGTCCCTCACTCTCAAATGGAGTCTTTGTGACTTTGTCCTATTTCACTGAGAAAATAATTCAAGCAACAACTTGCAAGATTGATAGCATACCCACCCTTGTAATTACACCCGTGTTTATATACTCTGCCTTCAATCCTGTAAATGTAGGTAAGTGTGCCCATGAGAGCCATCACTTCTACCCATACCTTCTACTCAGTCCTTCTCTCCTTTGCAAAGATTTTATCCTTCACTCCCTCTTTTCCCCACATCATTTGCCCTTTCGGACCAGTGCTTTCAGCATAAAAAATATACTTTTGTATGTTCCGTTTAGAAGAAACTGTCCTCAAACCATATTTTTCTCCAGCTTTCTCTCCATTCTTCTTTGCCATTTATAAGAGCAAAATCCTAATGTGTTATCTGTATATGCTTGCTCTACTTCCTTTTTTCCCTTGTATCTCTCAGCCCCATGTGGATCAGGCTTTATTCCCACCTCTCCACTAAAATGGCTCTAGTTACTCTTCAGTGACCTCACATTTCTAAACCCGGTGGTCCTATCTCTGTCTGCTCAGAAGAACTATCAGCAGAACTTGGGATAACTAAATTCCCTCTTCTAATTGACATGATTTCTTTAAAAAAAAAAAAAAAACAACAACACTCTTTAGCTATTCATTTTTGGCTATGCCAGGTCTTCACTGCTGCGTGAGCTTTCCTCCAGCTGCAGTGAACGGGGGCCACTCCCCAGTTGGCAGTGCACAGGTCTCTTGCTGCAGTGGGACCCCTCACTGTGGCTCTAGGCTGCACCGGTTCCAGTAGTTGCAACCCACGGGCTCAGTAGTTGCAGTTCCTGGGCTCTGAGCACAGGCTCATTGGTTGCTGCTCATTGACTTAGTTGCTCATGGCATGTGGGATCTTCCAAGATCAGGGACCAGACCTGTGTCTCCTACATTGACAGGCGGATTCTTTACCACTGAGCCACCAAGGAAACCCCTTGAGATAGTTTCTTCACTTAGTTCCACCCTCATCTCATTGGTGTCTCTGTTTCAGTGACTATTATTGATTCTCTCATATCTTCTTATCTTTAAAATTTGGAGCATTTTTTCCCCATTTTCTTTCTTTCTTTCTTTATTTTTTACATTATCGTGTTGGTTTTGCCATACATTGACATGAATCTCCCATGGGTATACATGTGTTTCCCTTCCAGAACCCCCCTCCCTCCTCCCTCCCGATTCCCTCTCTTTGGGTCATCCCAGTGCACCAGCCCCGAGCATCAACCCTGGGCTGGCGATTGATTTCACATATGATAATTAACATGTTTCAATGCTCTTCTCCCATATCATCCCACCCTTGCCCTCTCCCATAGAGTCCAAAAGACTGTTCTATATATCTGCGTTTCTTTTGCTGTCTCGCATACAGGGTTCTCGTTACCATCTTTCTAAATATTTTTTTAAAAACCTCTGCTGCATTCATACCAACTTTCACACTTTCTTGAATGCCTGTGTTTCCTTATCTCAGGGCTTCAGCAATTCAGTTTTCCTCTGCTTGGAATCCTCTTCCTGCAGAAATACACATTGCCCACCTTTCCTTTCATTCAGGTCTTTAATACGTCATCATTTTTTTTTTTTCAGACAGGTCACTGGCCATTTCATGAAATATCCCTCACCCTGCTCTCACAAGGCAGTCCCTTCTCTCCCTTACACCGCTTTATTCTCCTCCAGCGTTGATCGCCATCTGACATTACATATTTACTCAGTTGTTCATTGTCCATCTCTCCTCAAATATGTCAGCTGTATTAGGACAGGAACTTTGCTTTATACACCATAGTGTCCCCAAAGCCTAGACTAATTCTTGGTGTGTGCTAGACACTCAATAACTATTGTTGAATGAATGAGAGAAAACAAACTGACTAGATAGCATCACAGATTTGTGTGTGATGTACTGTTTACTCAATATAGCCTGTGAACAATTCAAGAACAAGAGCCATGACTTCCTCATGTTATAAATGGTGAACAAAAACCTTAATGCATAGCTATAAAATGTTGAATAAATGAACAAAAAAGCAGCTGCATTGGCAATATTTAAAGTAGTGTGTGCCTTCACTCAAACTTTGACCCCAGTGCAAACAAGTACATTTTTTTAAAGGGTTGTAAGTTCAAGAGGTATGAGCTTACCTTCTTAAGTAAATGCAGGCAAAATATTTTTAAATGGTGGTAAAGTATACATAATATAAAATTTACTATTTTAATAGTTTTTAAGTCTACAGTTCCATGGCATTAATTACATTCATATTGCTATGCAATTATCACTATTATTCCAGAACTTTTGGATCATCTTACCAAACTGAAACATTATACCCATTAAACAATTCCTCATTTCTGGTAACTACTTATTCTAGTTTGTTTCTATGAATCTGACTATTCTAGGTATTTCATGGAAGTGAAATCATAGTTTTGTCTTTTTGCATCTGGTTTATATTGCTTAGCATAACATTTTCAAATTTCATCCATGCTGTAGCATATACTAGAATTTCTTCCCTTTTAAGGGTAAATTATATTCTGTTGTATGTGTATGCCACATTTTGTTTATCAATCCATTCATCAGTGGACATTTGGTTTGTTTCTATCCTTTGGTTATTAAAAATAATGATTCTATAAACATTGATGTACAAATACCTGCTTGAGTTCCTGCCTTCAGTTCTTTGGGGGTATATTCCTGGAGTAGAGTTACTGGTCCATATGATAACTCTATGTTTAATTTTTTGAGGAGTTGTCATAATATTTTCCACAGTGGCTGCACCATTTTATATTCCTATCAGCGATGCAGAAGGGTTTCAATTTTTCCACATCCTTGCTGAGGCTGCTTATTTTCTGTTTCCTTGTTTTTTTTTTTTTTTGTACTAGCCATCCTAATGGGTGTGAATTGTAATCTCATGGTAAATTTGATTTGCATTTTCTAATTATTAGTGATGCTGAGTATCTTTTCAGATGTTTATTGGCCATTTGTATATCTTCTTTGAAAAGATGATTATTCAAGTCCTTTGCTCATTTTTTAATTGGGTAGTTTTGGGTTTTGTAGTTGAGTTATAAAAGTTCTTAGTATATTCTGTATGTGAATTCCTTATCAGAAATATGGTTTGTGAACTTTTCTTCCCCTCCTATATGTTGCCTTTTCTTTTTCTTTTTGTCTTTTGATAGCATCCTTTGAGGCACTTTGTTGTTGGTCTTCAGTCTCTCAGTCATGTCCGACTCTTTGCAACCCATGAACTGCAGCACACCAGGCTTCCCTGTCTTTCACTATCTCCCAGAGCTTGCTCAAACTCATGTCCATTGAGTTGGTGATGCCAACCAACCATCTCATCCTCTGTTGTCCCTTTCTCCTTCTGCTTTCAATCTTTACCAGCATCAGGGGCTTTTCCAATGAGTCAGCTCTTTGCATCAGGTGGCCAAAGGATTGGAGCTTCAGCTTCACTTCTGATGAATATTCAGGGTTGATTTCCTTTAGGTTTTTAATTTTTAGAAAATCGAATTTTTCTCTTGTTGCCCAAGCTTTTGATGTCATGTCCAAGAAATTATTGACAAATCCAATGTTATGAAATTTTTCCTATTTCTTCTAAGAGTTTTGAAGTTTAAGCTCTTGTGTTAAATCTGTGATCCTTGTTGAGATAGTATTTATATAGAGTATAAGATAAGAATATATGCATACTTTTCAGTAATATATGGTTGTCGTGTGTTGGTGCAATATCTATATGTCACTAAATTATTAATCAAAGAGTCTATATTTGTGAATAATTATCATATTGAAACGTAAATCCTCCTACTTCTAATTTCTCAACATAGTCATCCTTTATTACACTTTTTGCTCCTGTTAACTTAACAGTGGCATCACTGACTCAATGGACATGAGTTTGAGTAAGCTCCAGGAGTTGGTGATGGACAGGGAAGCCTGGCGTGCTGCAGTCCATGGGATCACAAAGAATTGGACATGATTGAGTGACTGAACTGAACTGAGCTTAATAATAGTTTATTCATAGCCTAAGATGTTAGCCAAGATGTGTTGTTGGTATAGAAAAAAAAAGCAATGAATTCAAAGTCCAAAGTATGGGTTAAATCCTAGCAATAACTAGTTCCATGACCCTGAGCAAGTCATTAAACATTTTTGAGCTGCAAGAGTAATTGTGCCTACCTCAGAGTTTGTTGTGATAACTTCTGTTAAAGCAACTGGCACCTAATAAACACGGTAATGTTTGTTGAATCTATTGCCCAACACTGAACCTCTACTTTTTTCTGAATGACTAATCTCAGCTGACCAGTCTTGTGTTGAGGGCAGTCAAGGATGCAGTGGACAGAGGGTGGAGAGGGCAAACCACCCACGCTGGAATTCTAAAGGCCAGGTACGCAGGATCTCCCGGAGGAGTGTAGGTGTGGCATGAGCATGCTTACTTACTTCAGTAGGTACCCGCAGAGCAGTGGTTTTGTTTTCTTATAGACTGAGGCCAAAATATAAAACTTCAAGCAAAAAGTAATAGCCATAACAAATTTGCTCTCTAAAATAGAAAAATTCTTGGCATCAGGTAGAAAGTACAGTGCTTGGATTGTGGAGAAAGTCTGAAGTTTTAAGATTACACAAGAGATCTCTGATTTCCATCTCTTTTAAATGTTCCCACATACAGGTAATTATTAATAGTAAGTTTTTATATTTTGAAATCCCCTAAATTATGTATTAACATATTTTATGCATATAAGTTTTATAATTAGCATAATTATAATTTAAAAATACCCCTAAAGTTGTATACATTGATCTGAAAATGCATGATCCCAAAATGGAATTTTTTAAAAAGTATTAATATGAGGGAGTCAATATCTAGTGAGGAAATTAAAATTGGATAGATTCTGTTCCCTGATACTTAACTACTGAGACATAGAACTTTTAGTGTTAGAGTTTCTCCTCAATAAAACTGAAATAATATTTTTTACCTTATCTCCCTCACAGTAATATCATGAGGTTTAAATGAAATGAAGCATATAAACTTGTAATGAGTATTTTTCCAGGTACTACTCTTGAAAATGGACAATAAAAATAAATAGCACCACTAATATTTATGACTGTCATCCCAGTATTTCAAAACTGGAATGTCTCCTCTCCTAGCTGTACTGAGTCTCTGATTGATTCCCTAGCTCACTAAGAAAATCTGTGCTGTACCTAAAAAAATAGTTTATTACTCTAGAAATTTGCAGAGCAGAACTTCATTGCCAGGCTCTCTAGCTTTGTGTAGGAAGGTAGGGATATACCCTAGCCTAGCCTGCCAGGATATAGGGCTCCTGCCAGAAGCCCCTTGAAATTGATACAGCCTCTCACTGCTAGAAGTAGGGCCCTCGAATTGCTGCTCTCAGAGTTCCTGTACTTTTCAACATGATTCTCCTTGGGGACTTCCTGACCTTGTTTCATTGATGACAGTTGGACATACTCCCCAGGCACGATCTACAAGTAGGGCTTACATAGGAGATAGATTCATCCAGTTCTCCTCTGACAGACACTTATGTCTTTCCAAAGAATTCCCCCTTCTCTCCATAAATTTGAAAGAAATTTTTAGCTCCAACTGCTAGACATTAGGACAGCAGTTAAAATGTTTTCCAAAAAAATTTGTTTCGTCTGGTTTCAGTCTGTGTTCAGTTTCCTAACTGTCCCTGTATTTCTTCTTAGAAAAATGTTCATTACTTTAGTTATTACTTCCTTAATAGAGAACTTTTCTATATAACTTTTGTAACTGAATCCCTACCAAAAAAAACAAAAACAAAAGCTAGTTCCTTATTTTGGGAGGAAAAGTGTGCGTTTTTTCTCTTATTAATATCATAAGATATATTAACCAGCACTGACAATAAAAGAATATTTTTAATTATTAGACAAAGCAACTGGATGTGTTTTCCTGTTCTTTACTTATATATATCTTCTTGAAATATCCTTTTCTTCCTCCACTGTTTTAACTTGTTTACAATACCAAAAGCCTTTTCAAAGCCATTTATTTTAGATGTGTTTGTTAGAACTCATCAGAGTAAAATGATATTTCCTTATTTTGCAGCTTCCAGCTTCACCATTAGAAATTAGAAAAACAAAACATTTTGTAAAACAGTTGTATTATACATAACACTCAGAATATTGAACACTCTTGGGCATTCAACTAAAATTCATTTTGTAGAAACTAAATGTGTTTAAAATTTTATTAACTCAGGTAGTTACAGTATTACTTTCATGGAACACCATCTCTGATTTGATTTCTGGGTCTAAAGCCTATTTACTTATTCATTTCTGAGAAGCCACTTAATTTCTATCCTCTATTATTTCATAAAATAGAAAGAATAATAAAAAAAGAATATAGCTTCACCTATTTATTCCCCTGGAGTGTTCTATAAATGTTTTTACTAAAATTCATGAAGTATTCTAAATGTCTCAAGTAAAACTTCCATCAAGTTAAAAATGAAAAATATTGGTGAATCACATATAATTTTACTTGTGTAGCAGATTTAACATCATGAGAAATGACTTCAGCCCCTGATAATCCAAGAAACTGTGAAATCTGGGATTGATTCTGTGGCTTATTAGTTGTCCAACACCATAGTAAGAAATTTCCATACAACACTCGATTTAATCCTAGGGATGTAGAGTCTACTCTCATCTCCTTTTATAAAAGAAGTCTAGGGAAAAAACCTAACTTGTCCAAGGTCAATTAACTGGTAAGTGGCAGGGAAGTCCAGTGTAACTTGATAGCTCTCATTTCCAATGGTTAGTGACTGCCCAACAACTTTTATTTTAAAGACAGTTACTTTGAAGTTATAAAACCAGAGGAAGACAACATCCTAGACTCTTTGAATGGTGAAGCTGGAAGAGATCTTAAAAGATTACCTAGCAGTTTATAAACTGGTTCTTAGCCTTGAAACTCTACCTGTAACTAAAATATTACCTGGCAGCGCATGTATTTGGAGTCACTATGCAAGTTCAGAGAGCTCTATCAAAAAGAGTAAGGGCAGAAGGGAGTCTTGTGCAATTCTTAGTTCAGGTGCTTTCTGAGTGAGTCCCAAAGAATCTTGCCAAAATCAAGTCCTAGGGGAGTAATTTGGAAAACCACTGTTAAGGTCCAATTACATTCATTCCAGAAATGAAAAACAACAACAACTACAGATTTTTAGTAATGTAGTTAAAATGAAACAAATGCTATCCAAGTGATAAAGTCTCCCCTGTTCATGCTTTATCTCTTTCATTGCAGATCCATATGGCAGGACACAGAGCACATTTTTTTCTTCTTCTTTTAGTTACTGAAACTCATTACTAACTGCCTAGCACCTAATAGGAACAGTTCTGTGTGGCTAAATTAAAGAATAAATGCACAAGATAACTTTCTTTAAAATGTGTGTGTATATGCTAAGATTTGTGGTGGGGGGGAGTAAGTTTTATAGTCACATGTACATCTGTAACTAAAATATTCAGGCTTGCTCCAACACATTGCCTTGGGGAGAGCATGTGAACTATTAAAAATGGGACACAATGTCCCTTCACAGAGAAATAAGCAAGAAGTGGAGAAATATGCCAATTGGAACTCCAGGAGAGCTCAGAAATTTTGGCTGTGATTTCATGAATTGGAATCTGGGCAGAGGGCATCAGTAAATGTTCTTAGTGGAAAATGCCATTACTGCTGTTTTTAATGACCCTTTTAGTTTTATATCTTGCTCAGTATACAAAACATCTATCTACTTCATAGTCACACAGAAGTCATTAGCCATCATTTGCCCTAAGTAGTATTTTTTGCTTTTCATTGAAAGCAGATTTATTTTCCTCAAAGAACTATAAAGAGCCTACCAGTGTTCAGTCCAAGAGATGCAGACTGCAGACACAGTGTATATTCTTCTATAGAAGAAACTTAAAAGTGGAAAGCTGCTTTCTGATTTAACATAGCTTCAGTGGCTCTGATGATAAAGAATCTGCCTGAGATTCAGTAGACCTGGGTTTGATCCCTGGGTCTGGAGGATCCCCTGGAGAAGGGAATGGCAACCCACTCCAGTATTCTGGCCTGGAGAATTCCATGGACAGAGGAATCTGATGGGCTACAGTTCATTGGGTTACAAAGAGTCAGACATGACTGAGCAATTAACACACACACACACAGAATCCAGTAGAGACTGAATACATATTCAGAATTTCATGGTCTAGACATTGAAGAAAATAACTCCATTGTATGGCAATTAACCAATGTGTATCATACTTATTTGCTTTATCATGACAGTTTTCAGAGGACCTACGACTTTTTGTTGTTCCTTGATGGGCTTCTGTGCTTGTCAGCAGGGACTGAAGTCATTCTGGCAGCTTCTTAAGAACAGCTGTACAGATAAGGATGACTCAGCCAAGAGAAAAAGGAAGAGGGCTTAAGTATATTTCCTACTTCTCATAGTGTCCCTTTGAGCCATCAGAAACTCCATCTAGGGAAAATTATCTCTTAGGTTGATTACCACAGAAGTAAATTAAGTCTATGTAATGATAACACTCAGGGCCGAGGGAGGTTGGTGGGCTGCCGTCTATGGGGTCGCACAGAGTCAGACACAACTGAAGCGACTTCGCAGCAGCAGTAGCAGCAATGATAACACCATTTTAATACATTTATTCTAATTGTTTAAGCAAAGGATTTCTCATACAGAAGTATGAAAGTAAATACAAATACAAGTACTACTAAATATGAACAGATTTAAAATGCAAAATTAAGGGCAAAACCATCCTGAGCATTTTGAAGTTTGTTGATTAAATGCAGAAAAGTTAAACTAGAATTTTAGGATTAATTTATTATAGAATCTTTAAAAATAATCTCCTTTAATAGCTAAGACTTTCATCATCAATGTTGTAGATAACACTGTGTGTTTTAATAATATCAATTAAACTTGGTAGTATATGTTTAGGTTTTGTAAAGATTAGGTTTTGGTTTTTCTCCTGTGTGGTTTAGTTGCTAAGTCATGTCAAACTCTCTGTGACCATGGACTGTAGCTCACCAGGCTCCTCTGTCTATGGGATTTTCCAGGTAAGAATACTGAAGTTGGTTGCCATTTCCTTCCCCAGTCTGGTGAGCATTGAGCCAGCAAATCTCCTTATAAAAATTTAAAAGAATCAATTTATCCTTGTAGAAGAGGCATATTGCGTGATGTTTTTTGGCAAAACCAGAAATTACGAAAGCAAGGAAATCAATACATGATGAGAAATAACCTTGCCCTTTCAAGACATTAAGGCATGAAGGGTAAAATGAGAGAGGGGGCGATGGAGTGAAAAGAAAATATTCATTCTCAAAGGCAGTTCTGAATACATTTACATATACATGGGAAGGATGACTAAGAATATAGGATAATGAGTAATTCATGTTGAGAATGCTAAGACGTTGAAATAAATATGGGCTTAGCAGAATCTTCTTAGTTTATAAAAATGAACAGAATAAAGAGCTCATATCACATAGAATGAATCACATGTAACTCCAGAGGATATTAGGACAGCATATAAGCATACACAAGAACTAATCAAAAACTGAAAAGAGTACCACCTCTTTTGTTCTTCGGTTCCCCACCTTGTTACCACTCTGGCTCTCTTCTTCCCTTCCCAACACAACTTCTTGGTTCACATTCACTGATTCCACCTTCCCATCGTCTGGTCAAGCCTCCAGCCTTTGCAACTGGCTTTGTTCTCCATCATTTCAGTGTAACTGGCCCTATTAACCTCCCCAGTTCCCTCCATTGCCAAATTTAATCAGTAGTTTTCAGGGTTTTCTTTCTGGACCATATCTTCCTGAGTACCAACATTCTAACTCTTCTGATACATGCTACCTTGATGTTTTCTCCCCCAGGGTACTCATTGCCAGTTCTTTTCTCTCTCCTTACATTGTCCATCTTTTCTTGGCCATCCTGTAAATAATGTCATTTTCATGAGTCCAGCTTTAAAGTCCTTTCTTTCTGTTTACCAAGTCTTCTGGAGATGCTTATTTACATCAACAGCTTCCACTGCTCTTCATCACTGAGTGTGTGGTCTCAGACCAATGTGCTTTGGAGGCACTTATGAACCCTTTGTGGAAGTGCAAGTCTGAGGCTCCACCAGACCCTCTTCTCCTCACATCCTAACACATTTCAAATACATGTCACCGCTTCAGATCTCTCTCCTGAATGACAGACTGAGTACCCTGCTCCTTCTCAGTACTTTTACTTGGATGTCCCATGAGCACCACTCGCTTGAGGTGCTCAGAGCTGAACTGGTCATTCCTCGCCGTCCAACCTGCACGGCCACTCTCAGGGTGATGCTCACTAATCCTCCTCAGTTTGTAAATTCTAGCATCTCCCTCTCTTTCATCATCACCTCCCATCAGTCATCAAGCTCCTCCTCTCCACTCACTGCCTTCTTGTGTTTCATACTTGGGTAACAAAATAGCCTTGGTTTCCCTGCCATAGTCCTACCTCTCTTAGATTTGTCCCTCAGCATACTGCAATGTCAGGAGTGGGATTCCATACTTTATTTGGTTGCTGGCTCCTCTACAAGCCTCTGAATAGATTCCAAACCTCTTCATGGTGCATCTGGCCCCTACTGCATTCCAATATCATCAGCTGCCACGCCTCACAGAGGGGCCCTAAAATCCCTTGTGTTAATGATTTGCAGTTTCTGTAAGCATCCTACTCTGACCTGCCTTCAAGCCTTTGGGCATGTTATTTTTTATGCCTGGGTTTCTTCCTTCACGTGACTAGCTCCTACTATAGCTTCAGTACTCACTGCAAGGGTAAGCCCCAAAGATCCCCTCAGGAAGCTTTCTACATCATCTGGAGTGAAAGATACACATGCTTTCTTTGTTTGTTTCCTAATAATCTATGTTTTCCTTTGTCACAGCATTACTCATCTCATATGGTGACTATCAGAGCCCTTGTCTGTGGGCACGTCTAGTCTGGGGGAATGCGAAGAGCACCTTTCAATTAAAACTGCCACACCATGCACACTACCTAGCACAGAGTAGGTATTCAACTGATACATGTTTGTTACTATGCTGATTTGTGAGCTAATGGCTTTTTAATTGGATGATGATAGCATCCTGAGTGGAAAGAAAGATACTCTTTGGAATGTCTTAGCTCAGCAAGTCATGGTTTTATCAAACAACACTTTTTTTCTGTTTGTATTTTTATTGAAGTATAGTTGACTTTCAATATCATGTTAATTTCAGGCATATGACATAGTGATTCAACATTTTTATATATTATGAACTGATCACCATAATAAGTCTAATTACCAACTGTCACCATACAGTTATTACAATATTACTGACTGTATTTCCTGTGTTGCACATTACAACCTATGACTTATTAGTTTATATTTTTTTTTAAAGTTTGTGATAAATGTTCAGAGATCATCTGTTTTCTTAAAAAATTAATCATAAATATTTAAAATTTAACTCTGGAGCCACAAGTGTCATAAGGCATAAATGCATGAGAGTATTAACATCTGGTTAGCCTGGAACTATGTTTAAGTGTGGGTATTAAGATGTGTTGCATAACTGAATGAGTCTAAACTTCAAACCAGAAATTTATAATTTGGAAGCAAGATGAAACCAAAATACAAGCCTTTTAAATCTAAACACAGCCTAACCAGAGGAAGAACAGTGAAAACATGTCCATTCTTAATGTCTTACAAAAGGAGATAAGTAACTTTTCATTTTTGTTAATGAGTTCTGCAATCAAACAAGAATTTGGCAGATTTTCTTCAGTTAATATTAAGTTGACATATATCAGAAATGAAAGAAACATCCAAAGATTCTCAAGAGTCTTCTCCAACACCACAGTTCTGACAAACATAGACAGCATATTAAAAAGCAGAGACATTTATTAACTGACAAAGGTTTATCTAGTCAAAGATATGGTTTTTCTAGTAGTCATATGTAGATGAGAGAGTTGGACCATAAAGAAAGCTGAGTGCTGAAGAATTGATTCTTTGGAGTGTGGTGTTGGAGAAAACTGTTGAGAGTCCCTTGGACTGAAAGGAGTTCAAACTAGTAAATCCTAAAGGAAATCAGTCTTGAATATTCATTGGAAGGACTGATGCTGAAGCTGAAGCTCCAATACTTTGGCCACCTGATGTGAAGAGCTGACTCATCTGAAAAGACTCTGATGCTGGGAAAGATTGAAGGCAGGAGGAAAAGGGGATGACCAAGGATGAGATGGTTGGATGGCATTGCTGACTTAATGGACATGAGTATGAGCAAGCTCCAGGAGTTGGTGAAGGGCAGGGAAGCCTGGCATGCTGCAGTGCATGGGATCACAAAGAGTCAGACAAGTCGCGACTAAACAGCAAAAAGTTTATTCAAATAATAAAAATATATGAATGCCCTTTGTAAAACTTTAAATGTATATAAACTAACATGTCAATATAAGTAATGCAGTGCATGCTGAAAAAGAAATACATTTTTTTCAAAGTTGACAACATATTACCTTATTTTTATAGAGGTAATCTGTTATCCTGTTGTTCACGAGGATGAATGAGAATAATCTAATATTTCACATTTATTTCTTAATAACCTGTGTATAATATTGACTCTTAGATGCATCTTCCCAGCATAGGTCCACTAGTCACATTTCTGGCCTTAATCAGTGCTGGGAAACATTGGGATGAAATGTTTCTGAACTCACCAACACCATGCAGATTTTTCTGGTTCTGAAAAACTGATGCCTTGGTCAGGTCTCATTGCTTGTGACGTCAGTTATGAGCAGCACTTTGCCAAGGCCCCGCTGCCGGTGTCCACAGTGGAAATGATGACGTGTCTGCTTCGAGGTGCTTTCTTCTGGCTCGTCTAGCACTTCATTTCCCAGAATCCTCTCTGCTAAGACCTGATGGCAGTCCTTGAAACTGTGGGAATAAGCTTCTCTTTTCCCCTGTTCTATACTCAATTGCCTGAACAATATAGAATTCTATTTGTGCCCCAGCGTTCACCCCTTAAAAGCCCTCATGAAAATATTCCCAGACCACCCGGCCGTGTACTTTTTCTCTCTAATGAAATCAGTCCCTTAAGGGGGGTGTGGAGAGAATCACTTCATAAGAAAGTGATGTTTTCTGCACTAAGTCCACCCTTCGGTATTTCTACGACATGTGAGTTTCGAGTTGCTCCATCTCTAGGTATCTTCAGTCCTTTTAGATGTTAGACTTTAATATTTGATTAAATCAATGTTTATGCAATTATTAAAATGATTTCTTAAGGAGGCTGCTTTGTAATATCTTTTCTTCACAAATCTACTAATCTTTTATCCTATACCTAAAATAGATCTATAATATCAGTCAACTGATAAACAAAACAGTATTCCCTCTTAGATACTCATAGCAGCAGAAGCCTCCTGCTTTCTGCTAATTCTCAATATGCTCATTAATGAAGATCAAGGTGGGATATGAAAGTATACCCAAAAAAAAGCCAAATAGAAAAAGAAAATTTTTTTGCCAATTAGAGCAAAATGGTCTTGTTTATCTGAAAAGACATTGGGAAATATAATGTGAGCTGAGTTCCTAGGAGAAAAAGGATACAAGTTTTGTGAGTACATAGTAGTGTCTCTGCCATAGTTGTGGATCTGTGAAGGTGAGATGTGCAGTGCTAGAGTACTGAGGAGTCCGTTTATGTGTAGGAAGCTAGTAACATATGTAAGAGAATGTGGGGGGAACTAGATAGAGGAGAACACTGAATGCCAAGATTAAGAAGTTTATATTTTCTTTGGGGCAGTAACTGGCCAAAGATGTCCTTGTGAAACAGGATGATACTTGCCTATTACTCAAAGGTATGCTGAGCAATGACTACAATAGTACGCTGAGGCTGCTTTCATAGTTTATAAAGCACTAAATGAGCATATGGGGGCTTCCCAGGTTGTGCAGCAGTAAAGAATCTGCCTGCCAATGCAGAAGACATAAGAAATATGGATTCGATCCCTGCAGGAAGATCCCCTGGAGAAGGAAATGACAACCCACTCCAGTGTTCTTGCCTGAAGAATCCCAGGTACAGAGGTGTCTGGCGAGCTACAGTCCATGGGGTTGCAAAGAGCTGGACATGACTGAGTGACTGAGTACACACACACACACACACACACACACACACACACACAAATGAGCATATGAAAAATTTTGTATTAATTTTAAGTTTCTATAGTTGCAAAACAATTGTTATATTCAATGACTTTCCCTGGATAGCTCACATTTTTTTCAGGAACTTTTGAACTTCCCTAATAATTCCCTCCTCACTCTTCAAAGGAATAGTTACTTCCTTTGCTTGTCTTGTTCCTCTCTCAAGAAAAGATAATAACTTATGAACTATAATGGAAATGAAACCACAAGATTTCTTACAACATTTCTGTTCTTTACAGTCCTAATGTGTTGAGGCTAAGGATATAGTATTACCATCTGTGCTAATAAAAATAACAGTAAGGTCACAAATAATGTTGAAATGTAGAATGATGAAGTATTATTTCACAAAAATGAAATTAAGTCCTATTTTGTTTCTTTCTGCAGATGTCATTTTGTCTTGTTTGTATTTTTCTTTTATCTTTAGTATGTTCATTGTGTCTTGCCTCAATTACCCAGAGAACTCTGCTTCTCTCCTTAGGGTTATCTACCAGCTGATCACTTCTAAACCAATTTTCTTTGTTACAATGGCATTCTCTCTCTCTTTCTTTTTAAATTACCTTCTCAATAACTTTGAATTCAATTTGCAACTATTGTATTGAGTTACAGAACAATTTTCACACCATTCCTGAGCTAGTCACATCCATCACTGTAGTTATTTCAACTCTCTGTATCTTTATGTGAGAAACACTCTTAAAATTGTCCTTTTGATATTTTGCCCAACTGTATTTTCATGCATATTTTTATCTGGTTGCATATATCTGCAAAGTAAATGTTTCCTTATCAATTCACTCTTTTCAGCTTTTAAATGACAGGTCATTTTTTGAATGAGATTTTAACTGAAATGATTGGCTTGGTATTCAGATTGAATAATTTATCCTTTATCAACTTTGATGTTTTATCAGTGTCCACCAAACATGAACATGGCAAATACTTTATAATCTTAAAAGATAATTGTGATTTCATTACTGGAAAGCTGGTCATCAGTCTTTCTCCTATCACTTTGGTTACCTATTTGTTTTTCTGCTTTCTAGGCTCTGCATTTCATTACTAGAAATGGAAATGTTTCAGTTAGGCATAGGAACAATAAGTGATCTTTCATTGTGTTTACCCATAATTATGAAATTATAGTAATAGTATTATGTTCAATAATATTCTGTATTCTATGCAACTAAATCTCAATATAAATATAAAATGCTAATTTTTCTATATCTAACTTGATACCATTTGAAGTAAAAATATATATGTTTATATCAAATAAGATATAGTTTATCAGTTTTCTCTTTTCAGAATTAATAGCAAATTGAGTCTCATAAATAAACATAATAACATATCCAACTTTTCACCTGAAAGGAAAACCTAGGTTTCATGAATTTCTTGGAGGGTGATTTCCAAGCCCTCTCTGTCACTAATTTTTTTTAATAAAAACAAGATTAAGGCCTTCCTTATAAACCTGCTGAGTGCATAAGTGTGTGTGTCCTCAGTTGTGTCCAGGGTTTTGTGACCCTATTCTGTAGACTGCCAAACTCCTCTGTCCACGGGATTATCCAGGCAAGAGTAAAGGAGTGGGTTGCTGTTTCCTCTTCCAGGTAATCTTCCTGGTCCAGGGATCAAATCCAGGGCCTGCACCTCCTGCACTGGCAGGTGGATTCTTTACCACTGAGCCACTGGGGAAGTGAATAGATGTTCATGTGGCCTTTATGAAAATAGTAGAACCAAGAAGTAGGGACCAAGGAAATACTATTTAAATTTTAAAAATAAAAACAAATATGGCAGATCATGGATAAGTGATAGCAGTAAGCTGTTTTTTTTAATAAATTCTAATAGCCTTTTATGGGATACAGACTGTCCTTTTTAACTACAGAGAAAAAAGTCACGTACATTTTGCCTTCAACTGAATAAAAGACATTAGTTGAATTGCTTCTTATGCTTTTAATTCTTTATAATGTAACTCATGTTGTACCTGGAAAAATATATAAATGTTCAATGGGCTGCAGTCTACAGGGTTGCACAGAGTTTGACATGACTGAAGCAACTTAGCATGGATGCATAATTAGACAAAAAAGAAAATTTTCAGTTGAACAGTTTATGGATATAAAGAAGAATGAGGCAGTAATTCCAAATACCATTTTTTCTTCCTACCAATGAATCACATATATATTATCAGTGTTGTTTAAAATTTTAAAAACTGTGCTTGGCCAAATTTTACTTTTAATATTATAACTATTTGTAATATAAATAGCTGTTTCTGTTAATTTCTAAAATGTTCTATTTAATCTTTTTTTTTTAATTAGTTTTGCCATACAATGACATGATATCGCCATGGGTTTACATATGCTCCCCCTCCAGAACCCCTCTCCCTCCTCCCTCCCTCCTCCCTCCCCCCAGGAAATCTCGATGCACCAGCCCCGAGCATCAATCCTGGGCTGGCGATTGATTAGACATATGACAATTAACATGTTTCAATGCCATTCTCCCATATCATCCTACTCTTGCCCTCATCCACAGAGTCCACAAGTCTGTTCTATACATCTGCGTTCCTTTTGCTGTCTCGCATGCTGGGTTCTCGTTACCATCTTTCTAAATTCCATATCTATGCATTAGTATACTGTATTGTTGTTTTTCCTTCTGGCTTACTTCACTCTGGATAATGGGCTCCAGTTTCCTCCATCTGAGTAGAACTGATTCAAATGAATTTTTTTTTAATACTGAGTAATATTCCATTGTGTATATGTACCACAGCTTTCTTATCCATTTGTCAGTTGATGGGCATCTAGGTTGTTTCCATGTCTTAGCTATTGTAAACAATGCAGCGATGAACATTGGGGTACACGTGGCTCTTTCAATTCTGGTTTCCTCGGTGTGTATGCCCAGCAGTGGGATTGCTGGGTCATATGGCAGGTCTATTTGCAGTTTTTTAAGGAATCTCCACACTGTTTTCCATAGTGGCTGTACTAGCTTGCATTCCCACCAACAGTGTAAGAGAGTTCCCTTTTCTCCACATCCTCTCCAGCATTTATTGCTTGTAGATTTTTGGATTGCAGCCATTCTGACTGGTGTAAAGTGATACCTCATTGTGGTTTTGATTTGCAGTTCTCTGATAATGAGTGATGTTGAGCATCTTTTCATGTGTTTGTTAGCCATTTTTATGTCTTCTTTGGAGAAATGTCTGTTAAATTCAAAAATATTGAAATCATTCCAAGCATCTTTTCTGACCACAATGCAGTGAGATTAGATATCAATTACAGGAGAAAACCATTCAAAACTTCCAACATATGGAGGCTCAACAACACACTGCTGAATAACCAACAAATCGCAGAAGAAATCAAAAATGAAATTCAGTTATGCATAGAAATGAATGAAAATGGAAACACAACAACCCAAAACCTATGGGACACTGTAAAAGCAGTGCTAAGGGGAAAGTTCATAGCAATAACAAGCTCACCTCAGGAAACAAGAAAAAAGTCAAATAAATAACCTTACTTTACACCTAATGCAACTAGAAAGGAAGAGATGCAGAAGCCCAGGTCTAGTAAAAGGAAAGAAATCTTAAAGATCAGGGCAGAAATAAATGCAAAGGAAACAAGAGACCATAGCAAAAATTAACAAAGCCAAAAGCTGGTTCTTTGAGAAGATAAATAAAATTGACAAACCATTAGCCAGACTCATCAAGAAACAAAGGGAGAAGAACCAAATCAACAGAATTAGAAATGAAAACGGAGAGATCACAACAGAAAACACAGAAATACAAAGGATCATAAGAGACTATTATCAGCAACTATTTAATCTTTTTATTTATTTTTCCTGTTTAAAAATGAAAGAGAAGGAATAATGATAAACATAAGCATTTCACTAATTTACAATTGTTTAATAGCTATAGCTATTCGGTGGCTTGAGCTTATCGTTCAGTTTCTTTATTAAAAATTTCATTGTACTTTATTTAGCACTTCAATCTCTAATTTTTAAGCAATTTGAAAGTGATGATTTACATAACCTACATTCATTTTTATTGGAGTCAAGACATTTATATTACTATATAATTGAATTCATTATAACAGTATGCTTTAAAGAATAACTTTTTCATGCTTCTAAGTTATTACATATGTTACATGTGGTTTGTCTTCCTGAGTGCTCCAAACTGAAAATTGTTCTCTTCTGATTTAGGCTATAGCTATTAAACTTGTGCAGAATAATATTGTCAGCAAGTCCTGTCATCTGGAAAAAAAAATTTCCTCAGTGTATATATTTTTTTCAAATTATGTTTTCAATAAAACTGTCAATACCTTAATGCTAAATGTTCAAAAAGTTCACTTTTAAAGATAGCTTATTACAAATACATTGTTTTTACTATAGAATACTAATTTCAACACACAATTTGAAATTACTGCCAATTATTTTAGATTATGTATGATTTTTATAAACTTTATAATTTCTTCATATTCATAATTTCTTATGACTTGGAGAACTCTCTAAAGTGTTTCTTGAATATAGAGGCAAATAATACAGAACTTTAGACCATGAAGGAAACTTAGAAATAATTTAGGACAAGGATAAGCAAACTATAACCCAGGGTCAAAATCTGGCTGTATTCTCTTTCTGTAAGCCAAGTTTTATTGGAACACAGCTACTCTCTTGTAAAACCTTCCCCTGCTCAACACCTTGGGGAACAGTATCTCTTATATAGCAGAACTGAAAGTTGAGTATGGAAAGCACCAATCACCCAAGTGGGTCACTGGGAGAGACAGCACAAGGGACTACTTCTAGTTTGACTCTTGGTTCTCAGATCCATGTGTTCTAGCTGTTTAGAGCCATATGCTGGGCTGTGCTTAGTTGCTCAGTCATGTCCAACTCTTTGCAACCCCATGGACTGTAAACCCACCAAGGTCCTCTGTCCATGGGGATTCTCCAGGCAAGAATACTGGAGTGGCTTGCCATGCCCTCTTCTAGGGGATCTTCCCAACCCAGGTATCCAACCCAGGTCTCCTGCACTGCAGGCAGATTCTTTACCATCTGAGCCACCAGGGAAGCCCTTTATAGACATAGCATCAGATAATAGCCACTGACTCTTAAAGGACAGACCCCAAGCCCACAGAGTAAGAATGTCATTCAAAACGAGTGGTTTTCTTGTACCTTGAAGAAACACAAGGTAAAATCCAACATTTTATCAGGCCAGCAGATTTGGGGTAATGCAATATATAGTAAAATGAGTGATATCTCATATCCATGCACTTTTTGTCACCTTTCCATCACTGTAATATAGGCCCTTTTATACTCTCAATCAAAAAGAAGTTATACAGGATCACATAACAGTAAATCTCCCATTCTTTGAGCTCTTGGATAGTATTGCTGGATGAGACACTTAGGAAGAACAGGCAACTCCATAATAAAACATTTATCAATCCCAGCAATGACAATTCATTGCCCTTTCCATGAAGGAAAGGGTCAAATATTACCAACTTGCAACCAAATGACTGGATGGTGTCCTCAAGGGACTGTGTCATACCAAGTCATCACTGTTGGTTTTTGATTAGGACACTGGTCATTCAACAGAGGTAATATTAATAGCTAGATTAGCCTTCAAAGAGAAAGCCCATGCATAGTCTACATCTGTAACACAATAACTGTTTCTCCCATGGGCCATTACACAACAAGTGGAGCACCCACAGGAGGAAAATTTATTCCACTTGACAGGTAATTCTATCCATTGGTTATTCAGTGTTTATACTGCAAGAAAACATTAGTACAGGAAGTGAAGCTCAACAGACTTTGTGACTGCCTCCAATAATTCCTTCCACTATTTCTCCTCTAGACACTATTATCTCTAATCTCCCAACCCATCTTTCCAAAGCCCTCAACCACACAGTCAGATCATTTACTGCTGTTCAGTATTGCATACATAGACTTCGGTTCAGTTCAGTTGCTCAGTCATGTCCGATTCTTTGCAACCC
The DNA here is from genome assembly GCA_007570785.1 of Antilocapra americana. Taxonomy (NCBI): domain Eukaryota; kingdom Metazoa; phylum Chordata; class Mammalia; order Artiodactyla; family Antilocapridae; genus Antilocapra; species Antilocapra americana. Next base: position 57,351,394 of record ML660200.1, on the reverse strand, counting down.
TTTGGACTGCAGCACACCAGGCTTCCCTGTCCATCACCAACTCCCAGAACTTACTCAAACACTGTCCATCGAGTTGGTGATGCCATCCAACCATCTCATCCTCTGTCGTTCCCTAGGAGACTACTACCTTCAATCTTTCCCAGCATCAGGATCTTTTCCAATGAGTCAGTTCTTTGCATCAGGTGGCCAAAGTATTGGAGTTTAAGCTTCAGCATCAGTCCTTCCAATGAATATTCAGGACTGATTTCTTTTAAGATTGACTGGTTTGATCTCCTTGCAGCCCAAGGGACTCTCAAGAGTCTTCTCCAATACCACAGTTCAAAAGCATCAATTCTTCAGCACTCAGCTTTCCTTATAGTTCAACTCTCACATCCATACATGACTACTGGAAAAACCATAGCTTTAAGTAGATGGACCTTTGTTGGCAAAGTAATGTCTCTGATTTTTAATGCGCAGTTTAGGTTTGTCATGACAGACTGGGCTTCCCTGGCTTCCCTGGTTAAAGTGTCTGCCTGCAATGAGAGAGACCTGAGTTCGATCCCTGAGTTGGGAAGATCCCCTGGAGAAGGAAATGGCAACCCACTCCAGTATTCTGGCCTGGAGAATCCCATGGATAGAGGAGTCTGGTGGGCTGCAGTCCACAGGATCGCAGAGTCGGACATGATTGAGTGACTTTACTTTCACTTTTTCACTTTCTAGGTTTGTCATAGCTTTTCTTCCAAGGACCAAGCATCTTTTAATTTCATGGCTGCAGTCACCATCTTCACTGATTTTTGAGCTCAAGAAAATAAAGTCTGTCACTGTTTCCATTGTTTCCCCATCTATTTGCCTTGAAGTGATAGGACCAGATGCCATGATCTTAGTTTTCTCGATGTTGAGTTTTAAGTCAACTTTTTCACTCTCCTGTTTCACTTTCATCAAGAGGCTCTTTAGTTCTTCTTTGCTTTCTGCCATAAGGGTGATGTCATCTGCATATCTGAGGTTATTGATATTTCTCCCAGCAATCTTGATTCCAGCTTGTGCTTCATCCAGTTTGGCATTTTGCATGATGTACTCTTGCATAAGTTAAATACGCAGGTGACAATATACAGCCTTGACATACTGCTTTCCTGATTTGGAACCAGTCTGTTGTTCCATGTCCAGCTCTAACTGTTGCTCTTGACCTGCATACAGATTTCTCAAGAGACAGGTAAGGTGGTCTGGTATTCCCATCTCTTGAAGAATTTTCCAGTTTGTTGTGATCCACACAGTCAAAGGCTTTGGCATAGTCAACAAAGCAGAAGTAGATGTTTTTCTGGAACCCTCTCACTTTTTCAATGATCCAACAGATGTTGGCAATTTAATCTCTGGTTCCCCTGCCTTTTCTAAATCCATCTTTAACATCTGGAAGTTCATGGTTCACATACTGTTGAAGCCTGGCTTGGAGAATTCCAGGGCCAATTTGTCCTCACAGTTGGTGACCAGATGCACCACTCAAAGTCCTGCCTACTGGGAGGATTTCCTCTTACTATTGTCTTTCAGGGCTGCCACTGAAATGTAGTGTGGCATTTTCAGCTCCCAACAATTTACTGCAATGGGTTATCAAGGAACTGAGCACAGATTTCTCTCTAGCTCCATCAGCTTGTCAAACAGAACCGCCTGTGAAGTCATAGGAGTGAGCTGAGAGAGGTGTCATTGCAACACAGAATTCTAGTCCACCTGTTCCTGAGAGTTAACTTTCTTGCTATGCTAAATATATTAGGCTTCATCCCATAAGTAGCATTTCCAAATGCGTCATGAAGTAAATGTCTTCAAAATGTGTTCCTTTCTTACTGCTGGAGGTGCAAAGTACAATAACACGCACTTTATCTTGTAACATGTGTCCTGGCATGTTCCCGACATTTGGGCTCCTAAACCTTCACTTGAATCATTAGAGGATTTGTTTCTTATGCGCTGTCAGACAGATGTCACGGTGTGGGTTTGCTTATCACTTGCTGCTGCTCAAGTTTGAGTAGCATGCTATCATTAATAGTGGATTAGTGTGATGCGCTGCAGGTTGTCCAAATGGTCAAGGTCCCTGTATTGTGTCAGAGAGCAGGAGAACTAGCATTCCTGGGGCATAAAAATGAACATGTGCTGCTATCTAACCTATGAATCTAAGCTCCTTCTGATCCTCCTTTCTGTGGGGTATTGAAAAGAAAACATTTACCACTTCAGTAGTTGCACATCATGTGTCAGAAGCGTTGTTAATCTGCTCTAGAAAAGAGAACATGTTTAACACAGAAACTGCAAATGGAGCTATTAATATTACTTAATTTGTTTGCGGTTAGTTGACCAACATCTGTCATGATCTAGCCTATTTCTGCAGAGCCAGAAAGATAAATTAATTGTGGAGATGATGGAAATGACGGTCTCTGTATCTTTGTCTTCCATGGTGTGCTAATATCTGCCACTACACCCAGAATGCTATATTGCATTTGATTTACATTCCTCACCAGAGGGAAAGAAGAAGTTTTAAGGACTTGTACATGGTCTTGCCTGCCATAATGCTTCCTACTGTAAAGATTTATAAATCAGTTCAAAGATTTTGTCAGTTTACGTCTATCCAGATTCTGCATTCAGAGACAGGGGAAATAATCACAGGATAATCCAGGGACACAATGGATCCACCATGAGATAGATATGAGCCAGGGCTCCATTTATCTCCTGTCATCTATATATCAACTAAAAAAGTCAGTCCATTATGGTGTTTACAGTCCCCTGATATCCAACACCCCTCAAAAATGTGAGCATATTTTCCAGTGCATAGCAATGCTGATATTTGGGGGAACTTGGGGGAATGTTGGGGAATTTATATTCAGTATATTTGTTGTGCTGTTGGAGGATACTTCCCCAAGGGGACCCTGTTTCCTTAATTGATGGTTTTGAGTCTAGAACTAGTTCCGCTCTGGAAACTGACTGAATGATTTTAAATTTCCATTACAGCAGCAAATATAAAGCTTCTGTTCACCTGATCTCTTATTTAGTGTGTGAATGCGTGCATGCATACCAACCTCAGAGTCCACTCCTTGTCTTTCAGCCCTTATATTTCAGTATCCTCAAGATCAATTCTCAGGCATGTGCTCTCAGTTTTTGCTGTTACATAGTATCAAGCTCCTACAGCTCTTAGTGAATTATCTCTTTCCTCTTATAAAAGGAACTGTACTTCTCAAGCCAGTTCAAGCTAAGACTTGACTCTAGTAGTTGGTTTGGAAGTAGGGAAGTAAAGTGAGGGAAGATCAGCTTCTGAATCATCAGCATAGACTCCAGAGAAGAAAAGCCTGTTATCCTTTAACAGAGGAGTGATACACCTCTTTTAGGGCCCAAGGGAATTTGAGAATTGTTGACCAAGTACATCCACTCCACACCCTATGGTCACATTGCTTTCTTAACAGGGCTTTATTGTAGTGCAAGGCGCTGTCCAGTTTTGTGTTTCAGTCTTTCTCACAAAAAGGTCTTGGGACTGATCTACAACATATTCTTCTCATTATAGAAGATAAATGTCTAAATGCTGCCATAAATACATTATGGCCCTCACACCTTCCTCTGAGTTGAGAATGGACTCAATAGACTCTGACCAACATGATAATGTAAAGAAAAATTAATTAATTAATTAAAAAATTAAACAACAATAGACTCTGTCATTTTCTTTCTTTAAGCACTGGTTGACACTTAACAATAAACATTCAATTCCATAGTTCCTTTATTTACCTTTGATACCGTAGCTCTTGAATGCTATGCATAAGTACCTCCTATCTGTCTTTTATCCCTGTTCTTCACAAGTGAGCTAGCAGCTGTAATGCTGGAGTACACCAAGGATTATCACCATTGCAATTATAACCAGCAGTGGGATTCTTCTTGCTACCTGGCTGGCAAGTTTTCCAACTCCACTAACTTGTGTATCTGCTTTTTTAATACAGAAAAACACTGTCTTTGTTTATGCCCTCCCAAAAGCTGATCAGTTGATTTCTGGAAACAGTGGTAGGGAAGAGATACATGGAAAGATGTGTTAGCAAGCAAGTCACGAGTGTGGGCAACTGGGACTTACAGGGAAATTCTAGGAAGCAGTGTGGAACGTGTGCCTTGGAATGATGCCATGCAAAGGATGAGGGAAGTGGGTAATTATTATGACAGCTGTGGCTGTTGTCAGGTATTCCTCAAGGCTACTTCCAGAATCAGGCATGACGGAGTGGGCAGTGGCACCCGGAGAGAGTCTCAGGTAAAGATGTGTGGGTGCTGATGGTGGACGTGTAGGAAACCTGGATGAAAGCAATACAGCCTAAATAAATAGCACCTGGTATAAGTGACTGGCCTAACATCTCAAAGCCTACATGTCATAGAATGGAAACAAGAACATGGGCTTTCGGACTCCTGTTGTGGTGAACCTACACTAAGCTATTTCTTTCACATTCATTTCAAAATTCCAAGAATATTGTCTAGCTCGTACTTGAGAGTGGCATATGTAAAAATGACTCCCAATCAAATTTAATGAGAAAATCTTCTCTCTGTTGTCAGCTCAAGGATAAAAGAAAAATAGCTCTTGTGTTTTTCCTCTTCTGAGCTCAAGAGATGGAGCTCAGGACAATTAGCAAGGACAATATCTTCCTGCCAGTGGGAGGAGGAATGTGGAAAAGAGGATAAGTAGGATTTTTTTCCACTAATGGAAAAGAGCAAAACAAACAAGAGACAGTGCAAGCTTGATGCAATAGGTAGTAGTTTTTGTAACCCAAAATTTACTTTGTAGTTGACCAAGGCAGGGGCAGAATATACATCTTAACACACCCACTACCTCGCAGGTTAGATTTTAGAGCCTATAAAGGCCATTTTTCAGGGCATTCCTTACTCGAAGATGAGTGTCCTCTTCATTAATTGGCACTATTTCTCTTGGGAAAGAGGCCTTGGGCCACCCACTGTACACCCTTAAGGGAAGAATAGAGAGATACAGGAAGGGTACTAGAAGCAGCCATGGGTACGCTGACACAGCTGCATGCTTGCAAAACCAAAGGCGCTTTTCTTCTTCCATGCACCTTTGTTGTTAGGCAAGCACTTGTGTGCCTTGCAGACGGAAATGGCAACCCACTCCAGTATTCTTGCCTGGAGAACTCCATGGACAGAGGAGCCGGGCAGGCTACAGTCCGTGGGGTCGTAGAGAGTCAGACACGACTGAGTGACTAACACACTGTGCATCTAACCTCTCTTTCATCTTCCTATATACAGCTGATGGTAAGGGGAAGTAACAGGACTAAGAGGAAGGCAGTGAAAACCTTTAGAGTGGGAAGACGGGAGCACAGCAGCCAGAGAGCCTCTGCATGCGTTCTGAACCAATCCCCAAACTCAAATGTAGTAGGCAGTTTATTTTCAGTTAGTAGCTTCTGCTTCATTTCATGGATTCCAATGCATCGCATATACTTTTACTCAGCTTGCTATTGATATATATTTAGTTTACTCATCAGTATTGTGGTTGAAACTTTAAAGGCATTCACATTTAAATACCTAAAATGTTTGAACTACTAACATTGTTAAACTGCTATCTTTTGATAATGTTTTAAACATCTAAATGCTACAGTTTGATTCTAGTTTATTTTATATTTCTTTAGCCAAAATAAATCTTGAAAGTTTTCTTGGAGGCATTTATTAATGATAACAAGAGCTCTAGATTTTTTGTTGCCTGCAAATTCTATCCTACATTCAAATCTGAATCTCTGAGGAAGCATCTGATGCAGCTTGCTTTGTAGAGGATCCAGAGTCTTTAATTCTTAATTAGTAATTCTTGAAAAAAAAAAGTAGCTGTGTGTGTATGCTCAGTAGCTCAGTCATGTTCAACCCTTTGTGACTCCATGGACTGTATCCTACCAGGCTTCTCTGTCCTTGGGATTTTCCATACAACAATACTGGCGTGGGTTGCTGTCTCCTCCTCCAGGGAGTCCCCCTTGTCCAGGTATCGAATTTGTGTCTCTTGCGTCTCTTGCATTGGCAGGCAGATTCTTTACCACTGAGCCAAATGAGTAGCCAACTTAAAAATAACAGTATGTAGGTTATTACTCTCCAATAAGAAGTATAATTATCAAGAGGTGTGGAGCCTTGTTATTCATTAGTATGCTGTGTCCCAGTACACTCTACATTCATGATAAACTAAATTGTAATCAGGTGCCCTGAGGTTGGTGGAAGCTTGAAAGTCAGGGAAACTGGTTAGATGTCCTTAATAGCTGATATCTACATACTTGATTGCCCAATGTATCTATCTTCTATGGCTCATCTTTTTAAAAAAAATGTTTATTTTGTATTGTGGTATAGCCAACTAATGGATAATGTTGTAATAGTTTCAGATGAACAGGGAAGGGGCTCAGTGTGGCTGATCTTTTTATTTATCCCATTTTTAAAATCACCACTTATTTAGAATGAATATTTTTAATACAGTATGTGAAATTTAGGGGAATATGGTATATATTGGATAAAGAATGACATTTTAAGAACTTTTATAAACTGAGTAACCTGTACTCTCAGCCTCGAATACCCTCTCCATCTTTTCCACTAACCATCCCATCTGCCTTCCCAGCATGGACACTGAGGCGAGTAAGCTGGGGCAAATGGCCAGGTTGAGGATTAAGGCTGCTACATGGGATGGATTTAGGATGAAAAAGCATATGTTCAAGATTTTATAATTATAAGTGTACACTCTTTTGAGTTATTACTTATTTGTTCTTTAGCTAGCTAGCTATTTATATGGGAGGATGATAGGTACGTAGGTAGGTAGGTAGATAAATAAATACATAATCATTCTTTGCCTATTCAAAAAAATGTGTGATCATTCCAAATAAATAGCACATTTCTTAAGTACATGGGAAGTTCTTAGACTTCTTCATAATCCCCTGAATACCTAGCACAGTGACATTGACCAAGATGATTCTCAAGTAATATGCAATTAATATAATGAATAGAGGACTTCCCTGGTGGCTCAGATGGTAAAGAATCCACCTGCAATGCTGAAGACCTGGGTTCGACCCCTGGATTGGGAAGATACCCTGGAAGAGGGCATGGTAACCCACTCCAGTATTCTTGCCTGGAGAAATCCATGGACAGAGGAGCCTGGTGGGATACCGTCCACGGGTCACAAAGAGTCAGACACAACTAAGTGACTAAGCACACGCACAGCACTCAGTGAAGAGTGGAGCAGGAGGGTTAATGTGATGACCGGCCCATAAACTCTGAAATACCTCAGTAGCAATCCATGTGACTTTCTAAATGAAAGTCAAATGGTGAAGCATTAGAATGGGTAGATCTTCTGCTGAGAGCACAGATTTACTTTATATTCTAAAGGATTCCTTCAAAATCAAATAATAGGAAACAAGCATCTAAGGATGTAAATAACCACACACCCATTCTTGTGCTTTTCTGTTCTCTAAAGAATGCCTAAATTTTTTCATTCTGTTCCTAAAACTTGTTTCCACCCATAATTCATATTATGGAGAAGAATTTATTACTATGAATTAATACTATATTTATTAGTATGACATTTTACAAGCAGAACCTTACAATCATAGTAAGGGGGCAAAGTTAGTAATATGAATTAAAGTAAAAAAATTGGTGATTTTTAAAAAGATTTCTAACTGAATTCTACTAAAAATATTCTTGAACATATTCTTTTACATACTATTTTTTAAAGAGAAGATGAGCATTTCTTAGATAAAATGATAGTAGGCAATATTTACTGAATGTTTAACATGTCAGACACCACTCTACACATTTATGTAAGTGGAATATAGCTGAAGTTTTTGGTTTTTTTAGAAACAGGTAAAATGAAGAGATGGTTGCTCTGTCAGAAAATAAAATGTATATACTACCATAGCAAAGAGACAATGCTTTGTCATAATAATAGAAAAAATAGGTTAAAAGTATATCTAAGTAGTATGTTGAAATTTTACTATATCATACATGTGAAATTTGAAACTAGTGTGGGAAATATAGACTATAATGTAGATTTCAAAATACCAGTAATCAGTGTTCAATAGAATTAATTTATGTCATATTTCATAACACATTAAATTTCAGAGGTACTGAAGATCTAAAGGCTAAATACACTTATGAGAGTAATTTTAAACAAAAAACTTGTAACAGCCTATCAATTCTATTAACATAAGAATAGTTAAATATTTTTGAAATGAGACATGATGGTGTTGTATGATTATATTTATATAAATTTCTATAAGCTAAAACTAATCTAGGATGAAAGAAATAAGAATAGTAGTTGCTTGAGGTGAGGGTGGCTGATGCAGTGCTCTATGGGAAGTGATGAAAGAGATCTTCCTGGAGTGATGGAAATGTTCTAAATCTTGAGAGGAGTATCCATTTACTCTAGTGCATACATTTGTTGAAATTTGTTAAACTGTACACTTAAAATTTATGTGTTTCACTGTAAGTAAATTATACTTTATTTTTTCAAAATGTTAAAAGATTTGTAACTATATTTATATCATACTGAATTGAAAACCTGGCACTGAAACATGAATACAAATTTTTTTAAAAATTGAAGAATAATGTGTAGCCTATATCTCACTTTTATAACAAAAAGTTGTGCTATATATATGGATATTTGTAGGTAGACATATTGTTATAGCCATGGGGAAAATTTTGGAATGAGAAGCATCAGGTTTTTAATTTAAAAAGACAGAAAGCTTTACCTCTTTATATTCTTCTAAATTATATAGTATGTGTGATTTCTACTTTCTTTTTTTGTGTTTTCTTCCTTAAGAAAATTAAAAATAAAATGCCACATTTTATATTACTATTAGTAATACAGAGTTGTTGATGAAAATATACTCTGAATATAATATGGTGGGACTATACTATGAATGTTGAATATTCTTACTTTTGAAGAATATATATTCTAAAATGAAATCCTTATAAAAATTATGGCACAGACTACCCAAACAAAAATTAAGGCTAAAAATGTTAAATTTTGTTTTAATTACAAACAATAAATATATAAGTTTTACCAAAAATGTAAGGCACTAGTAGTATAATTCTTTGTAAATGTCATAGAAATCTATCAGATCTACAGACGCTACAGCCTCAGGTTCATTTGTTGAAAAGTTAGGCAGAGTGCAGTCAATACACATAACCCAGGAAAGAGCTCTCTTAAATATCTGCAATATTACTTCATGATAGGATTATTAGAGAAAGAGCTTCTGGTCATTCAGAAATTTATACGGATAACATTTGTGAAGTCACTTCACAAAGTATGTCCAGGAATTTTAAAATTTAAAAAAAGAGAATACTTCCCACTTTTACTGGACAGATATTTACTTCCAAATTAATGATGCATTTTCATAAATCATACTGCACTGTGATCCTTATTTTTAAAAGTCAAGAAATATGCCATTTTTGAAGTAACACAGGCTTTTTTTATAAGTAACACAGGCTTCCCAAACATATTTTACACAGCAGTAATTCAAAAGAATATTTTCAAAAGAGAGAATATAATGAATATATTTGTTCTTCAGGTTTCGTACAAAAAACATGATTAAATAAATTTTAAGAAAAATCTTCTGAATGTCAGAATTTAAATTGTATAAATAGACAAATAATAGCTTTCCCCCATATTTAACAGAACCCTTCCTGCAGACCCCAGGGTAATTTTTTCTTTAGGAATTTTGTTCTTCTCTGCTTGTACTATTGCAATCAGCTTCCTACTTGTTTTCTGGTGTCTGTTTTCCATATTCCAATTTATGCTCTAAGTTATTGTGGGGTTTATAATCCAATTTTAAAAAATTCTTTTGTTTCCCAGTGTTCTCAGAGGAAATTGGTGTATTTTTATGCTTAAAAATTCTGTTCACTCTCTTCAAAGATAAACAGCCGCAATGCAAAGCCTCAAAGCGCTTATAATCCAGTATAGTGATGAAGACATATAATCACACAACAGTATAGTAAACACAAAGTCAGAGATATGTAGCATATACAATCACATTAGCAGAAGGAGTTATTTAATTCTGTTTCAGTATGTCAAGAAGAAGGTCACAAAGGAAAAAGCTTTTTATCTAATTGTTGAAGGCTGATTAGTAGTATATCATCTTCCAGGATATGCTAAGGAATTTCCTTTCAGAAGTCCAAAGGCAACAGGGATCCTGAAGAGTTTTTACCTTGCTTGAATATGTGGTTTATTAAGATTATCTCAGTGGTAACATAATGAAGGATTGTTTAAAGCAAGTGGCTGGGAGCATCTAGGGGGGCAGAACAATTAGTAGATTAAACTGACAATCGAAGCAGGCGATGATCAGGATTCGAAGTAAAGTTATGACTGTAGATAAGAAGAGAGGTTAAAGACATGAGGTATGATGGAAACTGGGTGGCCTTCGGGTAGCTAACTGAATATCATGGATTAGTGTCAAATGTGAAGTCTGAGATAAGGCTGAGAACCACACTTCTAACCTGCACGACTGGATGGGTGGTGCCATTATTTAAAATACAGAGTAGAGAGGGAAGAGCAGGTTCGGGGTTACTAAGCTCGTCTGGAGTTATGGAGATTGAGGTCAGCGGGGGCAGCTACGTAAGGAACACAGGTAGGAAATATTATAAGCTGGAACCTTGAGGAGGGGCAGGGAATGTAGATTTATGCTGCCAGCGTATAGGTGACAGTAGAATTTGGGAACATATGGACTAAAATGAGAAGAGACGCAAGTCTATAATGCTGAGCAACATTAACATTTAAGCTGAATGATGAGAACAGAACTAGTAAGAGGCTGTAAAGGAGGACCACATGAAGCAAAATGAGAAGTCAGAGAGTGTCACAGGGCCATAGAAATGCAGGATTTCAAAGAGGACGACATGACAAGGATCAAGGAGGCCAGGGGGACTGGACTGTTCATATGTGAGGCAGAAGCTCATCTGCCATTAGTTCTTCCATATTTAAAATTAAACCAAAGTTGCTACTCACTCTACCCTTGTTTCTCTCATTTTAACCCTGGTTAGTGTTGGCTAGACAACAGTCTTAAGCTTTGGGGAAATAATTAAATATTCAGTGGAACTCTTTTAATTGTGGTCTTTAAACCAATCTTTCCTCCTAGGGATTTAGAGATTATAAAACACTTTATTTTGTTTTGAATGTTGCGTGTGCTGAATAATCACTTTGTTTAAAACAAACAAACACAAACATTACCCATAGGATACACACAAATATGCAAGTACATACATATTCTATATTCTTTTTTCCTCTAGAGTTTTATCATTAATGTAGATTAAAAATAACAATAGACTCAAAGGTGAAGGGGAGAATTTTAAAGTACATTTGCCTTTAGTAGACAAAAGGCAATAATAAACTTCAGGTCTGGAAATCCAGTAAAATAAGTTGAACGAGCTGTTACATTCGAAAAAGTAGCTGTAGAAAATGTCCTTATTGTTAAATGTTAAAATGGCCCCTCTTGAAATCTACTTTCTCTTGAAACTAGAAATGAAAACTAAACAAAAAATAGTTTGTAATTAGGGAAGACATAGAAATACTAAAACACAGGGAATAATGGCTAGCTCTAGTTTAAATATTTATATGCATGTTTATTTCATTTGTTCTGGCTGTTATGTCACCATTGCTCTTTTGCCTCTGTATCCTTCTACATGAATCTGGCACTATGCCCCAAGTGACTTGAGGGACTCTAACAAGTAACTGCCTAAGATATCTTTCTTTTTGTTCTGCTTAATTTTCCCAAATCCCAATCACTGGAGACTTCAGAAGGTATGTTTTTAAATAAACAGAATTTTTGCCAAGGAAGAGAAAGAAGTATTTCAGGCTTTAGCCTTTGTCCTTTTTCCTAATATGCAAGCAAGTAGAGAACATAGAAAATAAAGGTAATAGGATAGAAAAAGTATTGGTATTATAATAGTAGTGGGAGAGGAATAAAGTAGCAGAATCAGAGCAGGAAGCAAGCATCGTGGTCTTGGGGAATTACGTATGAAAATAATGTCTTTGGAAGTTACATAGATCCCAGGAACCCTAAGGAGTTATGAACAACCAGAAGCAGTAACAGGAGGAAATTGTGCTATAACAGAAAGACCATGAATCCAGGAACAGACGTTGGAGATCCAGTCCTCGCTGTCCCGAATGACATACCTCTCTGAACTAATTCGTTTCATTGACAAAAGAAAGATCTTAAGCCCAATTAATGTAAAAACATCCTTCAACATATGAAATTCTGAAACGATGATGTTTTAACTCTTAATGTAGCATCCTGTTCCAATAATCTACTGTTTAAACCAGAATGAGGTTGAGAGAGTGGTGAAGTAGTAAAGTCAGAAAGAGAAGCAAGCATCAAGGTTCATAGCAGTGCTAGAAGCAAAAATGTAGCAACTCCTTGCAGATAACAGGTCTGGCATGGCATTAGTGCTTTTGTTCAAGATTTCAAATTCCCTGCAAGCTAGGTATACTTACCCTCTCTGTCTCTTGCATGCAGAAAGTAACACTGCAGATACCTTTTATTGACTTTTTGGCCATGGAGTAATTCTGAGTAGATTTGTCAGGATCTATTATGCCTCATATCTAGGCAGGAAGTATTGCATGATAGTGTCCTAAATAAAAGGGATGTTTTAGTAAAATGCTAGTATTCAAAATTTAGATAGTGTGATTGTTGATAAGCAGAGAACACTGTTTGTAGTTTTTTTTTTTTTTTAGCACTTCAGGACATAGTTATAACATTGTGGTTTGCAAATCATATTTGCACTGTGTATAGTGGTTACTCTTGATAGCTTTCTGATTTCAGGAAAGTAACAAACTCTTTTGCTTCAGCTTTGAAAACTCATATAGTTCTTATAAAGTATGCACATACACAGACTGGCACATCAGAAGTTCTCAGCAATTATTAACTGCCATAAATTTATTACTTCAAACTTTCTATTGGAGAAGAAACAAGATAAAAAATCTTAATTCCACTTTTAATCATACTAAATTACGTTATTAAAATTATTAAATATTAAACATGTCTTTCATTGTTTTAAGTATTAAGAATTTGACTTTCTTTGTACCACTGTGCTTTTTAACTTCTAATACACATTATAAGTTTGTTCTACTTTTGCACTAAGATTTCTAATGTAAACTCGAAGAATAATGTAATTCACTGAACTAAAGAAACTCTTTTGTCCCAGACTTTAAAATTTAATAGTTTCACTGCATGTAAAATTTTTATTTAAGGGGAAGAAGTTCTGAGTCAAGAGAAAAAAATTATATTATATTTTCTATCCCCAGACATTCCACTCAGAATTTTAGGTTCAGTGGGAGGTAAAGAGGACACAAGTTGGTTGGCTAAGCCTTTATGCATAATTTGACCAGTTTGTTTCCTAGTAAATTTAACTTTCAGCTACAGCTGTCTCTTGTAATGTTAATTTAAGAAACAAACCTGCTTTGCATTTTTCAGCTCAGTGGAGTTGGTTAGGGCATGAAAGTTTGCCTGCTCATTGCATAGAAATTTTAACAAACTTCATTAATGAGTCAGATTTGCTGAACACTAACTATAGGGTAAACAGTGCTAGTATTCTAGGGTGGCGGATAAAACATGAAATGATCTCTGCCTACTTATACTATGGGAAAATAGATAAGTGAATAGTTACATAAATAGATAGACAGATAGATAGATGGATAGACTTACTAAGTCGATTCCTGATAGAAAGCAACATAGATCTATGCAGAACATTAACAAAGAAGGATGTACTAGAAAGTGAATGGGTGACTATTTCAGATGGGATCATCAGTGAGGACTTCTTTGAAGAGGTGTCATTTAAGCTGAAGTCTTAGTGGGAGGAAGGGTGCCAGCCACGTGAAGATTATAGAAGAGTGTTCTAGGAAGAGATAAGGGTGAGTATGAACACTCCAGGAAGGAATTTGTTTGGATAGTCCAGGAAACAAAATAAAATCAGTGTGAGTATCCCCTAGTGCATGATGAAGAGATGGACATGAGACAAGTTCAGAAAGGTAAAGCGAGGACAAGATTACAAAGCACTGTGTACGTCAAGGTAAGGAGTCTGGGTTTTAGTCAATGCACTCCTGGAAGACATTGGAAAATTTAAACATGGGAGTCAGATGATCCAATTTGTGTTTAACCAACAAAAATTCTGGCTCCTGCCAGGAATTGAATGGTAGGAGACCCAGTTCTGGAAGGACAGATGCCAGCAAGGAAAGTAGGGCAATGTATGGCTGGCCATCCATCACACCCGTCACCTCTCTTTGCTTGCACACAACTGGATGACCCTTCTCAGTCTCCTTTAAAGTGAGATGTGACTGATTTCTGCTTGGTGTAAGATGAGTGGAAGTTATGAGTACCACTTCAATCTTTCAACCCTAGTTCCTTCTATATGCAACAAACTATGCTTTTTTCCACTCCATTGGCTTGATACTTAAAGAGTCCAGAGATCAGGGAAGCCAGTATTGAAAATAGGGGCACCATATGAAGGAAGGAACTTAGGTCCTAAATCATTTACTAACCAGCAACTCATAGCTTGAATTTTTTATGAGAAATTGTGATTGCAGTAAGCTACTAGGCTAGAGTTTTATCTTTTATAATAGTGAAGATACTTTAAAATTGGGACTAATGCAGTAAAGTAAGTAAATTAAGGTAATAACAGTAAGGAAAGAAGGAGATGAATAAATGACATATATTGGAGGAAAAATTGAAAAAGACATTGATTGAGGATTGGACAAAAGGGTTAATAAAGGAGGAATCAGAGGAGACACTTAGTTTGACCGCTTGTGAACTGTGTGAAATGGATTGTCATTTCAATGTCAGGTACCAAGGAGGAGGAAATACAATGAGCTCACGATAGCACCTGTGGATTTTAAGGTCTTTAAGTGACCTCACAGAGTAGTTTGCGGTAGCATATTTGAGTCTGGAGATGAGGATAACATTCTTTGGTGGAATAATAATGGCAGGCATTAATTGGGTACATATTATATGTCAGTTTTTCAGTCACTGTGCCAAGTACTTCACTGTATTATCTCATGTGCTTCATTTCCTCAACAACCCAAGCAAAGCAGACACCATTTTCCTCTGACTTTAGAAATGAAAGCACTTAGAATTGTGTTATGGTAACTTATTGCCATTTATCACAGTCTCACACTTTGATAGTGAAGCTGAACTTTAACTTCCTAGTGGTTTACAACATTTGATTTTTAAACCTTTGACTTCTTATTCATGGATCTGCATATCTGCTGTTTCTCTGCTGAATTCATCTGGGATCAGCTCAGCAGGCCTCCAGGCTGTGGGTTAGATTCTAGTCTGTTCCACATGGTTCCTCATTGTCATTAGCCAGCTACTACTCGGGGTATGTTCTTCTCCTGTTGGATCACAGGAACCCAAGAGAAGAAGGCAAACTGCAAATACTTTCAAGACTGCCATTTGTTTAAAAAAACACATTGCATTGGTTAAAGAACATGGTCAAGGTAAATATCATCGCGGCAGATGTTTAGGAAGGGAGGGTTATACTCAGTCTATTGTACTGCACGGGCTCTTAGGAATAATTGAAGAAGAAACTTTAGCACACCAAATAAAGATGATGCCAGAGTCAACAAGAAAGGAGAATATTCCAGAAAGCATTCAGAAATGAAACGTGCTGTAGCGTGTGAGAAGCATAAGAAACAAGGAGCATCCTTGGATGTAGCTCTGGAAAAATCATAATAGGCAAGACTGGTTTCAGTGCCGTGGCATAGGTGAAAGGTGGGCCCTGAGGAGAGAATAGTGAATCAGAAGCAAGAATGTGGCTATTTGTGGGGAAGTTTGGTAATTAAGGGATGGCAAAAGACTACAAAAATAGTAGCTAGAAAGGACTAAGGATAGCATGGTAATTTTTTGAAATTTTCTTTGTTTTTGGTTGCACTGGGTCTTCACTGCTGATTGTGGGCTTTCTCTAGTTGCAGCAATTGGAGGCTATTCTCTAGTTGCGGTGCACAGTGACTTCTCACTGTTGTGGAGCACAGGCTAGCGGCCCACGGCTTCGGTAGTTGCAGCCCGCAGCCTCCGTAGTCGCGGCCCCAGTAGCTGTAGCAGGAGGGCTTCAGTGCTCCAGGGTGTGGGATCTTCCTGGACAGGGATTCAACCTCTGTCTCCTGCATTGGCAGTGGCCTCTTATCCACTGTACCGCCATGGAAGTCCAGCGTGGTAATTAGTACAATATTTAAGACTGCCAGGCTACCTATCTAAGAAACTACTTGCTAGTTTTGTGATTTGGGGTAGGATACTTAATCTCCCACACTCTCAGAATGCTCATATAAAATCAAAATAAATGTAAAGTTATCTAACAGGATTAATGTAAGATCAAATAAGTTGATAAGTGTAAAGCACTTTAAAGAGTTTCTGACACAATGTAAATGTTTAATAAGTTTTAGCAATTATTTTTATGGGAAAATATTTAGCATGTTTATATGTTGATGACAGAAAGCTTGTACAAAGAAATGATTGAGAACCTAGGGAAAAGGGGATTTAATGTTATGTTTTTATTTGAAAAATCACCACTCATCTATATTTTCTGTTGACTTAAATGAGAAAATCTGAAATATTAATTTTCTTCTGATTAATTTAGCCAACACATCCCTTAAAGCAACAAGCTTGTTGCATATCTAATAGTTAATAACATTATAATGAAATTCCATTTATATTCATTTGCCTTCAAAATATATTTTTATGACTCTGTAGCAAAGATTACTGAAAATAAAAAAATTAGCCAGTGATTCTTAAAGTTCATGAGTTTGCTCAATTTGATTTATGTGCTGCTGCTGCTGCTGCAAAGTCGCTTCAGTCGTGTCCGACTCTGTGCGACCCCATAGACCCCATAGACCCCAAGACCCACCAGGCTCCCCCGTCCCTGGGATTCTCCAGGCAATAACACCGGAGTGGATTGCCATTGCCTTCTCCAATGCATGAAAATGAAGTCGCTCAGTCGTGTCCGACTCTTAGCAACCCCATGGACTGCAGCCCACCAGGCTCCTCCGTCCATGGGATTTTCCAGGCAAGAGGACTGGAGTGGGGTGCCATTGCCTTCTCCTTTATGTGTTAGTTTTGTATTATAATTCTCAGTCATCTAATTAAACTCTTAGTGATACATCAGTTGATAAAATCCTCTAATGCAGCTAGTCAGCTATAAGTATTCGTATTATTTTGGATTTAAGATTCTTTCCAGCTAAAAATTAAGCCAGGTAGTCCTATCAAAACTGCTTTTATCATGACTATTTCCTAAAATCACTCATGTAGTGTAAGTTCTAGATACCTTATTAGAATTTAAAATCATAGATAATGGGTCTTCAGTGAGTCCTTACCTCTTCTTGCCATCAGCACATCCCCATATAAGCCATCTCCTTACCTTACTGCCTATTGAATTCCCAAATTCATATATGCTTTCCTGCAATAGGATAGGTTAAGGCCATCAGGTCACTAGTCGCTTGAAAGTTGACAACTAATTCATTTGGAGAAGGAAATGGCAACCCACTCCAATATTCTTCCCTGGTGAATATCGTGGACAGAGGAGCCTGGTGGGCTACAGTCCATGGGGTTGCAAAGAGTCGGACACAATTCAGTTGCTTTCACTTTCACATTTTACAACTTTTACTATTAGAAAACCACATCCTTGAGCTTCTAATGCCCCAGTTATCCTAAGTGCCATTAGGTGCTGGGTATCACTGACATTTTACACTCTCCTTAGAACAAGATGTTAAAATGGAGTTTGATCATATACAATTTTTAAGACAGGATGCTTTTCACAAGCGTGGGTTTGTTGCCATGGAGTTCTAGCTAACGACTAATTTAATCAAAAGCATTTTCTCTTGTCTGGCTTTCACTTTATAGTTTTTAAATGTGTGTCAAAAAAATGCCAAGTTATAGTGATGCTCCTTTGTGTCTTTTGTTTTGGGTTAGAACTGTAATTCCTAAGAATGATTTATTTTCTTTTGCAAGGAAGTGTTTTTCGTTTCTTTTCAGAAAAACTTCAGATATATGTCTTTCTCTGTTAAACTAATGGTCACTCAAGATTTGTTCTGAGTTAACAGTTGAAAAGATTAAAAAAAAAAAAAAAACAGCTTCAGAAATAAAATCAAAATCCCAAACAGAGCTCCATATTGTTTTATCATTTTCTCAGATCTGTTTGTATTATGTAGCATTAATGAAAATGAGTTATAAAATGTGTGTGTGTTTGTGTGTGTTGTGTGTTTTTGTGTGTGTGTGTGAGAGAGAGAGAGAGAGAAACTCAGGTACCCTTCAAACCGAAACCAAGTTTCCTTATTGATAAGGTAGACTCCTGAAAGGACAATTTTTTGTCCTTTTTTTTTTTTCTGAGCAATGTGTTGTGTTATTCTGAGAAAGATTTGGTGGTTGAAAAATTCCATAAGAATCACTGTAATTATGCCATATCCATGATTATTTACTACTAAGTATAGGACTTTGACCACCTCATGCACAGAGTTGACTCATTGGAAAAGACCCTGATGATGGGAAGGATTGAGGGCAGGAGGAGAAGGGGAAGACAGGGGATGAGATGGCTGGATGGCATCACCGACTCCATGGACATGGGTTTGGGTGGACTCCAGGAGTTGGTGATGGACAGGGAGGGCTGGCGTGCTGCGGTTCATGGGGTTGAAAAGAGTCGGACACGACTGAGCGGCTGAACTGATATTGATACTGATACTGATAGGACTTACCTGGCTGTATGTATGTGGACACCCAGCAGATGTCCAGAACTGTTTACTTTGCTATCACATTTACTAATCTTTAGGAATGAGTGCATCAAAAGTTGACAGTTTAAAATGCAAAGATTTGAAAAGAAAATGTTCTTTCCTATTGCTTATTGACATTGGCAATATTTCAGGTATTTGCTAAACATAGTCTTGTATTTAGCTTGATACATAAGGAAAGGGCATGAATTTTTGAGAAAAAATGGACTAGTTTTAGATATGCCTCTTCCACTGTTTAATTGTGTAGATGTGGACAGTTTAGTTAAAACTCTGAGCCTCAGCATCTTAACTTTAAAACTGAGAATAATTCATTAAGGTTTTTGTGAGAATTAAATAAGTTTTATGATCTTCAGATAGATTTTAAATAGTTTTTTGAATAAACAGGACTGCCAATGATAATTTAGGACTAGGAGATTTATTATGAACAAGACTACATGTAGACTATTCATATATTGGATTAATCATTTATGAATTACAAAATATTCAATTAAATTCTTGGTATATGTAGGGGAATAGTGCCAATTTTGAAGCTCATGCTTGTGTGTAAATACACACATATACGCAACTAATACAAAGCTTCAGTGTCAGTGTATGAGATATGATATGGGTAAGAGGGGATGTCAGTAGTGGGATCCCAGGGTATGCTGTGTGCAATGGAACTGAGAGTTGGACTTCAATGAAAGCGATGCTTTTGTCCTGAGTTTTTTGTATGGTTGAGTTACGGTTGCTGCAAATTGTATATCATTGTAACAGAGACACCTATGAACCTGATTAGTTCAAAGGAGTGAGTTGCATCCATGTAGAACATTTTTCTTAGGGAAGATGATTGATAATTCAAGTCAAACTTTGAGATTACAGGAAAGGTCACAACTTGGAAAGTATATGTGTATTAAGTAAACAGTTAACAATACTGTACTGTATACTTAAAACTTGATAAAAAGATGGATCTTAAAGTAAATCTCACCCCCCCATATACAAATACTATACACATGTGATGGATACGTTATTTAGCTTAATTTTGATCTTTTCACAGTGCATATTGATATCAAAACAAGTTGCATACTTTACATATATACAATATTTATATGTTTAATATATCTCAGTAATGATGTTCTTTTTTTAAAAAAAAAAAGGATGCAGTGACTTCCTTGACAGTGTCCACTGCCTCTGAGAGGAGAGGACTAGCCAAGACCTAGCTGAGCACTGGTATTGGAGGAAGACTTACTATACGTAACAGGAAATGATTGAAGGAGAAAAGAGCAAGAAGATAATGAGGACAAATGAGGTGAAGATCAGTAGAGAGGTTAAGATTATGGTTAAAAATCTTCTCTTTGAGGTTACTGAGTTGAGTCACCAGAGTTAACTGAATGTTTCTACTCCAGTTTCAAGATTAAGCTGGATAGTTCAAACATTCTGTCTGAAATAACAGCATCACTGTATTGAGGGTGACATAGTTTTAGATGATGGAAAGCCATAGGTAATGGGGGAACAATCTAGATGGTCAATTAAAAAACATACAGAATCTTATTGATAATGTATTGGTTTCTTATTTGCAACATTTTAATTCAAGGTTTATTTCTTTAAAACGCTTTTTTGTTGTAGTTCAGTCGCTAAGTCTTTTTGACGCCATGGACTGGAGCATGCCCTCCTTTCCTGTCCTTCACTGTCTCCCAGAGTTTGTTCAAACTCATGTCCATTGAGTCTGTGATGCCATCCAACCATCTCATGCTCTGTGGCCCCCTTTTCCTCCTGCCGTCAATCTAAGCAGCCACTGAGAGAGGCAGTTTAGAAAAAAAAAAAAGAACATGTTTACAACCTCATTTCTTTGAAAATACTGACATTTGTCACACAGCACTGCTTTCTTCAGTTCTCGTCTGGCTAGAAAAGCACTTGGTGAGTGTAATGTACACTGGGTGTGGATAGCTCTTTTCCCTTCCTTAGCAGCAGTAGCAGCAGCGCCTTCTATCAACATCTGGCTCTTCCATGGGGCAACTGTTTACTGGAGTTCAGATCAAGTCTTCTAGCCCATATGGCTAGCATTCGGATAGGTTTCTTGACATTACTTTCTATTTGTCAGTATCACTTTAAAGTTGCATGCTGTTTTGCAAACTTGGTTTAAGTAGTTGCTTTGAAAAGTAATGTTCTTTTAAATACCACTCATTATAACATTCTTCATGATTTTTTTCATGCTGAAGACATTTTAAAACCAAACGGCAGTAGAAAACCAACATCTCTGTTACAGAACTTGAGAGAATATCTCACCTTTAGACAAAAATTCTAAAGTAACTGATGAAGACAGAAAATTAATGCTAAATTTAACAAAAGAAAATGACTCACACATTTTAGAGTACACTGACTCCTTCAGAATATGTCTCCCTGAGCCTTTATAGTCGTAGTTATGGGGGTGGATGGGAGTAATGAAGTGGAAAACCATTGAATTGCATGCCAATCAAGATTTTGTTTCTATCAATATAGCAAACTTGATTCTCCCTACTATCCAAGCGAATTTTCAGCTATAATTCTTTATTTCTTGTTTCTCTAGTCATTTTTTCAGCTCCAGAAAAAAGATGGTTTTTCTTCTGCTTGTGAAAACCACTCTATAATCTTTCCAACACCAAATGGTTATACCCATTTGTACCAGCCCTCTGTTTCCTGCCTCATTATTAATATTTTGTTTAATTATTAAGGTACTTCATCAAAAATGAGTTTTCATCTTAGCCGCACCTTTTCTTCTTTTTGTTAATTTAGTTAGGCAGCAAGAAAAGAAAATGCTTACTTTTAAATAAAGGTAGTGGCTTGTTACGTGTATCTTTTTTCCGCTTGAGACCTCCTCTAAAATGATACTACAGGAGTAAAAGTTCATAAACTTAAAAAACCAAAAAGAAGAAAAAAGGAGGTATTAAAGAGTAAGATATTTTAATGAATTTTTGAAACATAAAAAACAGAAGGCTTGTCAGAACAGAACAGAGTGACCAAGGGCATTACTCCCTTTAGCAGAAGAAACAAAGCAAAATTTTCAAATTTTGAGAGAAAATATTTAACAATCCAGATACTCTGCCAAGCTATCAATCAAATGAGAAGAAAGAACACTGATTTTTAGCAGAGATTCAGAGATTTATGTCACATGCATATTTTCTTGCTAACTACCAGCAAAATGTGCACTTTTCAACAAAACAGGGGAGAATTTAGAAATGAGAAAGACGATAGAATCCAGAGCCAGGGGTTCTACATTACTAGAGAGTGTGGCTAAATGAAGCATCAGGATGAAAGCATTGTTTCTGGTCTGTAAAATAACTAATGGAGATTTCAACCAGGAGATAAAGAACTCCAAGGCAAAGTTCTCCAGAAACAAAGGGGGAATTGCTAACTGGTATTTGGCACATGCAAATAAGATTTTAAGGGGGAATTTAGAATAGACATAAAAAACAATGATAGCAAAAAATGAAAAACTTAATAACTTCAGATAATTTGAGCATTCTTTAGCATTACCTTTCTTTGGGATTGAAATGAAAACTGACTTTTTCCAGTCCTGTGGCCACTGCTGAGTTTTCCAAATTTACTGACATATTGAGTGCAGCACTTTCACAGCATCATCTTTCAGGATTTGAAATAGCTCAACTGGAATTCCATCACCTCCACTAGCTTTGTTTGCAGTGAGGCTTGCTAAGGCCCGCTTGACTTCACATTCCAGGATATCAGGCTCCGGCTGAGTGTGAGTGATCACACCATCATGATTATCTAGGTCGTGAAGATCTTTTTTGTGTAGTTCTTCTGTGTATTCTTGCCACCTCTTCTTAATATCTTCTGTTTCTGTTAGGTCCATATCATCTCTGCCCTTTATTGAGCCCATCTTTGCATGAAATGTTCCCTTGGTGTCTCTAATTTTCTTGAAGAGATCGCTAGTCTTTCCCGTTCTATTGTTTTCCTCTATTTCTTTGCACTGATCACTGAGGAAGGATTTCTTATCTCTCCTTGCTATTGTTTGGAACTCTGCATTGAAATGGGTGTATCTTTCCTTTTCTTCTTTGCTTTTCACTTCTCTTCTTTTTCACAGCTATTTGTAAGGCCTCCTCAGACAGACATTTTGCTTTTTTTTTTACATTTCTTTTTATTGGGAATGGTCTTAATTCCTATCTCCTGTACAATGTCATGAACTTCCATCCATAGTTCATCAGGCATTCTGTCTATCAGAGAGAGTCCCTTAAATCTATTTCTCACTACCACTGTATAGTCACAAGGGATTTGACTTAGGTCATACCTGAATGGTCTAGTGGTTTTCCCCACTTTCTTCAATTTAAGTCTGAATTTGGCAATAAGAGTTTACAATCCGAGCCACAGTCAGCTGCTGTTCTTGTTTTTTCCTCACCGTATAGAGCTTCTCCATCTTTGGCTGCAAAGAATATAATCAATCTGATTTCGATGTTGACCATCTGGTGATGTCCATGTGTAGAGTCTTTCCTTGTGTTGTTGGAAGAGGGCGTTTGCTATTACCAGTGCATTCTCTTGGCAGAACTCTATTAGCCTTTGCCCTGCTTCATTCTGTACTCCATGGCCAAGTTTGCCTATTACTCCAGGTATTTCTTAACTTCCTACTTTTGCATTCCAGTTCTCTATAATGAAAAGGACATCTTTTTTGGGTGTTAGTTCTAGAAGGTCTTGTAGGTCTTCATAGAACCATTCTACGTCAGGTTCTTCAGCGTTACTCGTTGGGGTATAGGCTTGGATTACCGTGATATTGAATGGTTTGCCTTGGAAACAAACAGAGATCATTCTGTCGTTATTGAGACTGCATCCCAGTACTGCATTTCAGACTCTTTTGTTGATTATGATGGCTACTCTATTTCTTCCAAGGGATTCCTGCTCATGGTAGTAGATATAATGGTCACCTGAGTTAAATTCACCCATTCCAGTCCATCTTAGTTTGCTGACTCCTAGAATGTCGATGTTCACTCTTGCCATCTCTTGTTTGACCCTTTCAAATTTGCCTTGATTCATGGACTTAACATTCCAGGTTCCTATACACTATTGCTCTTTACAGCATCAAATCTTGCTTCTGTCACCAGTCCCATTCACAACTGGGTGTTGCTTTTGCTTTGGCTCCATCCCTTCATTCTTTCTGGAGTTATTTCTCCACTTATCTTCAATAGCATATTGGGCACCTACTGACCTGGGGAGTTCATCTTTCAGTGTCCTATCTTTTTACCTTTTCATACTGTTCATGGGATCCTTAAGGCAAGAATATTAAAGTGGTTTTCCATTCCCTTCTCCAGTGGACCATATTCTGTCAGATTGGACCACATTTCTGGTTTTAGAAAAGTCAGAGGAACCAGAGATCAAATTGCCAACATCCACTGGATCATCAAAAAAGCAAGAAATTTCCAGAAAAACATCTATTTCTGCTTTATTGACTATGGCAAAACCTTTGACTGTGTGGATCACAACAAACTGGAAAATTCTGAAAGAGATGGGAATACCACACCACTTGACCTGCCTCGTGAGAAACCTGTATGCAGGTCAGGAAGCAACAGTTAGAACTGGACATGGAGCAACAGACTGGTTCCAAATAGTAAAAGGAGTACATCAAGGCTCTATATTATCACCCTGCTTGTTTAACTTGTATGCAGAGTACATCATGAGAAATGATGGGCTGGAAGAAACACAAGCTGGAATCAAGATTGCTGGGAGAAATATCAGTAACCTCAGATATGCAGATGACACCACTGTTATGGCAGAAAGCTAAGAAGAACTAGAGTCTCTTGATGAAAGTGAAAGAGGAGATTTAGAAAGTTGGCTTAAATCTCAACATTCAGAAAACTAAGATCATGGCATCCGGTCCCATCACTTCATGGCAAATAGGTGGGGAAACAGTGGCTGACTTTATTTTTTGGTGTTCCAAAATCACTGCAAATGGTGGTTGCAGCCATGAAATTAAAAGAGGCTTACTCCTTGTAAGAAAAGCTATGACCAACCTAGACAGCATATTAAAAAGCAGAGACATTATTTTGTCAAGAAAAGTCCATCTAGTCAAGGCTATGGTTTTTCCAGTGGTCATGTACGGATGTGAGAGTTGGAGTATAAAGAAAGCTGAGTGCCAAAGAATTGATATATTTGAACTGTGGTGTTGGAGAACACTCTTCAGAGTCCCTTGAACTGCAAGGTGATCCAACCAGTCAGTCCTAAAGGAAATCAGTTCTGGGTGTTCATTGGAAGGACTGATGTTGACCCTGAAACTCCAATACTTTGTCCACTTCATGTGAAGAACTGACCTATTTGAAAAGACCCTGATGATGGGAAGATTGGGGGCAGGAGAAGGGGACGACAGAGGATGAGATGGTTAGGTGGCATCACTGACTCAATGGACATGGGTTTGGGTGGACTCAGGGAGTTGGTGATGGACAGGGAGGCCTGGCATGCTGTGGTTAATGGGGTCACAAAGAGTCAGAGACGACTGAGCAACTGAACTGAACTTAACTGAATAACTTCAGGAAATTTTTTTAAAATCCAAGGATGGAAATGTATTCAATGTACACTATTTGGCCATGTAACAAGCATTATATGTGCTGTGCTTTGTTGCTCAGTCACGTGTACTCTTTGCAACCCCGTGAACTGTAGCCCACCAGTCTCCTCTGTCCATGGGGATTCTCCAAGATTTTAAATTTCTCCAAGATTGGAAATTTAAGCAAATATGAAGCTTCTGTTCACCAGATCTCTTATTTCGTGTGTGTGTCTGTGTGTGTGCGTGCATGCATACCAACCTTAAGGTCCACTCTCGTCTTTCAGCCCTTATATTTCAATATCCTCAAGATCAGTTCTCAGGCCTGTTTTTGCTGTTATATAGTATCAAGCTCCTATAACTCTTGATGAATTATCTCTTTCCTCTTATAAAAGGAACTGTACTTCTCAAGCCAGTTCAAGCTTGGATTTTCCAAGCAAGAGTATAGGTTGCATACTCTCCTCCAGGGGATCTTCCCAACCCAGGGATCAAACCCAGGTCTCCTGCATTGCAGGCACAAGGGGAGCCCAAGCATTATACACATAATCATAAAATATATACACTGATTAAGTTATGAGTTGTATTGAGCAGTATTAGGAATTTAGAGTAAAGAAAAATGGTCACTCAGAAATGTAAAACACGTAAGTCTTCAGCTATCATAACAGGAAGTTGATGGTTATCAAATATTAAAACTGAGAAATAGAAAAATAAGTATACCATTAAAAAATAGGGAGAAAAATCCCACACAAAATGGCAAGATAGTATTTTAAAGTAGATGTCTTCAGTGAATAGAACATAGCGTGAGACTGGGTGGGTGAGAAAACTGCTGATTTCTTTTTAGAAAAAGATTTCAAATATAGATTAAATTATATACTTCAATAAATAATTTAAAATATATTAGATTATGTATTTTAAAGTTAAATGTATTTATTTAATTTTGTGCATGATTTACTCGGGTTTCCCTGGTGGCTCAGTTGGTAAAGAGTCTGCCCACAATGCAGGAGACCCAAGTTCAATCCCTGGGTTGGGAGGATACCCTGGAGATTGGCATGACCACCCACTCCAGTACTCTTGCCTGGAAAATCCCAGAGAGAAGAGCCTGGTGGGCTACAGTCCTTGGGGTCGCAAAGAATTGGACACAACTTAGTGACTAAACCACCATGATTTACTTTGGTAAAAATATTTTAAGAGTAAAGGCCAACAAATAAGAAAGAAAAAAGAAAACCCTTCATATTTTAATCTTACAAAAATCTCCTTATAATAGGTCCATGCTATAAATTTGAAACCCCAAAGACTACAGGGTAGGAAACCAAGATTGATTCACTATAGAAAGAAAAGGAGAGCAGGATTCTAGAAGCTGGGGCTATGAATGTACTATCCATAAGGAGAATTACTCTTCCCAGCAACCAAAACTATCAATATTTTGTTTTGTTTAGTCATCAAACTCAGGAAACCCACCCTAAAAATTAATGAGAGCCAATGGGTCTCTGATCTTTGCTATTTGGCTACTGCTTTCTAACTCTGAGAACACAAGACAGGCCCACTTACTATAGTATGAGCTTATCTGAAAGTTGAAAAACAGGCATAGCTGTTAAGCCCAAAGGAGCATGGACCTTGAATAAATAAGGAAGCAAGGAGAGAATAGTCTTTTTAGCTTATTATATATCTTAGAGAGCCCTCTGATTCTGTTGTGGTGGGTGGTTTGTGAGGTTCTGTATATTATGATGATTTAGGTTGTGCTTGCTAAGTATGATAGGATGATGCTATTTTCCTCCTACTACAAGCTATTGTTGAAAATCTGCCCATCCTCTGCCTATCAACCATGAATATTCATTGCCTATAATAATATATATAATAAATATGATTTTTATAATAAATCCAAGGTTAAATAATGAAAGTCTACTTTTTAAGAATCCTGCCTAGATACCTTATTTTCATTAAACCCCAGTTATTGTTTAGTAGAAGATAATTTATGGAAAGTTTCTAAGAAACTATGAAAGTCTGTTATTTGCCAAGATAAGGAAGGGGCCTGACGGGGAAAAAAAAAGGAGAGAGAAGTGAAGTTGAACGTTGGAATTTCAACCTAAAACTTTCACATTAATGCTTATATTCTTAAGTTAAAACTAAAATTAAAAAAACTTCAAGCCTTCTTGAACTGGTCAGTTCTATCAGACTTTTCTCCCCACACCCTCCTTCAAATTAACCGCTGCTGAGCTACTATAGAGAATGAGATAAAGCTTACTAGGGTGAGGACTGTCTTTGGAAAACCAAGCAGGTATTGACTTCTAAGCCTACTCTTACATTTCAATCTGCGTGAAATACTGTCCATTTCTTTTCTGAGCATCGACAAGAATCTGATATGATGTGTAAGTTTAGTCTCTCAGTCATATCCGACTCTTTGCTGCCCTATGGACTGTAGCCTGCCAGGTTCCTCTATCCGTGGAATTCTCCAAGCAAGAATACTGGAGTGGGTTGCCAAGCCCACTTCCGGAGGTTCTTATTGACCCAGAGTTGGAGCCTGCATCTCTTGCGTCCCCTGAATTGGCAGGCAGATATTTTACCACTGAGCATCAGGGAAGAGCAATGCAAGACATTAGGGGCAGATAAAAATCCTATTTAGGAAAGTCTAGGACAACCAAGAGTAGCAACTCAACATTGTCCTTAGAGGAGAACTTGGAAATGCCAACTCCACAAGACAGAACCTATGACAAAAACCCTCTTGGGTGGGCCCATGGTCTTCACCCAATACCACAACTACGAAGAAACCAGGTGGTGTAATTTCTGAATTTCCCCAATGTTCTCTCGTCCATCTGCATTTTTTCCAAAGAGTATGGATAACCAAACAGGAAAAAAGTGACACAAGACACTTTTGTGATCGGTAATACATCTTACCTCCATAGTCATATCCCAAGAAGGCAGAATGCCCCAAACCAGGTAGATATCACACTTCAGCTTAAGATTCAGTCCTGCTCAAATGACATTACTTGAAATGTCCTTGATGGAGCTCAGAGTTGGTCCCTTCGTTAAAGCTGGGTGCCTAGAGCAATGAGTCTTTACTCCCAATAATCCTAAAGCAGGGTTATTTGTAGTGTTTTCCTTGAAGGTCCTGGTGTAGAGATATCAGAAATATTTCTTATCAGGACCCATGGGCATGCCCATCATGAACATGGAGTTCATGTTTATCTGTCTCATGGAACCACTGCTCCCATTCTCATACACCATACTATATGCTGCATGATTCCCCTGGTGGGCAAACTGCTGCTGAGAAAAGGAGCTGTTTTGGGCCAGGGTTCCTGATGGGCAGCCCTTCATTTCTGAGGACATGGGTGCAATCTGGGTGTTGCATCATGGGGTTCTGGGAGACTTGACTCAATTATTTAAGCATGTTAATCACATTTTTAACCGTGCTCATTTCCAGATTAGCCTTTGTTTTGATGTAAATTGGAATCTTTGTGGGGTTGAAGGAAAGAACTAAGAATTATATTTTCTCAAGAAATTGACCAGTTTAATCACCATATTAGAGATACTTTGTGAAGAAATTTTGATCTTCCAAAAAATCAAGATCTAGAAGTCATCATGGCCTCTTTTTCAGACACAGGGAACATAGATTTGACATAGGTCTAGTGCTGTGGATTGACATTAAACAGACTAACTAAGGGTTGAAAACTCAACATTCAGAACACTAAGATCATAGCATCTGGTCCCATTATTTCATGGCAAATAGATGGGGAAAAAATGGAAACAGTGACAGACTTCATTTTCTTGGGCTCCAAAATCACTGCTAACAGTGACTGCGCCATGAAATTAAAAGACACTTGCTCCTTGGAAAGCTATGACCAACCTAGACAGCATATTAAGAAGCAGAGGCATCACTTTGTCAACAAAGGTCCATATAGTCAAAGCTATGGTTTTTCCAGTAGTCACGTGTGGATGTGAGAGTTGGACCATAAAGACTAAGCTCAAAAGAATTCATACTTTTCAATAGTGGTTCTGGAGAAGACTCTTGAGAGTCCCTTGGCCTGGTGGGAGATAGAACCAATCAATCCTAAAGGAAATCAACCTCAAATATTCACTGGAAGGACTGTTGCTGAAGCTGAAGCTCCAATATTTGGCCACCTGATGCAAAGAGCCCACTCATTGGAAAAGACCCTGAGACTGAGAAGATTGAAAGCAAAAGCAGAAGGGGGCAGCAGAGGATGAGATGGTTAGACATTACTGACTCAGTGGACCTGAATTTGAGCAAACTCAGGGAAATAGTGACATTCAGAGGAGCCTGGTGTGCTACCGTCCTTTGGGTTGCAAACAGTCGGACACAACACAGCGACTGAACAACAACAAAGGCTGGTACTTGCCAGGCACTCACTGTAACCTAGATAGAGCTGGGATTCAAAAGAGTTAGACAAGGACTTTTATTGATTTTGTGAATATTCCAGATGAAGAGCTTTCTGATAGTGCTTAACTGCACATTATTGTCTCAGAAGACCATTTAATTTTATCTGAAATACTTGCTTAAACTCCATAGCAGTGCATCTTAATACACATGGGGATACACTGACCTCAATCAAGTTGGAGGAATTTGCAGAAAAGCACCTAATGTGAGGTGTCACTCAAGTATCTAACAATTCTCTACCCAGAAAATCTAGATCACTGAGAATTCCCTAAAATCTAGTCATGGGGAAAATTGGCCTAGGGCAGTTTTCTTATTGTTTAGCATGTTACTTCATGTTTGAAATCAGAAATCTCTTACTGAATTAGTTGCCTTGTTTGCAATGGACTTAGAAACAAAAGTATGTGGAGAATTCTGTCTATGACTGTGTAGTGAGAGTATGGAACAGGATCAATTCTTGGTCTGTATTTTGAATAACAACAACAACAACAAAAATGCATCCAGGTGAGGACAGCAACTGTTCATGAGGTTCTCAAGGCAAGAATACTGAAGTGGTTTGCCATTGCCTTCTCCAGTGGACCACGTTTTGTCATAACTCTCCACCATGACCTGTCCATCTTGGAAGTCTCTAGACAATGGCTCAGCTTCACTGAGTTAGACAAACTGATCCATGTGGTCAGTTTGGTTAGTTTTCTGCGACTGTGGTTTTCATATTGAGGGCAAGAGGAGAAGAGGACGACAGAGGATGAGATGGTTGGATGGCATCACTGACTCGATGCACATGAGCTTGAACAAGCTTTGGGAGTTGGTGATGGACAGGAGAGCCTGAATGCTGCAGTCCATGGGGTCGCAGAGTCAGACATGATGGAGCAACTGAACTGAACTGAGGGTAGCGATGCTGCTGTGTGTATCTGCTAGGAAGGTGCAGTTTCCCCAAATAGTTGCTATTTGGAGCATCTCTTATAGGGCCATTAAAAAATTTTTTTTTACCTATATTATAGGCATTCATGAGAGTCATGTCTTTATTAGTTCTGAGAGAAATTAAGAAAGAAAGAGAGAAAAGAAACAGAGACAAAGGAAGGGGAGGGAGAGAGGAAATAATTTCTGGTTTTATGTTCCTTCTTCCATTCTACATTTAGTTGCATTCTTCATTGTTTCATGTGTTGAGGGTGTTGGTATAAATTGTACAAAAATTTGTAACACTTTTGTTAAAATTTACTTTTCAAAAGGGTAAAATCATGAGTCATGCATATATAAATTAAATATTTACCGAATTTTTGCTTAAATCAATAATGAGATCAGTAAAATATTATGACTTGTTCAAAAGACATTTAAGAAAGTGTACGTTGACAATGTTCTGATAAGATTGCTGAGGTAGGTGCAAAACTGTCTAATGCCTACAAACAGGTCTTAAACCTGAGAGGTTGTTTGTTCCACTGGATAAAACTTATTGTTCTCTTCTACAGTAGATTTCTACAAGGCAGAAATCTATAAGTACAATGAACAAATAGTTTCATTAAATCTGAATCCTTTAATCAGTACCAAGCTAAACTACACACATTCCTCTAGATAACTCTTGATTGGATTTGTCCAAATTGAGAGAGAGGACATGTTACCTGCCTTTCTGCCTTATTTCCACATCTCAGAAAGATTTTAGACACTTTCTGGTTACCGTGTATTCAGATGCATGACTTGTTTGCCTTTGGATCTATTCCTTGTTCTGTCCCTGCTCTGCTCTGTATCATCACAGCTGAATCTCCCAGCCTCCTTTGTCAACTGGTATCTGGCTGAATTTAGCCAAAGGCAGACACTGCGAGGAGACTGAAGGATAACTGAGGAAGAAAAGAGAAGTCACTGTATTTCTCCTTCCTTCTTTGCCTTAAGGAAGCCTTCCTTGCATCAGTTGCATCTTTTCTGTGATTCTAGATGCCCTTCTTGTGCTCCTTTTTTGCTACCGGAACTCCCAAAACAGCAAGGATCTGGAGACACCATCTCTTTCCCTGATTCCCAAAGTTTCTAGTAGTTGCTTATTTAGAGGGAAATACACTATTTTCCTAGGTGTCTTACCATCTTCCATCTTCGTAGTAATCAATTCTCAGAATTAAATTTTCTTTTTTTAAAAAATTATTTTATTTATTTTTTCCTTTACATTATTGTGTTCATTTTGCCATACATTGACATGAATCCACCATGGGTATACATGTGTTCCCCTTCCAGAACTCCCCTCCCTCCTCCCTCCCGATTCCATCCCTCTAGGTCATCCCAGTGCACCAGCCCTGAGCACCCTGTATCAAGCATCAAACCTGGGCTGGCGATTGATTTCATATATGATAATTTACATGTTTCAATGCCATTCTCCCATATCATCCCACCCTTGCCCTCTCCCATAGAGTCCAAAAGACTGTTCTATACATCTGCGTCTCTTTTGCTGTCTCACCTACAGGGTTATCATTACCATCTTTCTAAATTCCATATATATGCGTTAGTATACTGTATTGTTGTTTTACCTTCTGGCTTACTTCACTCTGTATAATAGGCTCCAGTTTCGTCCACCTCTTTAGAACTGATTCAAATGTGTTCTTTTTAATGGCTGAGTAATATCCCATTGTGTATATGTACCACAGCTTCCTTATCCATTCGTCTGCTGATGGACATCTAGGTTGCTTCCGTGTCCTGGCTATTGTAAACAGTGTGGCGATGAACATTGGGGTACACATGTCTCTTTCAATTCTGGTTTCCTTGGTGTGTATGCCCAGCAGTGGGACTGCTGGGTCATATGGCAGTTCTAGTTCCAATTTTTAAAGGAATCTCCATACTGTTCTCCATAGTGCCTGTACTAGTTTGCATTCCCACCAACAGTGTAAGAGGGTTCCCTTTTCTCCACGTCCTCTCCAGCATTTATTGCTTGTAGACTTTTGGATGGCAGCCATTCTGACTGGTGTAAAGTGGTATCTCATTGTGGTTTTGATTTGCATTTCTCTGATAATGAGTGATGTTGAGCATCTTTTCACATGTTTGTTAGCCATTTGTATGTCTTCTTTGGAGAAATGTCTGTCTAGTTCTTTGGCCCCCTTTTTGAATGGGTCGTTTATTTTTCTGGAATTGAGCTGCAGGAGTTGCTTGTATATTTTGAGATTAATTGTTTGTCTGTTGCTTCATTTGCTACTATTTTCTCCCATTCTGAAGGCTGTCTTTTCACGTTGCTTTTAGTTTCCTTTGTGGTGCAGAAGCTTTTAATTTTAATTAGGTCCTATTTGTTTATTTTTGCTTTTATTTCCAATATTCTGGGAGGTGGGTCATGGAGTATCCCGCTTTGGTTTATGTCAGAGAGGGTTTTGCCTATGTTATCCTCTAGGAGTTTTATAGTTTCTGGTCTTATGCTTAGATCTTTGATCCATTTTGAGTTTATCTTTGTGTATGGTGTTAGAAAGTGTTCTAGTATCATTCTTTTACAAGTGGCTGTCCAGTTTTCCCAGCACCACTTGTTAAAGAGGTTGTCTTTTCTCCATTGTATATTCTTGCCTCCTTTGTCAAAGATAAGGTGTCCATAGGTGCATGGATTTATCTCTGGGCTTTCTGTTTTGTTCCATTGATCTATATTTCTGTCTTTGTGCCAGTACCGTACTCTCTTGATGAATATGGCTTTGTAGTATAGCCTAAAGTCAGGCAGGGTGATTCCTCCAGTTCCATTCTTCTTTCTCAGCTGTTGTTTCCTGGGTAGACCATGACTAATTCATTCTAGAGTATTTTTTTAAAATTCCTATTGTTCAGTTCAGTTCAGTCACTCAATCATTTCTAACTCTTTAAGACCCCATGGACTGTAGCACACCAGGCTTCTCTGTCCATCACCATTGCTCAAACTCATGTCCATCAAGTCAGTGATGCCATCCAACCACCTCATCCTCTGTCATCTCCTTCTCCTCCCACCTTCAATTTTTCCCAGCATCAGGGTCTTTTCAAATGAGTAGTTCTTTGCATCACGTGGCCAAAGTATTGGAGTTTCAGCTTCAGCATCAGTCCTTCCAATGAATATTCAGGACTGATTTCCTTCAGCATTAACTGATTTGACTTCTTGCAGTCCAAGGGACTCTCAAGAGTCTTCTCCACACCACAGTTCAAAAGCATCAATTCTTTGGTGCTCAACTTTCTTTGGGATCCAATTCTCATATTCTACATGACTATTGGAAAAACCATACCTTTGACTAGTTGGACATTTGTCAGTAAAGTAATGTCTGTTTTTAACTGGCTGTCTATATTTGTCTTAGCTTTTCTTCCAAGGAGCAAGTGTCTTTGAATTTCATGGCTGCAGTCACCATCTCCAGTGATTCTGGAGCCCAAGAAAACAAAGTCTGCCACTGCTTCCACTGTATCCCCATCTATTCACATGAAGTGTTGGGACCAGATGCCATGATCTTCATTTACTGAATGCTGAATTTTAAGCCAACTTTTTCATCTCATTTTTCACTTTCATCAAGAGGATCTTTAGCTCCTCTTCACTTTCTCCCATAAGCGTGGTGTCATCTGCATATCTGAGGTTTTGATATTTCTCCCAGCAACCTTGATTCCAGTTTGTGCTTCATCCAGTCTGACATTTCACATGATGTTCACTGCAAATGAGTTAAATAAGCAGGGTGACAATATACAGCCTTCACTACTCCTTTCCCAATTTGGAACCAGTCCATTGTTCTACTTCCGGTTCTAAGTGTTGCTTCTTGACCTACATACTGATTTCTCAGGAGGTAGGTAAGGTGGTTTGGTATTCCCATCTCTGTAAGGACTTTCCACAGTTTCTTTTCATCCACAGTCAAAGGCTTTAGTGTAGTCAGTGAAGCAGAAGTAGATATTTTTTTATGGAATTTTCTTCATTTTTCTATGATCCAACAGGTGTTGGCAATTTGATCTCTAGTTCCTCTGCTTTTTCTAAATTAAGCTTGAACATCTGGAAGTTCTCAGTTCACATGTTGTTGAATCCTGGCTTGAAGAATTCTGAGCATTACTTTGCTAGCATGTGAAATTGTGCAGTAGTCTGAGCATTCTTTGACATTGCCTTTCTTTGGGATTGGAATGAAAACTGACCTTTTCCAGTCCTGTGGTCACTGCTGAATTTTCCAAATTTGCTGGCATATTGAGTGCAGCACTTTCACATGATCATCTTTTAGGATTTGAAACAGTTCAAGTGGAATTCCATCACCTCAACTAGCTTTGTGTGTAATGATGTTTCCTAAGGCCCACTTAACTTTGCACTCCAGGATATCTGGCTCTAGGTGAGTGATCATACCATTATGGTGATCTGAGTCACTTTTTGTATAGTTCTTCTGTGCATTCTTGCCACCTCTTCTTAGTATGTTCTGCTTCTGTTTGGTCCATACCATTTCTGTCCTTTATTGTGCCCATCTTTGCATGAAATGTTCCCTTAGTATCTCTCATTTTAATGAAGAGAGCTCTAGTCCTTCCTATTCTATTGTTTCCCTCTGTTTCTTTGAATTGATAACTTAGGAATGCTTTCTTATCTCATCTTGCTGTTCTTTGGAACTCTGTATTCAGATAGATATATTTCTCCTTTTCTCTACCTTTCGCTTCTCTTCTTTTCTCAGCTATTTGTAAGGCCTCCTCAGACAATCATCTTGTCTTTTTTGCATTTCTTTTTCTTGGGGATGATTTTGATTATCACTTCCTGTCCTCTATCCATGGGATTCTCCAAGCAAGAATAGTCAAGTGGGTCGCCATTGCCTTCTCCAGGGGGTTTTCCCGACTGTGGGATCAAACCCTTATCTTCTATTTGAGGCAGATTCTTTACCACTGAGGCCACCAGGTGGTAATGTTCCTATTGTTAAACTGTACTAAATTTGGGAGTCAGTAGTTTAAACTAGTGATGATGCATTCTCCAAACTGATTCTGTCAATATTAATGTAGTGTTCCTGAGATCTCAGAAGGAATGAATCATTTCCAATGATCCTGAGAGACCATGTAAATGAAAGTTACATTTCTATGGAGGCAAGGAAGATTCTGCAAAATCAAACAGGAACTTTTGTCCTCCAATTTTAGCAGTGTCTTGAAATCCAGAGTATTCATGTACAATATGGAGGTGGCAGGGAGTGGGAAGGATAGTAGTAAGTGAGAGTATTAGGGATAGGAAAAGAGGGAGGGAAAGAGGGAGGAATTTGGGGAGGGATAAGGAGAGAAAATCATTCAAATTAGGATCAAATGATTTTATCTAATACATACAGCAACCTTTGCAGTAAAATCCGTCTTCTCAATCAATTTGTTGGAAGTCAGTTTGGTCACTATTATTAATATGTCACCAATTTCATCCCAATGAAAGATTGCTTTTTCAAGACACTCTGCTTTAATTGACCCCAATTTTCCTATCTCTGGATGATAAGATTAACAGGCAGGCTTCTCTATTTCTCTACTTGCTGATAGAATTTTAACTGTATTTGCCATGGAAATATTTCTGATTCTTAGGTTTTCTGATGTTTATGATTTATTGTAATTGGAAAAATTCCATGTTGACTTTTCTCTCCACAGTTTCATATTTTTGCAGGCATATTTCTTTAAAGATCTACTTTAATATGCTTTTCCTTCTCTGGTAGTGTATTTTTGAAGCATTTTGGTATCAGTACTGCACTAATTAGGAATAAATGTCCTAAGCACACTTTTAAAAATTTCTTTGTTATTCTTGTTGGAACTGATGCTAAAGTTGCTTTGCCCAGCCAGTAGAGTTGTAGACTTTGCTGGTTTCCAGTCCCTTATTGCTTTAGGAGCACCGCGGATTCATTGTGTTCTTTCCATGCTCAATCTCTTGTCTACTAACTTTTTTGTTGTTCAGTCACTAATTTGTGTCCAGCTGTTTGTGATACCATGGACTGCAGCACACAAGGCTTCCTTGTCCTTCACTAGCTCCCAAAGTTTGCTCAAACTCATGTCCATTGAGTCAGTGATGTCTTCCAACCACTTCATCTTTTTTTGCTCCTTTTCCTCCTGCCTTTGAACTTTCCCAGCACATCCTCATTGACTTTTGTAACACTGCTTACTATGCTTTTCCCCTTTCTCTGATTTTGCAAAAAATATGTAATAAATTCAGCCATCAAAGTTCACTCTACTCTCATATTTTATACTATTTCCCTTTCTGTTTTTCACATATTTCCTTTTCTGTGTCTACCTCAAATCTGAAATGTGTGTGTCTGTTTTCAGTCAGTTTAGTCCATGAGCTTAGTACATGTGATAAATGGGCGTATATTTAATTCTTATGTATTATTTTTGCTTCACTGTGTGTCTAAAAGAGGCTAGAACAACTGGGCTTCAACATAATCATCAAATCATGATTGAGATATTTTATTATTTTGTACCCTTTTTAAGTCTTTCTGGAGAAGGAAATGGCAACCCACTCCAGTATTCTTGCCTGGAGAATCCCATGGATGGAGGAGCCTGGTGGGCTACAGTCCACGGGGTCGCAAAGAGTTGGACACGACTCAGGAACCTCACTTTCACTTTCAAAGTCTTTGTTTGCAATTCAGGATGAATTTTTGCATCTTTCTATTTTTCAGTCATTTAAATTTGTGGTCAGTGATTCCAAAAGTACTGAGTAATGAACTTGATTTCTAAGTTAAATGTGAGCAATTATTGTTTTGTGAATGATATATCAGATGTTATACTTTAATAGGGGATTATTTCATTAAAACTTTTTTAATATTATCAAAAAGAAGCAGTCAATTTCCCAAAATTAAATAATCCCAATGGTTTAGTTTGTTTTAGCTATTTTTCTTTAGCATATTTCTAAATAATATGCCTTTACTATTTTTTGATTTATCAATTTCAGACTTTATCAACTGACATCTGTAATGTTAATAGAGGAAATTTCTACTGTGTATTAATTTCAGCTTCCCTAGCCTCATCTACTCAAAAGAGTATTATTATATCTTGTTTTAAAATCATTGCTGTTTATAGCAGTGTGGTTTGTAAATATTATTCACTTCTCAATCAAATAGAGTCAATCAAATGACATATCTTGTATAATTTTTTTCTTTCTCCTTGATTTCATAAGCAATGTATTTTTATAATTTTATGCTCAACTGATCTGTCAGAACAAAGTTCCAAACATCCCATCAGTTTCTTTGTTCATCAGTTCCATTTTTACCCCCAGAGACTTCCCTCCTACTTCCTTTCTTCTGTACTCCTACTTCAATCTGGACTAGTTAATTTCTAGGATGCACACATATCTCCTTTGGAGGCTTCTCTTTTTCACTTCTCTGTATTAAAGTTCCTGCTATGTTCTTGTTTTGGTCAAATGCATCTCCCAGTTGCTTCCTGAAATAGAATGCATAGAAAGTCAAATTTTTACAGTCAATGAATAGCTGAAAATGCCTTTATTCTTTCTTTAAAGTTGATTGATAGTTTTACTGAGTATAGAATTGCAGGTTGACCCCAGGACCAGCTACATAATATACAGGGCCCAGGGCAGGTTAAAAGTGTGGGACTTCTTCTTCAAAGATGATTAAGAATTTCAGAATAGTGACAGTAAAGTGCTAAACCAAAGGCCAGGGGGAGATTCTCCTAATAGCAAGGTCCTCTGTGACTCAGAGGTTGAATACTCATGAAACTGACCCTAGTGGTTAGTTGGGCCCTTACAAAATGGAGATTTTTAGTTCTATAAAATTGTCCTTTTTTAGAGAATTTCCTCCATTCCTGGTGTCTAGAATTTTGCTAACTAGATTTTAGATCTCCAAAACCAGCATTCTAATTTTCTCTTCTCATTATTATTTTATTATTCATTTTGCTGTCTTTATGTCTACTTCATGGGTTATTAGACATTATCCTCTACCTCTTCTGTTGACATTTTTATGTAAATCATCAGTTTCAATTCCTAAGAGCTTTTTCATCACTATTTATTCTATTTTTAAAAAGTCACAGCATGTTCTTCTCTCATTGATGAATCTCTTCACTTACTTTTCTCAGTTTTTGTAAAATAAAGTATAGTTGATTTACAATGTTATATTAGTTCCAGGTATACCACACAGTGATTCAATAATTTCATAGATTATACACCATCTCAAGTTATTATAAAATAGTTTGTTCTCTCTATTGATGAGTCTTGTTGTGTTTTGTTATATTCATTCATTTATTTTTTCGATTCCACATATAAGTGAAACAGTGTTTGTCATTCTCTGTTCAACTTATTTCACTAAACATAATACCCTACAGGTTCATTCATGTTGTTGCAAATGACAAAAATTTCATTCTTTTTTGATGGCTGAGTAATAATCCATTGTGTGTGTGTGTGTGTGTGTGTGTGTGTGTGTACCACATTTTCTTTATCCATTCATCTGTTAATGGATACTTAACTTACTTTCATACCATGCCTATTATAAATAATGCTTTGATAAACATTGGTGTGTATATAATATCTTCAAATTTGTGTTTTCATTTTATTCAGATAAATAGCCAGAAACCTCCATACTCTTTTCCATAGTGGCTGTACCAAATATATTCCCATCATCAGTGAACTGAGGTTCTCTTTCTCCACATTCTTGCCAATGTTTGTTATTTGTTGTCTTTTTTATGACAGCCATTCTAACAGGTATGAAGTAATATCTCATGTGGTCAGTTTTTGACTGGGGTTTTTTGTTTTCCTTTTGTCTCGATATTATTTCTGTTTCCTCTAACTTTCTTTATTTTATTTAGATATATCAATTTCTTTCATGTTTGAGGTTTTTATTCAAGACTTGCTCATTGATGACAGGCCATTAATATTAAAGAATGTATCTGAAAAGTGATTAGAATCTCTTTGTCATAGATGGTGCTTGTCACCTTCTGGGCTTCACTGAAAGGTAGAGGGTGAATGAGTACAAACTTTTGTTTCCAAAATTTCATTTGTCTGGGGATTTTCAGTCTCTCCTGTGGTTAATCCCACCATCTCCATTCTATAAATAGGTGGGAGAAAGGAACCTGAGGTATCATCACTCAGTATGTTGACTTTTATTTAATTTCCCTGTTTCCAATCTGGCTATCTTGTCTCTTTTCCAGGTTTGCTACAAGAGTAGGTAAGGATAGTCTCCTGCTACTTGGGGTGAAGAAAGGAATTGAAGCTATAAAAAGATTTTCACCATTTTATTTTGAGCATAAAGACAGATCCTTGGATTACAAGATCTTTGCTATCCCTATTTCTTCAGCTATTCTGAGCTTCTGTGGACATTAATCATCTTGCTTCTCTCAGTGATCACCCATCAAAAGCTCTTTGCTTTGTTTGTCTTTCTTGGTATCTGCTGAGTCAGTTACCATATTTCACTATTTTTCCAGAAACTGTATCGTAAGCTTTTCTTTGCTGTATTATCTTCTGTTCTTTCTCCTTGTACCTCTTTTATCTTTTCAGTCTGTTTATGTTATGTTAGTAATGTTTCAAGGGTGAACAATAATACGGCATTTTTTAGTCCATCAGGCTCCATTGCAAACCACAGTTCTTCTTTTGTCTATTTCTTTCCTTTAAATTAAAAAAAATGATATCACACACTCTCTGACCCAGCTAACATCAGCCAATCCCCATAAACACTCCTTTCCAGAATCAGGCTCTTCCTGCGTGAGAGTGGCAGTTTAGTTCCGTGGTTCTCCTGCATCTTCTATGAAGCATCTGGTCCTTAGCATTATGTGTGCAGAAGATATTAAGAA
The DNA here is from genome assembly GCA_007570785.1 of Antilocapra americana. NCBI lineage: Eukaryota > Metazoa > Chordata > Mammalia > Artiodactyla > Antilocapridae > Antilocapra > Antilocapra americana. Next base: position 57,311,146 of record ML660200.1, on the reverse strand, counting down.
GATGTGGCAAGAATACACAAAAGAACTGTACAAAAAAGATCTTCATGACTCAGATAATCATGATGGTGTGATCACTCACCTAGAGCCAGATGTCATGGAATGTGAAGTCAAATGGGCTTGACTAGTGGAGGTGATGGAATTCCAGTTGAGCTATTTCAAATCCTGAAAGGTGATGCGCTGAAAGTGCTGCACTCAATATGCCAGCAAATTTGGAAAACTCAGCAATGGCCACAGGACTGGAAAAGGTCAGTTTTCATTCCTATCCCAAAGAAAGGCAATGCCAAAGAATGCTCAAACTACCACGCAATTGCACTCATTTCACACGCTAGTGAAGTAATGCTCAAAGTTCTTCAAGCCAGGCTTCAGCAATACATGAATCATTAACTTCCAGATGTTCAAGCTGGTTTTAGAAAAGGCAGAGGAACCAGAGATCAAATCGCCAATATCCACAGGATTATCGAAAAAGCAAGAGTTCCAGAAAAACATCTACTTCTGCTTTATTGACTATGCCAAAGCCTTTGACTGTGTGGATCACAAGAAACTGTGGAAAATTCTTCAAGAGATGGGAATATGAGACCATCTGACCTGTCTCTTGAGAAAATTGTATGCAGCTCAGGAAGCAACAGTTAGAACTGGACATTGAACAACTGACTGGTTCCAAATAGTAAAAGGAGTACGTCAAGGCTGTATATTGTCACCCTGCTTATTTAACTTTTATGCAGAGTACATCATGAGAAATGCTGGGCTGGAAGAAGCACAAGCTGGAATCAAGACTGCCAGGAGAAATATCAATAACCTCATGCAGATGACACCACCCTATGGCAAAAAGTGAAGAGGAACTAAAAAGCCTCTTGATGAAAGTGAAAGAGGAGAGTGAAAAAGTTCGCTTAAAGCTCAACATTCAGAAAACCAAAATAATGGCATCTGGTCCCATCACTTCATGGGAAATAGATGGGGAAACAGTGGAAACAGTAGCTGACTTTATTTTTATGGGCTCCAAAATCACTGCAGATGGTGAATGTAGCCATGAAATTAAAAGATGCTTACTCCTTGGCAGGAAAGTTATGACCAACCTAGACAGCATATTAATAAACAGAGACATTACTTTGCTAAAAAAGGTCTGTCTAGTCAAGGTTATAGTTTTTCCAGTGGTCATGTATGGATGTGAGAGTTGGTCTGTAAAGAAAACTGAGCACCAAAGAATTGATGCTTTTGAACTGTGGTGTTGGAGAAACTCTTGAGAGACCCTTGGACTGCAAGAAGATCCAACCAGTCCTTCCTAAAGGAGATCAGTCCTGGGTGTTCATTGAAAGGACTGATATTGAAGCTGAAACTCCAATACTTTGGCCATCTCATGCGAAGAGTTGACTCATTGGAAAAGACCCTAATGCTGGGAGGATTGGGTGCAGGAGGAGAAGGGGACGACAGAGGATGTGATGGCTGGATGGCATCACCGACTCTATGGACATGGGTTTGGGTGGACTCCAGGAGTTGTTGATGGACGGGGAAGCCTGGCATGCTGCGGTTCATGGGGTCACAAAGAGTCAGACACTACTGAGCAACTGAAGTGAACTGAACCATGGACAGAGCTCACTCTAAAGCTGATCACTACAGAAAACTGGAAGTAGCCTTCCATTTAGGGCTTCTCTCCAGGAATACCAGGAAAAGGTGAATGTAAGTGAGCTGCCACTGACTTTAAAGCCCTACAGTCTTTCCAACACTACAGTAGGATTATATTGAAAGTCTCTGGTATGAGAGGATGGTGCTGTAGGGAGTGTGGTAGAAGTTAGTAAAAACAGGTAATTTTTTTTTTACATGTGTCTCTTTCTTTCTTTTTTTTTTTTTATTAGTTTTGCCATACAATGCCATGATATCACCAGGGGTTTACATACGCTCCCCCTCCAGAACCCCCCTCCCTCCTCCCTCCCCCCGGGAAATCTCGATGCACCAGCCCCGAGCATCAATCCTGGGCTGGCGATTGATTAGACATATGGTAATTAATATGTTTCAATGCCATTCTCCCATATCATCCCACCCTTACCCTCATCCACAGAGTCAACGAGTCTACTCTATACATCTGCGTTCCTTTTGCTGTCTCCCATGTTGGGTTCTCGTTACCGTCTCTAAATTCCATATATATGTGTTAATATACTGTATTGTTGTTTTTGCTTCTGGCTTACTTCACTCTGGATAATGGGCTCCAGTTTCGTCCATCTGAGTAGAACTGATTCAAATGAATTTTTTTTTAATGCTGAGTAATATTCCATTGTGTATATGTACCACAGCTTTCTTATCCATTCGTCAGTTGATGGGCATCTAGGTTGTTTCCATGTCTTAGCTATTGTAAACAATGCAGCGATGAACATTGGGGTGCACGTGGCTCTTTCAATTCTGGTTTCCTCGGTGTATATGCCCAGCAGTGGGATTGCCGGGTCATATGGCAGTTCTATTTTCAGTTTTTTAAGGAACCTTCACACTGTTTTCCATAGTGGCTGTACTAGTTTGCATTCCCACCAACAGTGTAAGAGGGTTCCCTTTTCTCCACATCCTCTCCAGCATTTATTGCTTGTAGATTTTTAGATTACAGCCATTCTGAACGGTGTAAAGTGATACCTCATTGTGGTTTTGATTTGCATTTCTCTGATAATGAGTGATGTTGAGCATCTTTTCATGTGTTTGTTAGCCATTTTTATGTCTTCTTTGGAGAAATGTCTGTTAAGTTCTTTGGCCCACTTTTTGATTGAGTTGTTTATTTTTCTGGAGTTGAGGTGCAGGAGTTGCTTGTATATTTTTGAGATTAATTGTTTGTCCGTTGCTTCATTGGCTATTATTTTCTCCCATTCTGAAGGCTGTCTTTTCACCTTGCTTATAGTTTCCTTTGTTGTGCAGAAGCTTTTAATATTGAAAACCCTAAAGACTCTACGAGAAAATTACTAGAGCTAATCAGTGAATATAGCAAAGTTTCAGGATACAAAATCAACACACAGAAATCCCTGGCATTCCTATACACTAACAATGAGAAATCAGAAAGAGAAATTAAGGAAACAATTCCATTCACCATCGAAACAAAAAGAATAAAATACTTAGGAGTATTTCTACCTAAAGAAACAAAAGACTTGTATATAGAAAACTATAAAACACTGATGAAAGAAATCAAAGAGGACACAAACAGATTGAGAAATGTGCCGTGTTCGTGGATTGGAAGAATCAATATAGTGAAAATGAGTATACTACCCAAAGCAATCTATAGATTCAATGCAATTCCTATCAAGCTACCAGAGGTCTTTTTCAAAGAATTAGAACAAATAAGTTCTCAATTTGTATGGAAATACAAAAAACCTCGCATAGCCAAAGCAGTCTTGAGAAAGAAGAATGAAACTGGAGGAATCAACCTACCTGACTTTAGGCTATACTACAAATCCACAGTCATTAAGACAGTATGGTACTGGCACAAAGACAGAAATATAGATCAATGGAACAGAATAGAAAGCCCAGAGATAAATCCACGCATCTATGGACACCTTATCTTTGACAAAGGAGGCAAGAATATACAATGGAGAAAAGACAACCTCTTTAACAAGTGGTGCTGGGAAAACTGGACAGCCACTTGTAAAAGAATGATACTAGATCACTTTCTAACACCATACACAAAGATAAACTCAAAATGGATCAAAGATCTAAGCATAAGACCAGAAACTATAAAACTCCTAGAGGATAACATAGGCAAAACACTCTCTGACATAAACCAAAGCGGGATACTCCATGACCCACCTCCCAGAGTATTGGAAATAAAAGCACGAATAAACAAATGGGACCTAATTAAAATTAAAAGCTTCTGCACAACAAAGGAAACTATAAGCAAGGTGAAAAGACAGCCTTCAGAATGGGAGAAAAACAGGTAATTTGAGGTGTAACTAATAAAAAGAATATTTAAATTTGTTCTTTCCATGTAGGGAACTACCAGGATAATGCAATACCCCTGGGCTGATAACATTAGGCTCCAGGGATGTGTTATACCTGGAAAGAGAAAGAGAGAGAGAGAGAGAGGGGACTCTGGAGAGGATTGTTTGACAAATGACCTTCTGTGGTGGGTGCCTCTCCAAGGAGGAGCAAAGAATAACAGGGCCTCCAGACCTCCCTTCCTCCTGTTTCCTGAAACCAGATCCAAGTCTGCTGAGGTCTCTGCATTCTCCCCCTCAGGGCAAGGACCAGGCAGAGCCCAGTAGATGGATCTGCAGGGGCAAGTGAAAGACATTTAACACAGAGGGGCCGCCTGAGCTCAGTGCTATGCCTATGTTTTCCAAGGTCCAAGAGAATGACATAAAATATAAAACTGCCCTTCAGTGGGTCTGCTGTGTGTGCACCGCATCCCTAACCTTTCTTACCTGGTTTAAATAAATACTTAGTAGTAGGTGAGAGTCACTACTTTTTCTTCTTTACTATAGATAAGTATATTTATCTATATGTAGAATGGAGTTTACAGATATTTTATATTTTTACAAGTATATATTTAAAATATGTATTTATATAGTCAAATATTTATATTTTAAATATGTGTATATTAACATATGTGTTTACTATACATAGTTATTTAAGTGTGTAATTTTTTAAAGAAAATCCTTGAGTTGATATAGCCTGCAGCATTTCAGAGGTGTGACAGTAACCAGGTATAAATGATTGGTTCTCCCTTTAAAGTTAATATGGTCTTATTGTTCTTTGCCTCTAAGGAGGAACAAAATTGATCTTGAAAGCATTTCTAACTATTCAAGTGTTTGTATCTCTGTACTTAAAAGGAATGCTTCAAAATGTTGGGAACTATGCAGTGCCCATTTCTGTAATAAAAGGTACTCTCTTGCAGTAAAGTGATAAATAGTTAACCCAAATGTGATTTGGAAGAAAAGGAAGAATAGTTATAGATTTCTTTGCACTTAAAAATTCATTTTTCCATTCTATGTTCTCCACTTCAGTGGGGTCATTTTGCTTCTTTAAACATAGACTGTAGATATATTTTAAAGGCCAATAATGTTTGCCATACAATTGTTCCCAGTTTTTCAATGATACCAATTGTTTTGGGAGTTATTTATTCTATAAAATAAAGATATCAAGGGATTTTACAACTATAACATTGGCCTTTGTGGGGAAAAAATATCTTAAAAAGACTTTCAATTTATAAGCCTTGCTTTTTCGACTAAGGTTAGAATTTAATTTCCTAAGCATTGACCTGCAAAATAGACAAGAAAACTTCATTATTTAATGGCTTCTTATCATCATTTTTAAATCACGTTAGAATTAGAGGCAAGCAGGACTTACTGAAAATGACATAGCAGCTTCTAGTTCTGGCAGTCCCAATTTGTATATCTTTGTGCACTCCTGTGTGTGGCCATATTTTAATGTTAATGTTAATATCACTGTAGATATTCCTTTAGCATTACCTCTTCTGCTTCTTAGTATGGCATTCTTTGAACCATATCCTTCTCTCTTTTGTATTTCAATTATGTAAGAAATAGGGACATTGATAGAAGTATGATTATTTTCAATTCTCTTTTAAGTTAAAATTATTAACACACACGTCACTCATGCTTTACAGCATTAGAGATATCCTGGGCATTTTTATCCTAGAATTAATGAAGACATGGAATTTTTCAATATAATATCCTTATTATGTAAGTGGTTCTTTTGCAAGATAGGGTTTTATAGCAATATCTTAGAACCTAAGTTTAGAGTATATGAAGTACTTGATTCTGAAAACTACATTTTACATTGCATATTTTTTCATTTGGAAAGTGGCAGTTCTATATCTGAATAAAAATACTCATATAATTTTCTACAGCTCAGTACTCTTTGTTCAAAAGTAAACATTGCTTTTCTTCTGTGACTGCTTGACTGGATCACAGATCTAATAAATTATTTTCAAGGATGGTTTCTATTTTCATTGCTATCTTCTTTAAGTGTTCTGATCTTTAATAAGGTGAGGAAGTAGTCCCACCAAAAAGCTAAGAACATCAAAACCTTTTTAGTACATAATATTCAGGCTGATTTTAAAAGTCTCATGAACTATCAAAGATTAGTGCCTTTCTTTTTGAAGAAAAATAATTAACAGTTTAATGCTGCTTTAGAGTTTTTGCATGTCTTTGATATTAAATATTAAAATGTTAAGTATTTTAATAGAATTGATTAAAAGTAAAGATATGTAACAGAAGCATCTATTTTGCATATATCCATTTTCTATCTCAAATTAACATATTTCATTTTATACTTAATAATTTGATAAGTATGAACATATGTATGCACCTATGAAGCCAAAACCACGATCAACAACATTAACATTTCCATTACCATCAAAATTTCCTCCTGCTCCTTTGTGATTTTTCCCTTCCTCTCTTCCTTGATCCCTACCTCCTAATTTCGGGGCAACCTCTGATCTGCTTCCTGTCTCAATAAGAATAGATTGCATTTAAAAATGTTATACAAATTGAATCATACAGTATACATATATCCTATCTCAGCATAGTCATTGTTCAGTCACGCCATTGTGTGTATCAACAGTTCATTCATTATATTGCTAAGCAGAACTTCTTTGGATGGATATGGCCAAGTTTGTTTTCCCTTTACTAGTGGATGAACATTTGAGTTGCTTCCAGTTTGGGTCTAATACAAATAAAGCTGCTATGAACAGTGTTGTCCAAGCATTTGTAAGGACATATATTTATTCTTCTCTCCACCAAAGAATAGAACAGTTGAGTCATATGATAGATACATGTCTAACTTTTTGGGCAGTTGTTTTCCAAATTGATTGTACTTATTTACATTCCCAGAAGCTGTGTGTGGTAGTTTAAATTGCTTCACATCTTTGACAGTATTTCGTATGATCAGTTATTTTAATTTTAGTCATTCTTCACTATTATTTCATTACTGTTTTAATTTGAATTTTTCTGGTGACTACTGATTTTGAGCATCTTTTCGTGTTTGCCATAAATATATCATTTTTGGTGATACAAAAAAATCATTAGCAGATTTTGTATTGGATTATTTATCTTATTATTGAGGTTTGCAAGTTCTTAACATGTTTTCTGAAAATCCATTATCAGATATATAATGTACAAATATTTTCTCCCGGTCTGTGGTTGGAAGTTCTTAATAGTAGTGAAGTTCCACTTATTATTTCCTTGCAGGTGTTGTGTGTAAAACATCTTTGGCTTACCCAAGATCACAAAGATTTTCTCTTATGCTTTCTTCTACGTTTATAGTTTTAGGGTATACACTTAGATCCTTGATGCAGGTATGGAACAAAGTTCCTTCTACACATGGATATTTCTAAATATTCAGCATAATTTGTTGTGAAGGTTATCCTTTTTCCTCTAAATTATCTTTGCATCTTTTCCCAAAATAAATTGACTATATATTTGTGAGTCTATTTTAACTTTATAAATCTATTGATTTATCTATTGTATTATCTTGGTGCTAATAATGCAGTGTGTTGTTCCATTTATACTAGACTGACTACTGTAGCTTTAGAATGTCTTGAAGGCTTATGTCTTGAAGTAGTGTAAATTCCCCAACTTTGTTCTTTTTGTTAAATTTCACTATACTAGCCCCTTGATTTGATGTGAATTTCAGAATCAACATGTCAATATATACAACAAGAGAGCCTGCTGGGATATTTACTGGGGTTACATTGACTCTATAAATAAATTTTTGGAGAAATGACATGAAAACAATATTGAGCCTTTCAATCCATAAGCATGGGTGTGTCTTTCCATTTATTTAGATATACTGTTTTTCCTTTCAGCGATGTTCTATAGTTTTCAGTGTGTAGGGCTTGCACATACTTTGTCAGATTTATAGCTAGGAATTTTACATTTTCAGAACTATTGTAATTAGTGTTGTTTTATATTTTAATTTCACATTGTTCATTATTATTGTATAGCAAGATATTTATTTTTGTATCTTTTAATATTGTAAGCTTGTTAAAATCAGTTATTACATTTTATCACTTCTAGTAACTCTTTGCTTTATTTCATCAGCTTTGCTACTTAGACAATCACATTGTCTGTGAACAAAGACAATTTTATTTCTTTCTTTCCAATATGAATACCTTTTATTCTTGCCTTGTTGCTTTGGCTGAAAGATCCAGTGCAATTATGAATATCTGTGGTGAGAGCAGAGCCTTGTTTCTGATTTTGGAAGGAAAGCATTCAGTTATTTAGCATTATTTATGACATTAGCTAGTTTTTTAGACTTTTTCAGGTGAGGCAGATCCCTCTTATCCCTAAAGTGCTAAGGATACATGAGTGGTATATTTTTAAGCTGTTTCAAAGTATGAAACTCTTTCTTTTACTTTCTACATAAAAGGAAATTTTACTAAGTACAATGTGTTTGGATTATAGAATTACAAAAATCCCCTAAAACTCTATGTGTTGCTCCATTATCATCATATTCAGTATTTTACACAAGCCTCAGAGCCAGGCTTAATTTTTCCTTTCTAAGTAACCTGTTTTAGTCATTGATTTTTATTTTGTTTTGCTTTGCTGACTCTGGACAAATAAGACATTTATCGACACATGGAATTTATTTTGCAATGTTATTGTCTGCTAATATTTTATCATACAGAAGTATGTGATACAAAAAGTATTGTAGCTGCCTGAATAAGAAGTTTTAAAATAGGGATGGCTCTTTTCCATGGAGAAATAAATTTTCTTATGGATGAAGAAATGTAAAATACCATTGCTGAAATTTTTAACTTGTCTTGATACCCTAAACCTTGATATTGGAAATCACCCAAAGTAAGTTTTCAGAGACTCTGTTACACTATCTTTAAGGCAGTGCCTAAAAATAGATGTATTCCATTTTCTCTGAAGTACCTTTTCTCAAGGAATTAAATTCTGCCTGCTGACAGGAAAATGGGTGAATTGTATTCGCACTGCTTATTTATAGTGTATAGTGACTAAAGAAAATGTTTTCTTTTTCTTTTTAGTAAATGGAATTATCTTTAGAAACACTTGGTTTATAGTTAATGCATACAAATTTCTAAAAGTGTTAGAAAATTATTGAGGTAATTTGTACTATTTCACTTCCTGAGATACCTATTTCTGCCTAAAAAATTATTTCAAACTGTAGTGACTTAAAACAACAGTATTAATTACATCACAGTTTCTGAGTCAGAAATCCAGAAATGCTGTAAAATTTCTCAGGCAGTTGTGATACATGATTCTATGGGCAAAAACATGAGAAAACATTTTGTAGTTTTGCCTCAACTTAAAAATCATTGTAATAAAAACACTAAGCTTGTGTACATACATTTTTTCTCATTTCAATTATATTTTCTTGAATTTCTTGCCTTTTATTTTTGTTTCTCCTACTATTAACAGTGAATAATTGATACAATAGTGGTCAAAAGAGTACCTGTTAGCATTTCTGAGTGCCAACTTTGAAGAAGCACAACAGCCATAGAATAAATTCTAGTATTAGGAATACTTTTATGAAAATACCTATATTGTTTGAATTTTCAAAAAAACTATATTTGAAATATGGTACATAAACCTGCAACCTGTAGCCTTAATATTATTGAGAGGTGAATATAATTTCTGATAGTTGTTTAAGTAAAAAAGATTTATCTTAATTATACTTCAGATATACCTGGAAATATTGCTATTTAATAACCTGGAAAGATACGTTGAAAGTTTAACCCAATTTGTATATTTATTATTGACTTTTTTCCTTATAGTCATGATAAATCTCTTTCTTTTTCTTTTTTTTTTGGCTATTTTTTAAAATAGACTAAGATGCTTAGTGAAGCAGCTGGAAAAAGGTGATGTTAACATCGTTGACTTAAAGAAGAATATTGAATATGCAGCATCTGTGTTGGAAGCAGTTTATATTGATGAAACAAGGTAAGTTTTAACCCCCTTGCCCTTTTGAGTTTTTTTGTCTCCTTTTTTCCCCCTTTTTCTTGACCCTGCTTTCATATCTTGGGCTAAGAAACCAAAATCAAAATCTTATTAAAACTTAAAATGTTCTTCTTGATGTAGCTATATTAAGAACTATGATTCTTTCTTTTAAAAAACACACATTTTAATCTAAATGCTTGAATAATACAAAACAGTCAATCAGTAAAGTAATAAACAAATTAAAGGCTCCTCTTCCCCTGCTCTCACACTCCTTAGGCCCAGAGTTTTAAATGCCAGAGACCGATGTAGGCTTACACCGATTTTCACTGATGTAAGAGTTTCCTTATTATCTCAAGATTTCAGAGTTCCTTTTGAGAAGATGGGTGTCACATGTCCATATATTATCACGAGAGGTGTCTATCACTGTATAAGGGCTTGCCAAGTGGCAGTTCCACATGTGTATTTGATAATCACCTACACTCCATCATCCAGCCTGAAAATCATTAATGCCAGAGTGGTAAGGAGATTCGGAAATGGGAATTCGTTTGAAGAGGATTGTTACCTTAGCCCTGTGGCTCTCAGTCAGGCCATTTGCTTTCAAGGTAATATTGGGCAATTTCTAGAGACACTCTTGGTTTGGCTGATGGGGGCTAGCTACTGTTATAACAGGTAGAAGCCAAGGGTGCCACTAAACATCATCAAATGCACAGGAAAGTCCCCTACAACAAAGAATTATCCAGCCCCAAATGTTAATACCATAGAGGTTAAGAAACCTTGGCCAAAAGGAGAACTGTAGAGGGATCCTGTTGAGAGACATGTACTTCCAGATGTTAGTACAAAAAAGGTATTGAGTTTTTCAAAGTCAAGAGGCAGGTGGAGGAGAGGTCTTTTGAAGGCATTGTCCAACAGATACGGATTTCAGAGGGTGAAAAACAGACTTTGTGGGGGTGATTGTTGATATAGAAGACAGAGTAGGGATCAAAAATTCAGCATAAATATCAAAGAACAAGGTACTCAGTTGGTGTAGGGTGTTGTCTCTGAAGGAAGCACAAAAGCTCCTCAGGAGAGAAAAAGTAACCAGCATTTGGGTACTTGTCACACAGATGACAACAAACCCACCAGTCTTGTAAGACCCTTTGACCCCTGTCTTCCCCACCACACTGCTGAACAAGAAGAAGCTGCATAGTGAGCGGGACAGGGGAGCAAACCTGGAGGCTGAATCCATCACACTTGTCTCCTCTGCTGGCGTCTCTGCCTTGTCAGCCCTGAGCGTGGGGCAGGTGAGAAGTTAAATCAGATGTGAGACTGAGGTGTACTGGACTTCTACACACACACATGATAATGTTATTTAGTAGGTAATAAGTTCACAAATCGAAAATCAAAACAATATAAAATGGTACCTTATGAAAGTCTTTATCCACCTCTTTCCTAGTCTATGCAAGTTCCCTAACTCATAAATTTCTTGTGAATATTTTCAGTGATTTCTTGCAAATTTTTATTTCATATTTTCCTCTGGCTCTCATATAAGATAACATACTATTCAAAACTTTAATTTTGATTTTTCCTCCCAACAAGGAAACTTGACCTTCCCATATCATATACCAACATTTAAATTTTAGGCTGTAAGAATTTTTACTGGTAACTGATAGAAAAGGGTGTGGTGAAGACCAGGCTGCACAGTGATTCTCTTTCTCTAGAACAGAACTCTGTTAAATCACAGTGTGAAGTCATAAATTAAGAGAAAAGATCAAAGGCACACGTTTAGAATGATTTTTAGTTAACTTTCACTGAATGTACATAAATGTATATGATTCTTGTACATGAACAGAGATTCAATGTGTAAATTTTTTTTTTAAATCAAGTATTTTTCCTATAATTTCCTTGCCTTCATTTTTGTGTGTGCTTTTTCTTGTTTTCAAGTTGACTGAAGTTAATTTAAAATTTCTTCAATCTGTCCTGGACTTTTCATTTTTTATACTTATTTATAAAATTTTTGAAATTTTGCCTTTAATAATTATTTGGAAATTTACACTATTCATCTTGTAATGACATAATACTATCCATTTTGACAGAATTTTATGTGCTTTATTTATTCATTTTTTCTTTATATTTCCTTTCCTAGAAAATTATGATTTCATAGATATTTTTAACTTAGTTCCCCAAGATCCTGAATTCATTTAAACATATGCTATATTTCAAAGCATAGTTTCTTTTCATTTGAAACTTGCTCTTTTGTGGGAAGAAAAAATGCTTCATTGCTTCAGGATACAAATGTGGATTTTTTTTTACATCTTTATAATACAACAAAACATCCCTGCTCTTAACAACACATTATTTCCAAATGTTTACTCAAATGACACAAAACTCACTCTTTTACTTTAATGCCTCAATGGCATCATGAATTTTAAATTGGGTTAATAATAACAGCCCATGTATGTACCGTCTTCCAAGAGTTCTTAGTTTCATTAACTTATAGTACTCTCGCCACAGTCCTGTGTGGTTGGCAGGGTGATCATTACTTTCCGTATTTTACTAATGAAAGAACCAAAGCTTCTGAAGTAAACTGGTTTGCCAAAGGTCACAAACCTAGACTTTGGTAAAACTGGAACTAGTAAGTAAGGTATGACATCTTTCTTAGTGCTCTTCCCTCTAAAACTGGCTCCTCTCAGAGTATTGTTATCAAGCAAGATGGTTTTCAGTGAACCCTGAAAGATTTAGATGACAATGTGTACAACATTCTGATAGTTAGATTGTAAATTCTAGAAAAATAGTCCCTAACATTTATTACTAACAGCCTATTATTATAGCTATATGCCAAGAACTCTTCTAAGCACTTTCATGTACTATTTCATTTAATAATCATAGGAATTCTAATGAGATAAAACTTATATTATTACCATTTTACATATGAGCAGAGAGAGTCGCAGGAAAGTGAGATGGCTGATGCAAGATAACACAGGATAATTTAAAGAGTGGAGTTAGGTCTTGGCAACCTGACCCAAAAGGCTGGCTTTAAGCACAATTCTCATCTGCATCCTTTTATTCACATCTGACGAAAGGTGATTTTAGAGACTGGCTGGAGGTTTCGATGAAAGCTCATGTGCTATCAGGATTGTCAAGCCCATTGGTTTGTTGACTGTGGTTACATTTTTTTTCTCAACTTTGCCTTCAACATTGTTTGCTTGAAATTGCCTATAGGTAGAGTATTTATACTATAAAAATTGGCAAATGATACAAATCAGGATTTTTTTTTTTTTTGCTGGAGAATATGTGGTTAACTATTTGTCATCATGCTACTACTTAGACCCAACATTTCTTTATATGTGTCTTCTAAAACTAGTTTGATGATTCAAATATCAGCTCAAGAAACTTTAGAGGAAAAATACTTGATATGGTTTGATTTCCTATGATTTAGTAAGATGCAGAGCTTCCTTAATAACTCAGTTGGTAAAGAATCTGCCTGCTCTGCAGGAGACCCTGGTTTGATTCCTGGTCGGGAAGATGCCTGGAGAAAGGATAGATACCCACTCCAGTATTTTGGGGCTTCCCTTGTGGCTCAGCTGGTAAAGAATCCACCTGCAATGTTGGAGACCTGGGTTCAATCCCTGGGTTGGGAAGATCCCCTGGAGAAGGAAATGACTACTCACTTCAGTATTCTTGCCTGGAGAATTCCATGTGTTGTATAGTCCATGGGGTCTCAGAGTCAGAGACGACTAAGTAAGTTTCACTTTCACTTAGTAAGACACAACAGCAAGCTGAGGACACTTTTTGTTGCCATGTGTATATAATTTTTAAAACTGCATTTGCCTTAGGGATATTGGTAAAAAAGACATAATTGAATAAGCATTTAGTTTCTTTTAAACTTTAAAAAGACTGATGACTTTTGAGATTTTTTTATTAGAAAAATTCTCTTTCTAGAAAAAAAATGTTTCAATAAGTATTCAAGAGAGGCATTTGGAGGAGGCTGGACCACAAAAAAAGATTAAAACATGATAAAGCAGAATAGAATAGAAATTATGAATTGGTTTAAATCCCCCCTATACACACACACACATACATACATACATACATACATACATACATACATACATACCTTTTCCTACTAAGCTTTAACAACTGCAGGATTTCAGTTAAGAAGATAAATCAAAGCACAAAATCTCCCTTGAAACATGATTTGAGTAGAAAAAATAAAAAACAATTTCTTATAGAATTAGAACTCTTTCTTTCAGGAATGATAGCACAATTCCCTAGTGAATATGACTGTTGTTTTTTTGACAAAACACTTTCAAATGCAAATACCAGCATATTATGAGTCCTGCTTTCAGACGTATCACTAGAGGCTTTTGTTTTTCAAAGCTGCACAGTTAAAATCCAGAAACATGTGACCTACAAAAAGCTTCTGTTTGATTGTCCTTATTTAGATTTGGATATTGCCAGGAAAAATAGCATCCTTGACCTCATAAATTGCTACTCATGAGGGTAGGCAGCTGACTGGGAGACACACTTTAAATGATGGAAATTATGCTTGTTTTTACTGCCGTGCAGTGCAATTTGAGGAGGGCATGGCAACCCCCTCCAGTATTCTCGCCTGGAGAATCCCACGGACAGAGGAGCCTGGCCGGTTACAGTCCATGGTTGCAAAGAGTCAGGCATGACTGAAGTGACTTAGCACACACACATAGCACAATTTTCAACTTTATTTTCTTAATGTGAATCAGTCTAAGTCTTACAATTATCACTGTTTGATTACAGACTCCAAATTCAGAAGGAGTGGGTTGTTCAAAGTCGGGGTGCTCCATTCAATACTCTCTTAGGAGTTAAGCAAGTGACTTAGCTTCCCTATTTCCTAGCTTTGTCTTTGTAGATTGACAGTAATGACAGTGCTAACCGCACAGCTTTGCCTTGAGGATTAAGTGTAACATCATATCTGACAGGGTAAAAGTTAAATTATAGAGAACGATTTAGATTGGGACGTCCCTGTAGCTCGCACAGTAGGAATCTGCCTGTAAGGCAGGAGACCCAGGTTCGATCCCTGGGTTGGGAAGACTCTCTGGAGAAGGGCATGGCAACCCCCTCCAGTACTCTCGCCTGGAGAATCCCACGGACAGAGGAGCCTGGCGGGCTACAGTCCGTGGGGTCACACAGAGTCTGACACCCCTGAGTGACGTTCACTACTAAAAGTTAAATTAAAACAACTTTTTGTTGTACTAATAAATGCAGAGACTTCTGGGTACATAACACAATAAGATATATAATTTATTTTAAAAAATCAAATAATTTATTGCGAGAAATGAAGTCAGGTGGGCTTAAGTTACCAGGAAAAGAGAATGGAGTGCAGACTGATGGAAACAAACCTTAATAGGATACCCATCTTGATTTTTTTTTAAAAAAATCTTTGACTCCTATGTGTTACTACACCCAAATGTCCTTAATTTTGAGAGATTATCTGAGTGAGACTGCATGGATATCAATCAGTAATTCAGGAAATTAGTCTTCTAGAAATTGACTGAAATCCAGGGCCCTTGAAGTCTAAGTCCCTTGAAATCATCATGTACTGGAATTTACTAAGGAATGTTCACTCATAACACAAATATCTATTGTGTATGTGAAGTGAATACGAGACACATCGCTCATCAGAATCCAGAGTACAACTGTGCAGATAGCTGGTCATTAGAAACGAGTCACAAACTTGAAGGATAAATAGCGGAACAAGGACTAATACTGTGAACAAGAATCAGGGATGTTTGGAGTGAGAGAAAAACCCAAGCACACTGAAAGATTACAAGAGGAAACACTAATTAGCATCAGTAAATCATAACAAGAACGTGGATATAAAATGGCATAGAAACTGTAGAGTTAAGATTCCAAACCAGGTATGGTTGGAATTACTTAATATTAATAAATTTAGTTCCCCAGCAAAACTCCCTGTGCCTGTTCTCAAAGACATGGCTTCTAACAAAAGGAATTAAAGTTTAAAAAAGGGGGGTCTGGAATGTGCTAGATATATGGACACTAGAGCTCAGAAATATGGTGCCAGTTAGAGATGTGAATTTAGGGATTATAATCCAGGGGTCTCAGATTGGTGTTTTTTTTTCTATAATCAGAATTCCTATGCTAATTCAATATGTTATGTGGGAATACACCATTTAAAGTTAGGAATGGAGCAACTTCAGAGGACACTCAGGAAGTACAGACATAGAAGAAAGCATATCTGGAAAATCTGGAGTAGCAAAGCCAGGGTTGCTAAAAAGGGTAAATCAAAATGCCATAGAAGAATGCAGTTAGGAGATTCCTGCTGCCTCTGAAATGGAGTTTCACAAAGAGAAAAAGCCACCAGTCAGATTATGGCAATAATGAGGAACTGAAGTAGAATGTCTCTAGAAGAAAGAAGCATAGATTATTTTTCAAGAATTTCCTAGCCCATAGGAAAAAACAGAAATATAACAGTCTATTTAATAGGAATGAATTTTTTTCATGCTTTTTTTTTTTAGAACAGAAACCTTCCATGAACCTTAAGATAAAAAAGAGATTCGGATTAAAGAGAAATAGTAACTATGGAAAGATCAGGTCAAGAAGTTATTCTTTGTAAGTTGGTGTAGCCACGGTGAAAAACAGTATGGAGATTCCTCAGAAAACCAAAAATAGAATTACTATATGATCCAGTAACCCCACCCTGGGCATATATCCAGATAAAACTATAATTCAAAAATATATAGGCTCCCTTGTGTTAGCAGATATAAGTCTTTTTATATAGAATGCATGAAACAAGGTCCTATTCCATAGCATAGAGAACTATATTCATTATTCTATGATAAACTATGATGAAAAAGAATATTTTAGAAGTGTGCTGTTGTTTTTGCTTAGTCACTAAGTCATGCCCAACCCTTGTCACCCCATGGACTCTTGCCCACGAGTCTCCTCTGTCAATAGCATTTCCCAAGCAAGAGTACTGGAGTGGTTTGCCATGCCCTTCTCTAGGGGATTTTCCTGACCCAAGGATCAAACCCATGTCTCCTGCATTGGCAGGCAGATTCTTTACCACTGAACCACCAAGGAAGCCTCCAAAAAATATACTGAATCACTGCTGTATTTGGTGTTGTTGCTGTTCAGTTGCTCAGTTGTGTCTGACTCTTTTCGACCCCATGGACTGCAGCACGCTAGTCTTCCCTGTCCTTCACCATCTCCCTGTCCTTCACCATCTCCCGCAGCTTGCTCAAACTCATGTCCATTGAGTCAGTGTAGAGTAGTAATTAGCACAACATTGTAAATCAACTATAGTTCAGTAAAAAAGAAGTTAGTCTTAAGTTACCTTGGAAAGGAGACAAATAGCCAAGCAGAGGTGGAAAATGAAGGTGAAGACGGAGCTAACTGTAGCAGATATCTAAGGGTCTTCAAATAAGCAAACATGCATTGCACAATAAAATCAAAAAGGTTAGTAAGCATTGGTTTTAGACTCAGTTGCTCAGCAAGAGTAACAGTGTAGCAATAATTTTGACAAAAATTATAAACCATGGACTCTAAAACTCAGAGATCAATATGACGTAGAGAGCAAACCCTGAGTGATTAATCACTACAACCTACACATCATGATGGCACTGACTATTGTGTAATCCTCAGACATTTAGAGCTGGAGTAGGGAAGATCCTTTTATTAACATTTCAATTACAGGTAAAAGAAAAGCCAACAAAATCACCTTAAACAAACTCTCATTGCCAAAACACTGATGACTAGCGCTGACTATAGGCGCTGGTGAATCAGGATAAGGTGATATCCAGAGATAAATCTTTCTGTTTTGATTACTCTGGAATGACCTCTCTCTGATGCTTTGAAGGTAGCAAACAATACAGAGTGATATTTCCAAGCTGTACATCCTCACACCTTCAAATCCAGCAGGAATGAAAGAGGCTTTCTATTCCAGCAAGCACAACTTTTTGGTTTCATTGGCTCTAGTTAGGTCATTCGCTTATCCCTCACACAGTCGTGTCCAGAGGAACTGACTATACACGTTCACTGATAAAGCATCTTATGAGGCAGCTAAAGGTGAATTTTACTTCAACCACATGCCTAGAATTGAGAATGGAAGAGAGTGCTTTCCTAAACAACAGTAGCCACAGTAGCAGCAGCAGCGATGCTCTCTCGAGAGCGCAAACTAAAATGTTGTTATTACTACTCGCAGGTGGACCTGGATCAGAGTCTGTGTGGGGTATTGAGCAACTCTTATCTTACGTTCGCTCCTGCGACAAACCTTTGGGCAAGAATTTTTTTTTTTTTCTCTAGTCATTGGTTTTCTTACATAGAGATGAAGTCATCAGTCCCTTTCTGTTCTCAAATTCTGTGGTTTTATCAACGGTCCCAAAGTCCCCTGAGAAGACCTGCTTATGCCTACAGTTCCCAGGAGGGTGACAGAGCCTATTATTTATCCTCTGCCTGGTCGGGGAGCATTTATAAATTTGAACTCTTGCGTTTTTTAGAGTTGTTTCCATCTGGACGTATCCCTAAGGAAATCAGTTTGAAGGGTATGTGCTCAAGGCATTGCTGGAGTTCAGTGAACCAATAACAAGCAAATTATGATTTTTATGAAGTCCATTTTTATGGTGTGAGTGGTAGGGAGGAGTAGCTGTTTGGAGTGCTGGGTTTGTAGGCTGTTCTCACCCTGTAGAGGGAGTGTGAAAACCAGGCTTGGAAAAAGTTGCAATAACTTTTGGTTGATTTTCATGTTTTTGCCATCTGTGATGTGTTACTTTCTGCAAACTTTTAAAAACAACCTCACTAGTGAAAGGGGAAAAAAAAAATCTAACCAGATCTTTTGAGAGATGGGTGACATAAAAAGCTCGACATATTAGGTGTGATCTTACTGTTGTGATATTTTGTGTCAATAAAATATAAAAGAATATTTCCTAAATTTGAAAAAGAAAAACTTTTTAATATTATTCTTTTCTAATGATATTAATAACAAGATTATTTGACAGATAAGTATATCCAAGGCAATATATTATGCAATTTGCGTACATGATTCCATGTCTCAAAAATTCTGTAATACGTATATTATTTTCACTATAAAGTTAAAAATGTGAGACATAAAAAAGTAATTAAATTGCTTAGAATCATACAAATATTATGTATCAGAGACAAGTTCAAACTGAGATGGAGATTACCAACATCTATTCTTTTCTTTCTTAGTAATAGAACCCTTTTTTCTTTTTTCAATTATTCACTCTTCTCTGGAAAGCCAGTGATTCATGGGAGACCAATCTTGGCCCCAGGCTTAGGATGGGTATATCCTAATTGATCCATATCAGAAATTAATTCTCAACTCCTTAACCAGCAAGTTTGGGCATGGACATGTGATATAATTCTGGCCAATGAGACAAATGGAGGTTCATCAAAAGATTTCCTCCCCATGAAAAAGGAGTCCTTTGCTTCTGGCTATCATATCTGGGTATGATGCTTGAAAATGATACAACTATCTGGCTGCCAAGCTTAGAGCTAAACCTAACACTAAAGTTGGCAGCACAGAAAGATGGACGAAACCTGAGTCCTTGATGATACTGTTGACTACTGATTTTTTAAAAAACCCCTGCTGGAGTCTCCCTATCTTCAACTTTCCTGTTAAGAAAAATAATAAATCCCCCAATTATTTAAGCCATTTTGGGTTAGGTTGGATGTCATTTGCTACTGACAGCATCCTTATAGCCTTAAAGATCTCCCTTGCTCCAAAGCCCATGTTCTTAATCTTCAAACCTTGTAGATAGTCACCTTATCCTATTAATAAGTCCGAACACAAATGTGTTATCTAAGATATCTAAGATAACTATTTAGAATATATTTTCCCATGAAACATAGCAAGAGGTGATTGAGTTTCCAAGGCAAATCATGAAATATATTGACCCCATGATACAGTTAAATAGCACAGGTGGTTCTTGGGCAAGTACCAGGTACTGAATATCAGAGACTTGTTTTTTCTTATTAAAATAAAAAGGTACAGTTAGGGGGTGGGCAGGACATCTAGCATCCTTCTGCTCCAGGATCCTAGAAATGTACTGGGATGTGCTATACCCCCACTCAGTGTTTGACTTGGTTTGGAGAATTTCAGGTTGGATTCAAGTGTCCTTTCTCAAGATCTTGTCTGTCTTCCTGATTAACGTAGGGCATCTTTGGATGATAATAATAATGAAAAAAAAAATAGTAATGGAAACTCTGCTCTGAGTCATCACATATTCTTCCATTATCTTTCTGCCTTTTCTCCTTCTCTGGGACCTAGATTTTGAAACTTAAATCCAGGAACAGGAATTTTTTCTCCCCAGGTTATTCTGTGTCATATATAAAGAGTCAGTGAATGAAAATATGGCTAAATATATGGCCAGGGTAACAGAAAAAATTTTAATCGTGATATTATCTTTTCACACATGGAGCAAGACCTGACTGGAAATGATTTTATTCCTCACCTAACTACTGTGAGTATCTCAATATTCTATAACCTCTAAGACCAAAGACTCTCTGACTATGTTTTTATACATTTATTCACTTACTCAACAACTATTTATGAAGGACACTATATACATTGAGAATTATTTTGCTAGCCTGTTTGGCTATTGTTAACTCCTTCTTGTCATTGCCCTTAATCTTTCAGCTTCATAGGTTTAGAAAGAAATATATTCCTTGTCTTCCTTCACATCCCTGTCCTTCAAATAAATCCCAGGTCTTCTTAATATCCATTCTCTGCTCCTTGAGAATTTGGTGCCTCTGTTTAGCATGGTGACTATTGTTAATAATGCTGCAGTGCATTTTAAGAGTTGCTAGGAGAGTAGATCCTAAAAATTGAGAAATTGACTTCTATTTCTCAGTTAAGTAACGCATAGATTATTCTTATTCATAAAATGAGTTTATAGATTTATTAATTAAGACACTTTTGCTGAGATTCTTCTGCTACCTCCTTCCTGTATTGTTCACTCACTTCTCTCATAGTGAAATAATGGGCATATGAAATAAGCAGTATTGCTAAGTCCACATTGCAGAAAAAGATTAAACCTTACTTCCTTGGCCACGATCTTCCATTAATTGGCACAGCATGAATGGGTGAGAGCAGTTCTCCAAATATGCATCAGAATCACCTGGAGGGCTTGTTAAGTCAACAAGTCTGGAGTAGAGCCCTTGAAGTTCTAGGTTTAATAAGTTCCCAGTTGCTGCTGGTTCTGTCAGTCTAGAGACTACACTTACAGAGAATGTCAAATTAGGCTACAATAGGAAAGATATACAGAGAATGTTGGGCTTCCCATGTGGCTTCAGAGGTAAGAAATCAACCTGCCAATGCAGGAGACTCACCTCTTGGGCACAGAGGAGGCCTGTCCTTTGATCTATAGTGTAATCACCGCTCCCAGATCTGGCAAACCGTGGCCTTAGGCTTCATCTCTGGGCCACAACCTCAACGTTTTTCTTCAGCCTGCAACTTGGTGAGCCATGGAAGGACACTTACTTCAATCGATCTTGGAATACCCTCCTCTCTGTCTCATTACCTTGATTAGAAGAGGCAGCATACCATTCTCTGAAAAGTGGGGCAGGAAGATCAATACTAGGTAGATATTGTAGAATTGTCACAAAATGTAACATAAAATGTACCATGTTCAGGGTACAATTCAGCTGAATTAAGTACATTTACAATGTTGTGCAACCATTACCACCATCCATTTCTAAAACCTTCTCATGATCCCAAACAGAAATTCTATACTGTTAAACAATAACTCCAAGTCCCCCTCTTCCCTCAGCCCCTGGCTGAGGTTTCTATTCTACTTTCTGTCCCTATTAATTTGCCTATTCTACTCATTAAAATTTTAAAGTAGATAAAAAATATTTTTGGAGATCCCTCCCACTGCCTCCTTACGAACCATAGAATGCCTAAGTTTTTCTTTGGTTCCACTTTGACCAACTTCTTCCTTTAATGTCTGAAACACTTCATCATAAGATACCTTCCTTTAACTGCACATAATAAATTGATCTGCTTAGACCAATTCATGCAAGTGTATAAATGGCTGGGAAGTTACTGAGGGCTTGCTTTGTGTCAGACACTATTCTAAGTGCTTTCTGTGTGTTTATTTCATCCTCCAACCCCACCACTAGAGATACTATTATTTTTTTTTGTTTTCTTTTTAATTTATTTTTCTTTACATTATTGTGTTGGTTTTGCCATACATTGACATGAATCTGCCATGAGATACTATTATTTTCAGCTCTATTATCAGATGGTAAGGAATCTGCCTGCAATGAGGGAGACTTGAATTCGATCCCTGGGGTTGGGAAGATCCCCTGGAGAAGGAAACGACTACCCACTCCATATGCCTGGAGAATTCCATGGACAGAGGTGTGTGGCAGGCTACTGTCATGGGGTCACAAAGAGTCAGACATGACTGAATGACTTTCAGTTCACTACTTATCACTATTATCATCTCTCTTTTATTGACAAAGAAACTGATATTCAAAAGATGGACTGTTTTTTCCAAGACCACACAGCTAATAGGTGCTGAAGCCAGGATTCCAACTCCTGAGGCAGTTCTCTTAACTACAGAGGATGCTTACTAATCAAAAATATTGGTAATTAGTGGAATGTCAGGCTTTGAGCCTAGAGGAATATTTTTGAAGATATTTCGAGCCAAAAGGACTTCCTGGTAGGAAGCCAAGAGTCATCAGTGAGGCCTAGGGCAGTTTTATGCTTTATCCGTTCTCTCCATTTCCATCTCCCAACTGACTCCCTAAATACAATCTTGATCCTAACTCTCTGAGATCCTAACCCCTTCTCAGAGCCTCCCCCAACATTCCCTGGCCCTTCTTTCCTGTCCCAGGGGATGACCCTCCGGTTCCTGGAACTCTGCTTCCTTTGCTGGGTGCAGAGGAGATGCAGAGCCTTGGGCCTTAGCCTGGACAGAGGCCTAGTCAGGTAGACAGAAAAAGAAAATTGCCAAAAAACCAAAACCAAACAAATAAAAAAAGCTGTTGAAGTAAATTTGCGAGCCTGCCATTTTAAGTCTTTTGAAACAAGGCAAGCAATAAATAAATAAATGTATATGGGTGGTGGCCTGGAAAAAGTAATTCAAATGCATTTAGTACTCAGGAAACAGGTTCCTAACAAGTTGACAAGGCTTTGCAAATGTATTACCTCTTTCCATCCTGACATTCAATTTATTACATTGAATAAAGTACCCTGAAATTCTACCATCCAGATATATTTCTCTCTAAGAAAATGATTCAACACCAGTCATGGAAAGCAAATTTGAGCTTCTTCTAATCATAATTCTGGTGAACCAAACTCCTTTAAGAATTTTTTTCAGATCAATTATTTTTAAACCTGAATTTCAGCACAGAGATGGGATAGAGAATAATGATTGCTGATATTTTTGTCTGAATTTAAAGGGAGTCTGAACACTTAGTAAACAAAACACACATTTGAGGTAAAGAATAGCTCATCAATTAAAAACTCAGATTCTGAAAGCAGAGAGACTTGAGCTCAAAAAAGGGCATGGCTGCCTCTAGTTGTATAATTTGAGCAAATCACTTAAAGTGTCTGTGCCTCAATTTATTCATCAGTAAAGTGCAGGTACTGATAGTAATATCTTCCTTATGGTGGTGTTTTGAGAATTAAATGACCTAAAGCATGGCTCCTGGCCTGGTTCATAGTAAGTAAGCAATAAAGTTAGCTGATGTTATCATCAAGTCTGTCCTCAGATGGTTCTGAAGTCTGAGTGAAGCTTGACAATTACCCTTGGGGTTTTTTGGTGGAGAAGGAGTGTATAGAGAGGCTGCAGGCACCTCAGAGCATAGGCATGCGCTAACTAAAGAAATAATGCTAATAGACTTGCTTATGAGGGAACCACTTACCTCCAAAGAATAAGCATCGTGTAGAAAGATCAGCTTCTTCCAATTCTTCCAGTTGTCCCAGGAGGGCTCCCTTGGAAGGTGTTCACCAAATATGAGGCCAGTACCACCCTTAGCCCAGTGCCAGCGAACTGCTTCCTTGGACGCTGTCTCCCACATTAGGATGCTCAACGATGGCCATCTTTTGGTCTGCCCCTTCCCTTGGATTAGTAGGTCTCCAAGGCCAAGAAGAAACTGAGCTCATGACTTTTCCCCTGCTGGATACTCACACCTTGGAATTCCCTGCCCTGTCCAGTGCCCCTATACCATTTTCTGACCCGGAGACCCCAGAGTTCTCTACCCAAATGTCTATTAGCCTGTCTCCTAAGTCTTCATGGGCTTCCTCCCTAGGCCTTTTCTCCTGAGGGGGCCCAGGATACTGCTGGTGTGTATACCTCTCCACCCTTAAAGGATGGCCAAGAAGCAGCTGCTTTCAAGCTTGGGTGGATTGACGGAGATTGTCCTGGGACCACAGTACCCACCTGTTCATACAGCAAGAGGCTAAGCTGCAGGCCAGCGGGTGCAGCCCTGTCACGCAAGGAGTTGAGAATTCTTGTTTCCAACCCAATCTGTCAGACTTTGATGGAACTTATTAAAAGGCAGAAGGATAGAACAAATGTGACTGTTCTCTTGATATATAGCTTTAAATATTTAGGAGTGAAATATTCAGAGATATGTGCTCCTACTATAGGCACAGCATATATTAGAGGAAGAAGTGAATCAGTTAGTTTTTTGTTGAAGTGTGTCCTTTATAAGAATAAAGCAGGAGAAAAAAATTTCAAATTTAAGTCAGTTTCTCCTAATTGCATTTGGCACTTGAATTCTGATACTTAATAGGTATAAATGTGGGCACTGAATGCCTGGAAATAACTGTTTGGGTACATGAGTGTAACTATTTTCCAAGAGTCTACTGTGGACAGAAATGTTTTCACTGATATAATTGTAAGAGTCAGAATCCCATGACCTCTCCTTCCATGGCCGCCTCTTTCTTTATTCCCTTTTCCTACAAACTCTCTAGTTCAAAATATAAGCCCTTGGGGAATTGTGTCATCAGATTTCAAGAGAAAATTTGGAGTATAAATAGCTTCCAAGGATCAGTAGAGTGCTGATTGGAGGCAGGGTCAGTTTTCACAGATCACCGGCCCCCTAGCTTATGTTTAGGGACCCCTCACTTTCTGCTTTATTGACCCCACTGGGGCTAAAAAAAAGTTGCATCAAACACCGCCTGAAGCATTTTTCAGAGGTCAACAGTGCTAACATTTTGGACATATATGCCTGATCCTTCTTTTCTGTATAGTGCATTTTAAGAATTCCCAAGGGAAATGTACCAATGGTTTTTGTTTTCATGTTGTAGGTTTCTTAAACACAAAGTCTTCATTTTTAAGAGCACTCGTGGAATAAACATTTATGCTCACCCTGCCATCCAACCCTAGGATACAGAGCAGTCAAGTGGTTGGATGTTTTGGAAGCAAGATTCGTTATAGTATTTGAGATCTCATTTTAACAAGCTACTTGAACAAATGTATGTCAAAAATGAAATGAGGACAAAATATTCTAAGATGTTTGACATGTGATACAGTCTTTTTAGATATCTTTCCATCTTAGATAAATGTATAGAAAAATTATTTTTGATAACTCTCTAGCAGCCTGAGATTACAGGATTATTATTCAATATTATACTGGAGTTTCCATTCCTGTGCTATCTAGCATGGTCAAATGAAATATGAAGGTCTCATTCTTGTGCTCAGAAGAAAGTGTTCAGGGCAGGTGCCAGGGAGAGGAAAAATGAATACAGGAGGAGAGGAGAAATTTGCTCCATTAGGTGTATCTGTTTATTTTTAAAATTCATTTAAGTTTCATCCCCCTGCCTTTAAACTTTCTTCTATCCAAACTTCATTATCTTAACCCACTCCAGTACTCTTGCCTGGAGAATCCCATGGACGGAGGAGCCTGGTAGGTTACAGTCCATGGAGTCACAAAGAGCCAGACATGACTGAGCGACTTCACTTTCACTTTCTTTCCCAACTTATTTGTCTATTTTAGGAATTTCTTACCATGCTCTGGGCTTCCCAGGTGGCACAGTGGTAAAGAATTGCCTGCCAATGCAGGAGATGTGGTTGGATCTCTAGGTGGGGAAGATCCCCTGAAGGAGGGCATGACAGCACACTCCAGTATTTTTGCCTGGGAAATCCCATGAACAGAGGAGCCTGGTTGCAAAGGGTTGACACAACTGAGCAGCTGAGCATGAGCTTGAATGTGTATCTATTAATTCCAAACTTCTAATTTATCTCCCACCAATATTTTCCCCTTTGGTAATGATAGTTTTTTTTCCCCCCTATGTCTGAGGATCTATTTCTTTTTTGTATATAAATTCATTTGTATCATTTTTAAAGATTCCACATATAAGTGATATCCTATGGTATTTGTCTTTCTCTTTCTGGCTTACTTCATTTAGTATGATAATCTCCAGGTCCATCCGTGTTGCCGCAAATGGCATTATTTCATTCTTATTTGAGTAGCAGTCCATTGTCTAAACATGCCACGTCTTCTTTATCCATTCTTCTGCTGATGGACGTTTAGATTGCTTCCATGTCTTGGCCGTTGTCAGCAGTGCTACAGTGAGCATGGGTGCATGTATCAATATCTTTTCAAATTACGGACTTATCCAGATCTGCTTCCAGGAATGGGACTGAAGGATCATATTGTAGTTCTAGTTTTAGTTTTTTAAGGAACCTCCATACTGTTATCCCAAGTGGCTATACCAATTTACATTCCCACCAACAGTGTAGGAGGATTCTCTTTTCTCCACACTTTATTCAGTATTTATTTTTAGTCTTTGCAATTACGGCCATTCTGACCAGAGTGACGTAATACCTCCTTGTAATTTTGACTTGCATTTTTCTAATAATTAGCAATGTGGAGCATCTTTTCATGTGTTTTTTGGACACCTGTATGTCTTCTTTGTAGAAATGCCTTTTTAGATCTTCTGCCCATTTTTTGATTGGGTTGTCTTTAGGTCGTTGAGCCGTATGTACTGTTTGCATATATTGGAGATTAATCCCTTGTCAGTTACATCATTTGCAAATGCCTTCTCCCATTCTGTAGGTTGTCTCTTCATTTCATTTATGGCTTCCTTTGCTGTGCGAAGGCTTCTAAGTTTAAGTAGGTCCCATTAGTTTATACTTGTTCTTGTTTCTACTGCTCTGGGAGATGGATCCCAAAAGATATGGCTGTGATTTCTGTTAAAAAGTGTTCTGCCTGAGTTTTCCCTAGGAGGTTTGATAGTATCCAGTCTTACACTTGTCTTTAGTCCAGAAAAATGTCTAATATTTTTCCAAGTCAAATAAATATTTCCCCATAATTTGCTTCAAAAATTGTAAAGAGATCGTTCAAGAGCAAATTAACATAAAGGTAATAAAGAGATAATGGATGATAGTGAACTGCCCTCAAGATGCTTTTGTGCTTATCGATCAAAGAATATGGGACTCTTTAAAAGACTAAAACTTATACTATCTCCATTCTCACTCCACTCCCCAAAGGTAATCACTTGGGGACTAATAATTTAGTGTAGATATTTCTGGATGTTGATTCCCCCAATCTGTGCCACACACTCCTGTAGATGCTGGTGATACAACAGTGCATAAAAACAGACCAACTCTCTGATCTCAAGGTCTTTGTAGTCTACTGGATAAAACATTTTGAATAAAAAACTAATAAATATATGGCATGACGTTAACAGTGGTAAGTGCTAAGAAGTCTATAACAGGATGAAGAGAATCAAGGTATTTACTATTTGAGTAGGGGAGTGGTCAAGGAAACACCTTCTACCTGAATGCAGTGAAGAAATGATCCACACATCTTGAGAAAGAGATTCTAAGCAGGGGAAACAACAAGTGCAAAGATTCTGATCAGAAGCAAGCTTGGCAGATAAGATCATAGCAAGAAGGCCAGCACCACCGAAGCAAAATGAATAAGGTAGAAATTGCTAAGAGATATAGGTAGAGATGTGGCTTGTGGTGTGCTTCATAGGGCTATATGAATTAAGCATTGGCATGGTCTGACTTGGGCTTCCCAGGTGGCTTAGTGGTAAAGAATCTGCCTTTCAATTCTGGAGACTCAGGAGATGTGGGTTTGATCCCCGGGTTGGGAAGATCCCCTGGAGAAGGAAATGGCAACCCACTCCAGTATTCTTGCCTGGAGAATCCCATGGATGGAGGAGTCTGGCTATGGTCCATAGGGTCACAAAGAGTAGAACACGACTAAGCATGCACGCACATGGTCTGACTTATACTTTGAAGGAGGCAGACACTGGCTGGAAATTCTGACAGATGTAAATGTTGAGTCTGACAGTAGTTTGGAGGCAGGATTCCTTTTTATTGTTTAAGGCCTTTGATTGGATCAGGTCCACTCACATTATGGAGTGTAGTCTGCTTTACTCAAAGTCTACTAATTTCAATGTAAACCACATTTCAAATATATCTTCACTACAAGATCTAGACTGGTGTTTGACCAAACAACAGAGCATCATAAGCTAGGTGTGTGAACATGAAAAATTAACTGTCACAGAGGTGTTTGTTGCTTTTTTGAGATTTTCTTTTTTATACATTAGAATATTTCATGCTTTTCTCCTTATGCATTCTGTTCCTTTATTTTTATATTCACTAATTAACCTATATCACCTTTTTTCCCCTGAAGTTATATGTTCTTCCCTCTCAATAAATGACATCATGCCTGATGACTAAGAATTGCTAGGCTCCTGGGTACCACATCTGTATATGAATTCTCATAGGTTGATGTGATCATGTTTGATGAACTGTCTTGGATAATTTATGATTTTAGGACATATAGTCCTAAAGTCCTCCACATCAGAGTTGCAGAGGACCAACTGACAACCATTACTGTGGGTCTGTCATTCCACTAGGGTAGTTGAAAATCAAGACAGCAGTAGAATTCTTGGAGGTGGCGACATCATAGGATTACACACAATGATTCCCATTCCACCTGTCCTGTTCTTTGGCTTTATTTGATCATTGCGTAAGGAGTAATAGAAATGGCATCAATAATAATAGAAATGGCATAAGCCCTGACATGTTCAAACTATGTAGTGGAATGTCTTGCTGCGATGAACTGAGGAATCTAATTTAAATGAACAAAAGGATGAAAAAAACATTTTGCTTTGAATTACAATGTCCATGTGTTGGGTATAAATCAAAATCATCCAAATGTAAGAGCCGAATGAGAATTAAATATGATTTAGAGTAAGTATTAATATTAACTTCTAAGTATGTTTTTTTATCTTCATGTGTGTACATGTGATCTTATACCTCCTGCACTTAAGTCGTGTATATTTTTTTCATGAGATATTTCATAAATGCATTCATACTTTTTTAATACTTTGAAAAATAAATGTTGGCAAAGGACTGTTATCCAAACATTTATAAAACCCAGTGGAACATAGAGGAAGTCATATTATCTTTTGAGCCTCTTTTTGTAGTTTCGGGTGCTTTCGATGAACTTCCTGCTCTTGTGCCCTTTGCTTGATCCCGGCTGTCTAGAGATGATATGTGGCTTGCTCTGGAGGCTTTAGCACAGGCTGTCAGCTCTGGCTACCTTCCCTCCATCAGCTCATAATCCTTAGGCCTCATTCTGTAAAAACAGAAATCTACCAAAGCGAATGGAACCCAAAGGTCAAAGCTAAAGTGTGCCAAAAAATAGCTCTGAGTGATTAAATCGGTGCACCCACAAGGAAAGAGCAGTTAAGCCACAGACAGAGCTAGCCTGTGTTCTTCCTGGAGGCAAAGTTCAATTGCTCTGTAGAGTCTCTGTGTATTTTGTGTGAACCCTTTCACACTATTTTGCCAGTTCAGACCCTTAGGAAGTTCTGGATCACTGGAGCTGCCCAGCCTTAATGCAGTTATTACTGGCCAGTGCCGTCACCCTTGTCTATCTGGGGCTTATACTGGAGAGTGGCAGGACAGTACTATGAGCTCCTGGTCACTTCCTCCTCTCACAGCTGATTTTCTCCATCAGATCTGCATCCTCAAGACAGATAGCATTTGCTCTAACTTTTCCACTTGACACAGGCTGGGTCACCTAAAATGAGCTTTTTCATTTGTTTTCGTCTTTCTTTTTTTCACTTTCTCATCTGCACTACTGATAACAGAATGAATATCTATAGAGTAAGTTATTATTTTCCTAAAATTTAGGAATACGCATCAAATAAAATAACACATGTGAATGACTTCTGTAAACTCCAAGGACTATACAAATAGTGTGTACTTTCTGTGCTCAGTATATATAAACTTATTAAATAGAAGACAATTTTTATAACTTCAGTTCCCCTTTTCTTTCCATCCAATATATCCTTTAATAGACATCTGCCTATGAACTCTCTTCCCTATCTTATTTTGTTGTTTAGTCACTAAGTACTGTCAGACTCTTTGTAACCCCATGGACTGTAGCCCGTCAGGCTCCTCTGTTCATGGGATTCCCAGGCAAGAGTACTTGAATGGGTTCCATTTCCTTCTCCAGGGATCTTCCTGGATCATGGATCAAACCCCCACCTTCTGCATTGGCAGGAGCATTTTTTGCCATTGAGCCACCAGGGAAGCCCCTTCCCTATTTTATCTTAGCTTTACACATTATTGGAATAATATATTGAAGATATTAACAATCAGTATCTCCAGACTGATGTCACTGTACTTAAATGTTTGGGAAGCTTCTCAATTGTTCAAGTGCATTAGTTTTTGCCCTCAAAAGATGACCAATTTGAGAAACTCAGAGCTTTCCAAATATTAACCTAGTGATTTTTTGATAAAGTTCATATTAAAAGATGATCAGAGAGTGACTTGCTATACTTCAAATCCTCTTTCTCTTCTTGCTTTGTTAATAGTTTTTCTTCACTTTCTCCTAAAGTTTAATCACTATAAATTTTTTAAGTTAATTAATTTTAATTGGAGGATAATTACTTTACAATACAGTGATTGTTTTTGACATACATCAACATGAATCAGCCACAGGTACACATGTGTCACCCATTCTAAACACCACCTCCCACCACCCTCCCCAACCCATCCCTCTGGGTTTTCCCAGAGCATCAGCTTTGAGTGCCCTGTTTCATGCATCAAGCTGGCACTGGTTATTTTATATATGGTAATATACACGTTTCCATGCTGTTCTGTCAAATCATCCCACCCTCACCTTCTCCCAGAGTCCAGAATTCTGTTCTTTACATCTATCTCTCTTTTGTTGCCTTGCATATAGGGTTATCGTTACTGTCTTTCTAAATTCCATATATATGTGTTAATATACTGTATTTGTGTTTCTTTTTCTGACTTACTTCACTTTGTATAATAGTCTCTAGTTTCATCCACCTCATTAGAACTGACTCAAATGCATTCCTTTTTATAGCTGAGTAATATTCCATTGTGTAAATGTACTACTACTTCTTTATCCATTCATCTGCCAATGGACATCTAGGTTGCTTCCAGGTCCTAGCTATTGTAAACATTGCTGCAATGAACATTAGGATACATGTGTCTCTTTCAATTCTGGTTTCCTCGGTGCGTCTACTCATCAGTGGGATTACTGGGTCATATGGCAGCTCTATTTCCAGTTTTTTAAGGAATCTCCACACTGTTCTCCATAGTGGCTGTGTACTGTTTGCATTCCACCAACAGTGTCAGAGGGTTCTCTTTTCTCCACACCCTCTCCAGCATTTACTGTTTGAAGACTCTTTGAAGGCTGTCGTTCTGACCTGAGTGAGATGGTACCTCATTGTGGCTTTGG
This sequence comes from Antilocapra americana, assembly GCA_007570785.1. Classification (NCBI taxonomy): domain Eukaryota; kingdom Metazoa; phylum Chordata; class Mammalia; order Artiodactyla; family Antilocapridae; genus Antilocapra; species Antilocapra americana. The sequence continues at coordinate 57,279,569 of ML660200.1, read as the reverse complement.
TTTGCATTTCTCTAATAATGAGTGATGTTGAGCATCTTTTCATGTGTTTATTAGACATCTGTATGTCTTCTTGGAGAAATGTCTGTTTTATTCTTTGTCCCACTTTTAGATTGGGTTGTTCTTTTTTCTGGAATTGAGGTGCATGAGCTGCTTGTATATTTTGGAATTTAATTCTTTGTCAGTTGTTTCATTTGCTATTATTTTCTTCCATTCTGAAGGCAGCCTTTTCACCTTGCTTATATTTTCCTTCATTGTGCAAAAGCTTCTAAGTTTAATTAGGTCCCATTTGTTTATTTTTGTTTTTATTTCCATTACTCTGGGAGATGGGTCATAGAGGATGTTTCCATGATTTATGTCAGAGAGTGTTCTGCCTATGTTTTCCTCTATAACTATGTTATAGTTACTGGTGTTACATTTATATCTTTAATCCATTTTGAGTTTATTTTTGTGTATAGTGTTAGAAAATGTTCTAGTTTCCCAGAGGGATGGAATTGGGAAGGAGGTAAGAGGGGGGTTCTGGAAGGGGAACACATGTATACCCATGGCAGATTCATGTCAATGTATGGCAAAACCAACACGATAATGTAAAGAAAAAAATAAATAAATTTAAAAAAAGAAAGAAAATGTTCTAGTTTCATTCTTCCACATGTGGTTGACAATTTTCCCAATACCACTTGTTACAGAGATTGTCTTTTCTTCATTGTATATTTTTGCCTCTTTTCTCAGAGATAAGGTGTCCATAGATACATGGATTTATCCCTGGACTTTGTTATTTTGTTCCATTGATCTGTATGTCTGTCTTTGTGCCAGTACCATACTGTCTTGATGACTGTAGCTTTATAGTATAGTCTGAGGTCAGGAAGGTTGATTCCGCCACTTCCATTCTTCTATCTCAAGATTGCTTTGGGTATTCGAGGTTTCATGTGTTTCCATACAAATTGTGAAATTATTTATTCTAGTTCTATGAAAAATACCATTGGTAGCTTGATGGAGATTGCATTGAATCTATAGATTGCTTGGGTAGTATACTCATTTTCACAATATTGAGTCTTCCAACCCATAAACATGGCATATTTCTCCATCTATTTGTGTCATCTTTGATTTCTTTCATCAGTGTTTTATAGTTTTCCATATATAGGTCCTTTTTTTTAGGTAAATTTATTCCTAAGTATTTTATTATTTTCATTGCAATGGTGAATGAGATTGTTTCCTCAATTTCTCTTTCTGTTTTTCATCGTTAGTGTATAGGAATGCAAGGGATTTCTGTGTATTAATTTTTTATCCTATAACTTTACGATATTCATTCTAGTAACTTTCTGGTGGTATCTTTAAGGTTTTCTATGTAGAGGATCATGCCATTTGCAAACAGTGAAAGTTTTATTCTTCTTTTGCAATCTGGATTCCTCTTATTTCTTTTTCTTCTGATTGCTGTGGCTAGGACTTCCAAAACTATGTTGAATAGTAGTGGTGAGAGTGGGCACTCTTGTCTTGTTCCTGATTTTAGAGAAAATGCTTTCAATTTTTCACCATTGAGAATAATGTTTGCTGTGGATTTGTCATATATGGCTTTTATTATGTTGAGATATGTTCCTTCTATGCCTGCTTTCTGGAGAGTTTTTATCATAAGTGGGTTTTAATCACTATAAATTTTTTATAGGAGACTGCTGGATACTGATGATGAGCTCAGTGACATTCAGTCGGATTCTGTCCCATCAGAAGTCCGGGACTGGTTGGCTTCTACCTTTACACGGAAAATGGGGATGATGAAAAAGAAATCTGAGGAAAAACCAAGATTTCGGAGCATTGTGCATGTTGTTCAAGCTGGAATTTTTGTGGAACGGTAAGTGAACTTGTTGGTATATTAAGAAAAAATTTAAAAGGCAGCAAATATACTTAATGTATCAATATTATGAGAGCCCTATAGTTTACTTATTGAGGAAAACTGTAATCATAAGTATACCTAGAATAAGCAGATTTAGGACTTTATGAGGGAATTTACCTATAACAAAACATATCTTGTCCTGGATTTATTTTTATTAATTTTAAATTAATATAAAGACTTAAATAAAGCATAGACTTTTGAATGGCCATTCTCAAATGAATCTTTATGAATACCTGTTTAAAAGTAATTATAATACATTCATATCCTATAAACCTAACATTACCCAAATAAAATGTAGTACCTGATAAAATAAGTTCTATACTACATAATAAAATCAAGCAGGCCCTTTCTCCACACTGAAGTGGAAAGGGCATCCTCTTACAACCTTAGAGTGAAGCCCTCTCATGTCCAATCCCCTTGAAGAGCTTTTTAACTTTTCTGTCACTGAAGCACTTCTGTCACTTGCTGGCCCTTAGAAGCAGCAAGTCAAATCACTAGAGTCTCTAATGTGAAATACACATTAATATGACAGGATTTTGTATTATTTAGCCCTTAATAACATAGTTTATTTTTCTGTTTGGAAATGAGATGTTTCAGAACTAAATCTATAAAAAGACTTGAAATAAGCATCTTATGCCTGACAATGTTGAGAACTAGTTCTTAAAAGTTGCTTAGACTTATACTTACTTGACTTAAAAATAATTATGCTACATTAAGTTATAAATAAAAAAGGTTATCAAAGCAAAATTAAGGAACAGAAAAATTTTTTATCAATATATTTAAAATTAAAGGAGACCACATTATTTTTATCTTTAGACATCTCTACTCATTACCTCTACTAAACTTCCTAAGCTTTCATCTTCTTCTGCTAAAGGAACAATGAGAAGCCTTCTTGGGTTCCTAAAAATCTAAATGACAAGCATTGCAAGAAGTAGTCAATGTGATTTAAAGATGTATTATAGCCATAAGAAATAAAGCATCTAGGATCTTGGTTTATGTCTTCATTACCTGAATTATTATTATTCAAATTACTCTGTGTATTTTTTAACCATATCCAATTGCCTTTGATAAAAGAACCTTCATAATAAGCACAATGAGCATGATTAGTTAGGTGAGATGACACCTCCAACACCTAGTGTATACTCTGCTCCCAACTCTGCCAAGTGGGACCGGAAATCTGAGACAGACAAGTAGGGCTGGAGAGAAATAATTTTTATGATAATATTCCTTTTTTTTTTAAACACGTTAGGTAAATGTATGACAGTTGATTTTTCTTAATATCACCTTGAAAACATCTAAATAGTAGTTCAGAAAATCAGTGAAAGAATCAGAGATAAAAGAGTGTATGTTTGCTTTAATGAAGAAATGTATATTTTGCCTTTTTGTACAAGAAAATGTAGAATTTGGCAAAGTGAAAAATAAATTAAAATTATAAATGCAAACCAACTAAATTTCCATTTTCATTAGATAGAAAATCAAAACAAATTCTGTGAAATATATCGATATGTTAAACTTTCATTTTTTTCATTTGCTACATGGAAATATCAAAAGGTGCTTAAGGTAACTAAATTAGTAAGTAGTCTTAAAGAAATCAAAGTACTAAAACACATAGAAATGAAATATTTTCTATTACTTTTGAATTTCCATTAGTAAATATGTAAACAAAAGGATATGTTTATCTAGAATTTTCAAAAATAATCACCTTCAACCTTGAAAGTTAGAAAGGCTTCTCGAGTCTTCTCTCAAGTAGCCCCTTCCAAGAATCAACCCCTCAGCAAGTCCAAGCAATTTGCTTACACCAGTGTATCCTAAACCTACTAACTTTCACATCTCCTCTCCAGAAACCCCAATCTAAGCCTTTGTCACCTGCCATCAGAAACGTGACAATAACTGTCAACTAGGCTCCCCTCTTCCTCACTTGCCTTCTCTAAGCAAGTCACTTTCTACAGTGATTTTTAAAATGTAAATTCAGTTCTGTCATTCTTAAGCTTAAAATTATCCAATCACCTTTACCATTTCACTGGATGTACAATTTCACCTGGTATTAAAGCCAACTTCTGTATCGTGGCTTGCATGACTATGCCCCTTACCTTCTAGACTCATCTAATGCTACTATCACCCTTTACTGAATATCTGTACTAGTGTGATTTCAACTCCATGAATATCCAATACTTTGACCACCTGATGCAAAGAACTGACTCATTGGAAAAGACCCTGGTGCTGGGAAAGATTGAAGGCAGGAGAAGAAGGGGCGACAGAGGATGAGATGGTTGGATGACATCACCAACTTGATGGATACGAGTTTGAGCAAGCTTCAGGAGTTGGTGGTGATGGACAGGGAAGCCTGGCGTGCTGCAGTCCATGGGGTCACAAAAAGTCAGACATGACTGAGCGACTGAACTGAGCTTTCTTCCCTTGGGACCAGTAATTCTGCTCTTTCTTCTATTAAAAATGGTTTTCCCCAAACTTCACTCTGACTAGCCATTTCTATCTTTGCAGAGGCCTTTCCTGGTTACTCTGTATGCTGTTCATCACTTTCTCTATCCCAACCAGTGGTTTACCTCATAGCATTTAGGGCTGTTTTTACTCATGTATTATTTCTCATTTATTGTCCATAAATGAGTGGTGAAGACACCACTGCATAAACCCTATGAAAGCAGCATATAGTTTTCTTATTCTCCACTGAATAGTCTCTTGTCCACCACAATGTCTGGCATATGATAGTATTTTTTTTTTAAGTTTTTGAATTGTATTTTGCAACTGTAATTAAAAAAAACCTTCCAAAAATAATCTTCCCTATTTCCAGTTGAGCTTTTACCACTTACAGGAGAACTTACATTGTTCTTTTTCAGCAACTTGTAATATATTGACTATTTACTCATAGGTGAGACCACTGTATTGAGGTTTCTCCCACATTCATTCTCCAGAATGAGTCATCCTACTTTTCCTATTACCTATTCCTAAGTATAGAGTTAGAAAATGATAATGAAGTGGTTTCTCCTTCTTCTTCTCCTTAGAAGAGTAATCCTCTTCCTTCTCTTTCTTTATATATAATGAGAATATACAGGGAAATTCATCTCTCAAACCTGCTCCAAGTCTAAGAAACTTTAGATGTCTCACTGAAACCAAAGAGCTTTGAAGAATGTCAGAACTGGAGCCAATGGTATTGGCTGCAGAGTAACGAGAACAGTAATGTTAATATTAAGAACAGTGGCTTTCTGGGACTTCCCTGGTACTCCAATGTTTGAGAATCCTTCTGCCAGTGCAAAAGACACTAGTATGATCCCTGCTCTGGAAAGATCCCACATGCCTTGGGGCAACTAAGGCCATGGTCCAGAATTACTGAGCCCGTGCACCCTAGAATCAATTCCGCCTAACAAGAGAAGCCACCACAATGAGAAGCTGGCACACTGCAACTTCTGTAGTTGCAGTGACCAGGAGCTGCCAAAGAGTAGTTCCTGGTCACTGCAAATAGAGAAAGCCTGAGCACAGCAGTGAAGACCCAGAACAGCCAAAAATAAATAAACAAGCATTTAAAAAATAATAACAGCGTTCTTATATTGAGTACTTATAATAATGTTACACTAGGCATTTATATAATTTATCATCATAAAAGTGTATGATTATCCTTATTTTACAGATAACTGATATTAGCTTTCCAGAGGTCACACAGCTAGTGATAGGTTAACCTGGGATCCAAGATCCAAACTGTGTGTTCTCATTGCTACATAATACTGCCTTTTGTGCCATGAAGTTACACAGATTTAAAGTTACTTAATTTTTAAAGTTTCTTATTCTTGACCACTTATCTCCTTGCCCATCCAACTTCTATTAACCTTGTACCTCCATTTTTTAGTAATGATTCAAAAACTAGATAAAAAAAGTAATTTGCTTCTTCAAAAAAAAAAAACAAAACTAAATATCATTACTGAAAGTAATTATTTTCTGGGGCTTTTCAGTTCAGTTCAGTAGCTCATTTGTGTCTGACTCTTTGCCACCCCATAGACTGCAGCATGCCAGGCCTCCCTGTCCATCACCAACTCCCGGAGGTTGCTCAAATTCATGTCTATCGAGTTGGTGATGCCATCCAACTATCTCATCCTATGTTGTCCCATTCTCCTCCTGCCTTCAATCTTTCCCAGCATCAGGGGGGTCCTTTCCAGTGAGTCAGTTCTTTGCATCAGGTGGCTGAAATATTGGAATTTCAGCTTCGGCATCAGTACTTCCAATGAATATTTAGGACTGATTTCCTTTAGGGTGGACTGGTTTGATGTCTTCAGTCCAAGGGACTCTTAAGAGTCTTCTCCAACACCACAGTAAAAAAAAGCATCAATTCTTAGGCACTCAGCTTTCCTTATGGTCCAGCTCTCACATACATACATGACTAATGGAAAAAGCATAGCTTTGACTAGATGGACATTTGTTGGCAAAGTAATGTCTCCTTTTTAATATGCTGTCTAGGTTGGTTAGAGCTTTTCTTCCAAGGAGCAAGTGTTTTTTAATTTTATGGCTGCAGTCACCATCTGCAGTGATTTGGGGGCCCAAGAAAATAAAGTCTGTCACTGTTTCCATTGTTTCCCCATCTATTTGCCATGAAGTGGTGAAACCAGATGCCATGATCTTAGTTTTTTGAATGTGAATTTTAAAATGGGAACATGGAAATAAAGTAACAAGTTCTCTGCCATAAAATGGAGAGATACTTTATCAAGAAAGCCTAATCTCTATGTAAGTAAATACAATATTTTAATTCTGAGCATCTGAGAAGTGAAGATTAAAAAGGAAAACATGAAAAAGTATTTGGCTTTTATTACCTTAGAAAAAGATAGTATTTACGTAGGAACTGAGTAATGTCTTATGGATTTTTAACACAAGATACATTGAGTCAAAAGAGTGAGTATTTCCCTTAGTGATTTTATAAAAGACGCAGAATATTTTCTTATATTGATATAGTCATTAAATTATGGCTTTGTTCAGGCATCTTGTGGGGAGAAGTTACTACAGTATAATCTAAGAATGAAACTTGCTTGTGAGAAATTAAGGGACATGATTACTCCATGCTTTTCACAGGACTTTGTGGAGGAACCATGTTTCCTTCAGTCCTGGTTGGAAACCTATAGCTAGTTCTACACATTGGGGTATCATGCTGATTCTATTTTTGCACAAATCAGTGGAAGAGTTTCTTGTATTTATTTAAGTCATCTTGGTTTTCCATTGGAAAATGGAACCAACAAATTACTGATTGATACACATATTTTATTGTTGCTATTATAAAAATAAAAATATCCTTTCTGGAAAATCTTTATTAAATAATATTAAAAGAAAGTTTGAACAAACTCAAGCAATTTTTTTCACTATGGTTTCTCCCAATATTCTTAACTAAAACAAAAATATAAGCTGTGTAAATTCTGATGATGCTACATATTCCCTTCTATCATTTTCATTTTGTGAAAACAGATCGAAAACCTATAAAGGACTATTTCAGTGGCATTCAGCTTCCAGACTGAAAGTTTTGTAGCACAAAAGGACACAAAACAGGCTGCTCTGCTGTGTTGAATGTGGTGAGATGCTAAAAAGCATTGTTGCTGCACGTGCAAATGAGAGTCTTTGTTTTTTAATAAGACGAAGTTTAGGAGAAGATCTCTTTACATAGAAATTAAAACCATATTGACTTTATATGTGGTTGTGAGTAAGCAAAATACTATTTGCATCTATTACATTGTAACCATGTAATAAATGATGGCAATGATTATCATTGTTGCCAGAAAAAGAATCTGTATCTAATGATACAAGGTCAGCAAGTCAAAGATAATTATTTCTTTGCTTTTAAGAAATCGTTAAAAACTTTGAGTAAATGATTTTTATATATACACTTATTTTTCTTTTTCAGAATGTACAGGAAGTCCTATCACATGGTTGGCTTGGCATATCCAGAAGCTGTCATAGTAACATTAAAGGTAAAAAATTTCAATTATCTTAGTTTGTCAAATAGTCATTTTTCTAGGCTCATTAAAATGATGGGAAGAAAATGAGACTAGGCCTTTGATGTAGCTTACATATCAGAATATAAAAAATTATTTTAACCATTTACAGATGTCATGTGTTTCAAGTCCTAACTTGATTTAAATTAGGATCAGTTTGTTAATGTTTACACTAACAAACTGTATCAATACATATAGATGTTTATCACTAACAACTGTAATATACATGTATAAATACACATATGTGTGTGATTTTTTTTATGCTTTATGCTTTTTGGTTTATTTAGGTGGATCTTGTATTCAACTTTGAGATGGCACCAGGGTCTGTCATAATACACATATTTTGTTGCTATATATTATGAAATGAATGCATTATCAATGAAAAGACATTTCAGTCAAATATGATGACAAAACTTATATCGAAGAAAATTGTTTAGAATTTTAGGTCTGAGAAAATATAAAAAGGAAGATAAAATTAAGAAAGTAAACAAAAAATAAATTTATCTCTTTTGTCTCTGACTTCCTTGTGGTTGCCCTAGTCTGAGGCCCAATTGCAGTATTACATGTGTTAGAAATAACTAGAGTTGAAACTCTGATGTGGTAAGTTTTTGACTCACTTATTCCCACTTTGTTCATATGTGTGTGTATGTGAATACTGTTCCCAGACTATATCACTAAAGAGGCATTTTGTAGGCTTGTCACTCTACATTCCCTATTTCATTCTGCTACTTAATTTGGGTAGGAAATTCAACTTTGTCTCCTCTAATAGCTTTATGGTGGTTTCCTGTATTAACCAAAAGTTTAAAGAATACTAGCAACAGCATATACCAAGTTACTTTATTTTTGATATATTAAACCCTTTTCCTAGTTTACATTTACAACAATTTCTTTTGTTCCTTAATTCCCTTTTAAGCATTCCCTTTGTTTTTTTCTCTGCATTTGTTTTTTCTCTGATGCATATTAGATTTTAATCTTATTCATTTAGAAAAGCAATTTGTTTTTCTCAGAAGCTTTTTTATATTCATGTGTCTAAAACTATAATAGAGGCAAGTATATAACTGAAATGTCATATTATTGGATATGAATTATTCCTTAGCTCTTAAAAGATTTTTATTTCCTCATTATTTCCTACTGTAGGCAAGAAAATCACTTAATTGTATTTTTACAGAAACCAACTAACAGAATATTTTGGTATGAGAGAATGCAAGCAGATTTCAATAATGTAGTATAGAGGAAACATGAACTAACAGGTTGAGGAGAATTATTACTAAGAATGTTTTAATAATTCTAATTTCTTGAGATACCTCCTTGCTTTGTTTGTTCTCAGTCTGACAAAGTAAAAGCCAACCATCTGCAGAAGTTTACAGATATAAATTATCATTGTTGATAAAAAAAAAAATGCCCCCAAATGGAGAGTTAACCTCTTACTCAGTTGGAAACCCCTAGCAGGAACTGTAAACAGCAGCTTTGTAACAGTCTGAACTGATTCCTCTGTGTTAGCTTTGGAATTTAGTATGAGATTTGTTTGTCTCCTTTGAGCTTTATTAATGGCAAAATGACTTCTAACAGAACTCTGAGAGATTTTAAATTTACAAACAGATCAAGCAAGTATTTTGGGATCAAATTAAGGCCAAATGCAAAGAATTTAACTAAGGTATACAAGCAAGCCAAAAAATATTTCCTTGGTGTTCCCAAATGATTAAAACTACATTTGGAATTATTGTTACTGTTTGTCAAAAGAAAGAGTTTTAAAAGATGGCTTGAATACTGTTTATCAGATTTTCAGTTTATTTTCAGTTTATTATATTATGTACAGGGCCTGCTTAAATTTGAAATTAATGTACTGCTTTAAGATTATTCACTTACTGTTCAATACTAAACCCATTCTGTGTATGCTAGCATTAGACCTTCTTTGATAATAATTTCTTTTCTTTTCTTTTTTAAATTTTATTTATTTATTTTCCTTTACATTATTGTGTTGGTTTTGCCATACATTGACATGAATTCACTATGGGTATACATGTGTTCCCCTTCCAGAAACCCCCTCCCACCTCTCTCCTGATTCCATCTCTCTGGGTCATCCCGGTGCACCAGCTCTGAGCACCCTGTATCATACATCAAACTTGGGCTGGCGATTGATTTCACATATGATAATTTACATGTTTCAGTGCCATTCTACCACATCATCCCACCCTTGCCCTCTCCCATAGAGTCCAAAAGACTGTTCTATACATCTGCGTCTCTTTTGCTGTCTCACATACGGGGTTATCGTTACCATCTTTCTAAATTCCATGTATATGCGTTAGTATACTGTATTGTTGTTTTACCTTCTGGCTTACTTCACTCTGTATAATAGGCTCCAGTTTCGTCCACCTCAGTAGAACTGATTCAAATGTATTCTTTTTAATGGCTGAGTAATATTCCATTGTGTATATGTACCACAGCTTCCTCATCCATTCGTCTGCTGATGGACACCTAGGTTGCTTCCATGTCCTGGCTATTGTAAACAATGTGGCGATGAACACTGGGGTACACGTGTCTCTTTCAATTCTGGTTTCCTCAGTGTGTATGCCCAGCAGTGGGATTGCTGGGTCATATGGCAGGTCTATTTGCAGTTTTTTAAGGAATCTCCACACTGTTCTCCATAGTGGCTGTACTAGTTTGCATTCCCAACAACAGTGTAAGAGGGTTCCCTTTTCTCCACATCCTCTCCAGCATTTATTGCTTGTAGACTTTTGGATGGCAGCCATTCTGACTGGTGTAAAGTGGTACCTCATTGTGGTTTTGATTTGCATTTCTTTGATAATGAGTGATGTTGAGCATCTTTCCATGTGTTTGTTAGCCATTTGTATGTCTTCTTTGGAGAAATGTCTGTTTAGTTTTTTGGCTCACTTTTTGATTAGGTTGTTTATTTTTCTGGAGTTGAGGTGCAGGAGTTGCTTGTATATTTTTGAGATTGTTTGTCCATTGCTTCGTTTGCTATTGTCTTCTCCCATTCTGAAGGTTGCCTTTTCACCTTGCTTTTAGTTTCTTTTGTTGTGCAGAAGCTTTTCATTTTAATTAGGTTTCATTTGTTTATTCGTGCTTTTATTTTCAATATTCTGGGAGGTGGGTCATAGAGGATCCTGCTTTGGTTTATGTCTGAGAGTGTTTTGCCTATGTTTTCCTCTAGGAGTTTTATCGTTTCTGGTCTTATGTTTAGATCTTTGATCCATTTTAAGCTTATTTTTGTGTATGGTGTTAGAAAGTGTTCTAGTATCATTCTTTTACAAGTGGCTATCCAGTTTTCCCAGCACCAGTTGTTAAAGAGATTGTCTTTTCTCCATTGTATATTCTTGCCTCCTTTGTCAAAGATAAGGTGTCCATAGGTAAGTGGATTTGTCTCTGAGCTTTCTATTTTATTCCATTGATCTATATTTCTGTCTTTGTGCCAGTACCATACTGTCTTGATGAATATGGCTTTGTAGTATAGCCTAAAGTCAGGCAGGTTGATACCTCCAGTTCCATTCTTCTTTCTCAAGATTGCTTTGGCTATTCAAGGTTTTTTTTGTATTTCCATACAAATTGTGAAATTATTTGTTCTAGTTCTCTGAAAAAGACCGCTGGTAGCTTGATAGGAATTGCATTGAATCTATAGATTGCTCTGGGTAGTATACTCATTTTCACTATATTGATTCTTCCGATCCATGAACACAGGATATTTCTCCATCTATTTGTGTTCTCTTTGATTTCTCTTATCAGTGTTTTATAGTTTTCTATATATAAGTCTTTTGTTTCTTTAGGTAGATATACTCCTAAGTATTTTATTCTTTTCGTTTTTATGGTGAATGGAATTGTTTCCTTAATTTCTCTTTCTATTTTCTCATTGTTAGTATATAGGAACGCAAGGGATTTCTGTGTTGATTTTATATCCTGCAACTTAGACAACATGATCCTCTACATTAGAAAACCCTAAAGACTCTACCAAAAAATTACTAGAGCTAATCAGTGAATATAGTAAAGTTGCTAATAATTTCTGACAATCATTAGAACTGATTCTGCTGTATTTCTGTAGATTTCTAAGTCTCAGTGATTTATTTATGATTGCAAACTCAAACTTTACCTTAATGCATCTTTAATGTACTGATAACACTTCCTGCATGTCCATTTGTGGACTTCTCTGCAAAGTTTTGACCTAGAGTTACCTGAATCAGTATCCTTAGGTGGCTGGAGTGGCTTGATATACCTGCTCTTCGCCCTCTTTCCCACAGTTAGGGGGTAATTTCCTAGGGTATCTGTCTCACTACAGGCCTGACCACTTCCCTGGGGGACTGCCTGAAATATCTAAAACACTATCCTCCTCCCTAGTCAAGAGGCCCACTTCCTTTATTTCACCATCTTACCCTGGTAAAAAAGTAAAGATGAATCAGTCAAGGTTAGAGTGAGGAATAAGGTACTATTACTCTACCTAGAAACAGGTACTCTATCTCTCTAGAGCACCTGCATATTTAAAAAACATATATTTATTCACTTATTTTGAGCTGTGCTGGTTACTCATTGCTGAGCAGCATTCCTCTAGTTGTGGAGATCGGGGCCTATTCTCCAGTTTGCACGGCTCATTGCCATGGCTGCTCTTGCTGCCGGGCCCAGACTCTAGAGCGTGTGGGCTTCAGGGGTTGGGGCTCGTGGGCTCAGTAGTTGCTGCTTCCCGCCTCTTCAGCACAGGCTCAGGCACACAGGTTTAGTTGGTCTTCAGCCTGTGGGATCTTCTCAGATCAGGGACTGAACCTGTGTCTCCTGCATTGCCAGGCAAATTCTTTACCACTGAGCCACCAAGGAAGTATCTGCATCTTGAAAGCAATGAAGACTCAAAATATTAAAGGTCAAAAGCAAGTTAGTAGCTCTTAAAAGGTGGATATTCAGGCAGTAGAGTAGGTGTGTGGGTGGGGAAGATAAATTGGGGTTATCTTCCCTCTACCCCTCAATTAAATCACCCATATAACCTGGGATTCTCCCTTAAAATTAGGTCCACTTTGGGAAAATGATTTATGGCTTTCATTTGGAGAGAGACTAAGAATAAGGGAGTTATAGTTAATTATATCAAATTGGATAACCTTGGAATTAAGGGGAAGAACTTAAGTATTATTGATTTCGCTGTTGTGGATCCATAGTCCTTGTCATATCAGATGCTGGTGAAAGTAAAGTCTGATGTGCTGAATTGAAATCTGACCTGCTGGACGCATAATTCCTGATCTTTCTAAGGATTTTTCATAGGAAGAAACAAAACCATGTGATGTTGCCATCTGAAATATTTCCTTTTTTTCCTACAGGATGTTGATAAATGGTCTTTTGATGTATTTGCCTTGAATGAAGCGAGTGGAGAACATAGTCTGAAGTTTATGATTTATGAACTATTCACCAGATATGATCTTATCAACCGTTTCAAGGTCAGAAACATGGAACAAAAGTAAAATGCTCTTAGAATGAGTTATCTGTACAGGAGTGAAAATGCAGAATGTTGATTCATTAATCAGTTCATCTAAAAATGTTTCTGGGTTGGCAGATCACAGAACTGTGGGGATGAGTTCACCACATGATATGGCTATGCTCCACAAATCACTGATATTTCTTGATTTCCACTGTGGTATCATGAAGCCATGATAACGTCATTGCAACAAGATATGAATGTCACCTTGAATTATTCATGGAACATTCATGTAAACATTGGACTCTGTGTGTTAAAGAAATATGAGTTTCCTGAAATGCAAAATGAACCATTTCTGGCAGCTTTTCTTAAAATGAAAGGGCTTCTAATTAACTTCACTTAGCGCTATCTCAGCAACAAATTTGATTCAGATTTCTCAGTGTGTATCTATGGAGTCATGATATTTTTAGAGTTAGAAGTTACTGGGAGGTCATTTATTTTAACCTCCTTGAATTACGGATAGAAAAACTAGATTTTACCAGTTGTAACTGGAAAATTTTACACCTTTAAAAACTGGCCTTCTTATTTGACTCTAGAAGATATAAAAATTTAAAGATTGCTATATGGTTAAGACTGTTATTTCATCTATCTTAATTAAACATTTGGGGGTTATAATTCTCATCAGCATTGAAAACTGACAGATTAATGAACTGTTTTCTTGGAACAATCCACATTTAACTTTAAGAAACTATTGCCCACATCTGACTCACTAATGTGTCCCATCCCAAACATCTTTGTGCTCATGTTAATTTAGTGCCACTCTTTCGGTCAAAAATAATCATAATTATTACTTTCTGCAGATTCCTGTTTCTTGCCTAATCGCCTTTGCAGAAGCTCTAGAAGTTGGTTACAGCAAGTACAAAAATCCATACCACAACTTGATTCATGCAGCTGATGTCACTCAAACTGTGCATTACATAATGCTTCATACAGGTATCATGGTAAGAAAGTCTTTGTGATTGAAGTTTTGTTAGTTTGCAACATCTAATCCCATTCTCTTCTCATTGTTTCTTTAATATTCATAAAAGTATTATAAGTAACTACCTTCTGGATTTTTGAGGGTTAACAAGTTATCTATAATATACATTTTTTAAAAAATGTTTTAACGCAGTGAAAGAAGACCTCCAGAAGCAAGTGAAAATATACTGCGAATTTTTCAAAATTTGGACCATATGACATTTTTCATTTGTAAATTCCTGTGGGTCAGATAGATGGTAAAGAATCCACCTGCAATACAGGAGACCAGGATTCAATCTGTGGGTCGGGAAGATCCCCTGGAGAAGGGAATCTTAACCCACTCCAATATTCTTGCCTGGAAAATTCCATGGGCAGAGGATCCTGTTGTCTATGGTGTTGCAAAGGGTCAGACATGACTGAGCGACTAACACGCACTCACTCACTTTCCCCATAGGAATCAACCCTCAGAAAAGTGACCTAGAAAAAAAGCCTTGGGAATAACAGTTAGTTGTAGTGCTCTTCCCTCATTTCATTAACCAGGCTGATCTCACTAGCTTTTTCTCTTTTACATGCTTGTATCGCTAATTACAATTAAATCCTCGATATTTTTGTAAATTATTCATCTGGATTTTTCCAAATTCTTCTTCTCCCTCTTTGCATCTGAATGGATCAGTTGATAACTGAACGAATGGTTCAGCAGTGCAAATCCTGGGACAACAATGAGTAGATGATGGGAAGTTTGAGACTGCCTGGAATTCCTGTAATTTGCATAGGATGACTTCCAAGAGATAAAAAGGGAAGGGCAGTCCTTCCTTCTGAAGGTTCCAAACTGGGAGGCGTTCATCCCAGGGCACGTGTCCTTGTTGAGATCCCCAAAATCTAAGTACATTTTTGAATTCTCATGTGTTGACCTGCATGAAGCAGTACCATAAAACACATGTAAGCAAAATAAGTAGAATGGTCTAGCAAACCCCATAACACACATTGCCTACCTGTTTAGATTTCAGACCTCACGTCCTTTTAATTGGTATGGGTCATTGGCATTCAGAGCTATATGATAGGACTCCTCCATATTTCATCCTTCTGCCCCAGAGACTGCATTCCTTACCTAGTGCCTCGGAAAGCCCTTACAGACACAATATGGAGTCCTGAAGATCTTGAAAACTTATAACAGGTACACGATTCTCCAAGTTTATTGTATACCCGTGTGTTATATACATTTTCCTCCAAGAATCCAGTGTGTTATTTACTACATAAGATCCCTTTGCTATGATTTGTCAAAAGGTGTCTCACAAAGACTAAAGAGATTATCTATTTCTTCTGTGCCTCCTAAATACTGCAGATCCATCAATGCTTTGGGCTCACATTCTGCTCCTGCCCGGTGTTTCAATGATCTGTTTCTTCAAAACAAACTACTCTAAACCTCAGTGGCTTATAACAATAACTTATCATATTTTAACTCTTAATTTAACAAGGGTTAATATTTAACCCTTAATTTCTCAGGGGTTGTTGATTTTCTAATAGACCCAAATAGAAGGTTCTCACTTGGGGTCTCTCATGTGATTGGGACCAGCCAGCAGCTGTGGACACAGGTATCTGAAGACATTACTGGGCAGGCATCCACAGTGGTTCAGTCACATGGCTGGCAGTTGACAATGGCTAGTAGCTGGGAGCTCAGCTGGGCTTTTCATGAAGACATTTTTTGGCATATCACTGCCAAATCAATAGAAATTTGCATACATTGACAGGATCAGCAAGTACTATAACTGCTTTGGAGTTAAGGCCTACTTTGCGGGAGGCAAAAACCAAAAATCTTTACTGATGCAGTAGCAAGATTCTCTTATCACCTTCTAGAAGGCTGAATTATACATAATTGTACCTTTGTAGTCTCTTTTAAGTTGTAAATATAGATACCACTCATTTAAGGCATAAATGTGCCCAATGAGCCAGATCAAATGTAGTCATGGTTGGACTTGGTCCTTGGTCGAAGTTTACTCATAATTCGTTTGACACTTAAAGGGAGGAAGCAGAGGTTAGCAATAATAGGTAGAAACACACATTCAAAGATAGAGCTTTAAAATATTGTACAATTTTAAAAAGTAGTATATATGACTTTCTTTATATCTGTTTCTCTTCCCAGCATACATGCATACGCATACACACAGATTCTTTTAAAGCTCCCATTGGTTTAATCTGACTTCATCGTCACAGCTGTTCCTTGAACTCTGTTTTCCCTGGGCTTTAGATGCATGGCAATTAGTGTGGAAAGCACAGTGCCTCCTGACATCTGCACACACTGTTACACTGGGGGAAAATTCTGTAACATCTTCCTCGTGAGATCTGCTTGCTTTTTCCTTTCTAAGGCCTTGGTCTTGAATCTGATAATGAGGTGGTTTTCATTTTACATGTTTAGCATTCCCTCTTTTCTGAATTCTGTGGCATTGAAAAGTTAGCTGAAAAATGAAATATTTAAGTGTTAGTCTGAAATGGAAACTGAACTAATTACGTTTCCTCAGAACAAAATAGAGTGGAAAAGCTCTGCCTGCTTTGGTGTAAAAATATCCGCTTTAATTATGAAGTATGAGGAGAAGATATATGTCATTTCAGGGTGGTAGGTAACCAGGATATTGTTTTAAAATACATTTTTGCTTAAGTACTACGAGTGTAAAGGCAACCAAATAAAAGTCTCCTAGTTCAGCTTTGGAAACTCTGTGCTGAAGATGACATTAAACAGATGAGAAATGCTATATTAGCGGGCAAATAGAGAAATTCAGACCCACAATGTGAATTTACCCTCAGACTTGCAAGGAAGGCTTGTTCCAGAATCTAACAAGCTATTCCAACTTCTCTGGGAGACGGGAAATCTGGCCCAGCCTGGCATGACTCCTAGAAAGTTTAAATTGTTAGTGAAGATGACATAGTCACTTTTTGAGATACGATCCGATAAATATAACTTCACTATACTATAGCAGGTTTGGTTTAGAAACTTATTTCTAAATTCATCCTTTAACAAGAAAAGTACTGGTGGACTCTATCCTTATCCCTTAGCTTGGCCGTTACAAAAATAGTTGAGCTGGAGACTGTCAGTGTTGTCTAGGATCCGGAAAATACATTTAAACTAATGTGAAATGTTATGATTGATGATGAGAGGAAAAGCAAAATGAATTTTCAGTGTATTGACTATTTTGTCAAAACTAGGTTATCCTACCAGTTTTGGGCAAGTTATTTTAATAAGCCTTATAGATTAAAAAAAAAGTGGTAGAAGTTGAGTATTAATTTTCACACCCATGAATACATTTGAAACAAACAAACAAAAAGCCTCATAGAAATATGCTTTTAGCTGAAGACCCAAAGACTTGACGTGGAGAAGGCAGGGTCACTTCTATTAGTGCTTTAGTCAGCGTCCTGCTGTTTCAGAATGGTCTTATCAGCATGACATTTATGGAGCTCTCCAGTAGCAGCCTAACATGGTCAGGTGACCAGCGCAGCCTGGTAACTGCAAAATGTTCACAGGACCGTTGCCTGAAAAGGACTGTGATGAAGCCCTTGTCCTTCAGTTTGTTAACGTCATGCTGGGATACTCTCAGGCCTGGAGCAGGCAGCGCAGGGCTGATAGGACAGCTGGCCCTCTGTCTCCCTCTCCTCCTTTTGTCACTTAATTAACTTGTTGCTCTGTGCAAGGTGACAGGGGCATGTGGTAGCTTGATCTCTTTGCTAAAGATCAAAGGCTTCCCCATGTACTGCCAACCCACTTCCAAAGGATTCTGAATAGGAAACCATTTGAGAGCCTTGGCAAGAGAACACATATTTGAGGGCTCCTGGCATTGTGTTCTCTCTGAGAACAAGAGACAAAGAGAAGTAACTTGAAAACTATTATTCCTTTGGAACTTGTCGTCCACTGACTACACCCAGAAATAGCCCCTCATACTTTGAAACTACTCAGTTTTTCTCCAATCTACAAAAATTTGCCGCTATGTCTCTATTCTACAAACTGCATGGAAATTCTGTTCTTGCAAATGACTTCCAATATAACAGTGTTTGGAAGAGTGGACACAGCATGGGCTTTCAATGCAAGCAGATATTGATTTAAAACCTAATTTCCCTACTACCTAGCTTCCTTGCTGTCTACTTCTGCTCCCTTGTCACTAAAATGTGGTTTAATAATGCCCACCATCTTGTAGTATGACAGTGAGGAGTAATGATATTATATGTATAAACCTAACCTAGTTACTGGAAACATAACAGCAATTAGTAAGAAATTTTATCAATTTATTATACTATATATTAACTTGTAGGTATTATGTATTAATACTATTATAATATACTCACTTTCCACATTGGGTTAGTTATAGCAAACTGACTCAGTCTACTCAAAGGGATAGAAAAAAGAAAAAAAAAAACTATCTATGATGTAGGGGGTTATTAATTATGCTCTTTTAGATACTCCAGGAACTAACAGGTTAATGTGACTTTCTAACCTAAAATTCTCCACCACCCCCCCACACACAAATAATTCAGATATGAAAATTACATCATAAGTCTTAAGGCTTTGTTAGTTTCTCTACCCACCAGTGTATCCAGTTAAATTATCTAGAAATTCTGCTTTTGAAACCTTAGAAGAATGTATTTAACATATTGCCTCCCTTAAATAATGATGGCTATTGTAATCCAAAGAAGGAAGGAACACTGTGATCTGTTGAAAAGCAGAAATTATGGAATCAGACAGATTTCAGTTTGAATTCCTGCCCTGCCATTTGAAAGCTATGTGACCTTCTGCAGATTGATTCACTTCTTTAGGATTTGGCTGTGTTATCTGCCAAATGAGATTTTAAACATTTACCTTGTAAATGGTAAATAGGGTGATTATAAAAATGAAATGAAACCATCTGCCTAAAATGTCCAGTTAATGTTAGTTCCTCCTCCTTTCTTTCCATCAGCACTGTACACAGTGTTAATGGCACTTAATATCTTTCTCTGGTATAATTTGAGGACTTTACAAGTAAGTCTACCTGAGTACTTCTCTAGGCAAAATGCAGTTTAGATGAAGCTGCATTATAATATCTACATTCCTTATGACTCTTCATTTCAACTCTTTATTTCTGTCCATTAGGAATAAGAAGAACTTAGGTTATGTACTGACCACTGTTCTGGTTGGGAAGAGAGATGTGTTTGAGGCTTATTCTCTGTGACTTGTCCTCATGAGTCATTTACAAAATCCTCAAATTTAAGCAACCATTTTCTAAGTTAGAATTCTCATTTGACACTAGTATAAAATAAATTGTCAACTAAGGAGATAAAAATTAGCCCCCAGCTCTTCTTTCACTAATATGAAATAGATGTATTTTTCAATGTTCAATGTTTCTCTCTTCCCAAACTAGTTTGTTATATTATATTTAATTGTTAAGATGATAGTGTGACAATAAACAAGATGAATTCATGAAGGAAGTACTGTTTATGGGAGGCAGAGATTAATAAGACCACAAACAGGAAACATATGTATAATCAATTTTGACAGCTAGGAAGATAACAATTTTGAATATTTTGAGATAATCTATAATTAAAATTTATCTCTGATTTCCTAATTTAATTTTTTTACAATTGCAGCTTCATAGTCTCTGTTATCATAGTAGATATGAAATGTTGCTTTTAAAAATCACAGGTAAATCTGTAAATCTTAAATATAACTAATAGGAAATATTTAAGAAAATGGGTGACTTTTTTCCTAACAACTATTTTCTTTAATGAAACAATGGAGTTCGGGGGTAATAAAATCTGGTTTAACTTAAATTGCTATTCATTTCATGGTGTTTAATTCCAAAGTCTCAATGGGGACATTGGAGGCTCAGTCCCAGTTCAGCCTGTAATATAAGCCTTTAATACATCATTTCCTTTTAATGACTCACAATTAAATGCACCTATATACACATTGCAGCTAGTTATATCAACTCTCCTTGGCTCTGAATATCATTTCTGCTTCAGTCATAAAACTGTGAGGCATTTATTTTTGAATTGCAATCAGTAAAGACATGTTAGCTCGCTATTATTTTCTAGATTCAATACCTTAAACAGTGTATCTAAGGAAATGAAAGTCACTCAGTTGTGTCCGACTCTTGCAACCCCATGGTCTATATAGTCCATGGAATTCTCTAGTCCAGAATACTGGAGTGGGTAGCCTTTCCCTTCTCTGGAGGATCTTCCCAACCCAGGGATTGAACGCAGGTCTCTGCATTGCAGGTAGATTCTTTACCAGCTGGGCCACAAGGGAAGCCCATTTAAGGTAATAAGTTCAGTAAAATGCCATTTATTCTGTATTTACTATAAGACTTGTGATAGGTGCAACATATATATCAACTTTAAATATCTTTTAAAGATCACTAATTCTCTTTTCATGGAAACTGTACCTGAAAGAGTAAATAACTTATTTGCCAGGTTTAAAACCAGAATTCTCTGATTGCACAGTCTCTTTCCACCATTCCCTATTACTTCCTCCTAATATTAAAACTGGTGAAATTCAATTCAACAGACAAATGTTAAGTTCCCACTATGTACCAAGTACTATGAGGTGTTACCTGAAAGAATAAAGATGAATAAGACTGTGCCTTTTGGCAACCATGAAACTCAACAGTGTCACCCCCACTGTTTGACTCATGGACTTACAGTGGCTTCTCCTTGACTTTTGTTCAAAATCCTAATTCATCAGCTCTAATCAAGGTAATCTATCGACTCTTTCCCATATTCCACCTTCTCCTTTCAGTCTCCCTTCACTTGACTCTCCATCACAATTGTACTATTAGCAGTGCAATTTCCATATAGGCCTCTACAGTACCATTCCATATTTACTCTTTCTATTTAGAATCTCTCTGTTCTCAACCTTGCATTTAACTACCAATATTTGTCCATCCTTCATCCAAGATCCACTGCCACCAAATAAATGTCCTATCTATACCTTTATTCTGTGAGTTTTCATCAAGTATGCATGTACTTTACACTGTATTTTTCTGCTACTTTGTGCAAAGCCTTTTCCATGTATATGGAATAAGACCATTAAGAGCAAGTTCTATGTTATTTTGGATCTTCCATTCCTGCCATCAAGTACTACCCACTTACAGCACTCTCCAAAAGAACTTCCATGGTGATGGAGACGTTTTCTGTCTGTACTGTCCTGTAAGAGCCACTTGCCACTATCAAGCAATTGACATGTGACTACTGTGATGGAAAAAGAGAACTTAATTTTACTTATTTTTAATTAATTTATTTGTTTGTTCCTTTACATTATCGTGTTGGTTTTGCCATACATTGACATGAATCTGCCATGGGTATACATGTGTTCCATAGTCACAGGTGATTGTCATATTGAACCATGCAGTTAAAGTGTTACACAAAATGTGAGTGGTGAACAAACTATTGAATTACCTAAATGAACTTATAACAGTAGAGAAAATTTGTTAAACCATCCAACTGATAACAACAAAATATCAATGTATTTGAAGCAGTGCTCTGGATTTTATGTGAGAACATTTACTCTTTAATTGCAATTAAGTTTAACTGTATAGCCATAAAATAGATGTATTATGAAGAGCAAACGATAAACTCTTGGAAACTCTTCTAAATTTCTAAATATAGAACTTAAGTTCAGTTTTTCAAATGACCAAAGTAAACATTTACAACTCTTTTCTCATAGTAAATTCTTCTACAAATGTTGAGCTAAAAGACATTTTAATATTGTAAGAGTTATATGTTAAAAATTACTAAACTAAATGATTTCATTAGAACCCAAATTGGTAAGGCTGTAAATTCAAAATCCATTTAGAGCTCACCTTTTAAATGATATAAAATTACCATTTTTTTCCAATTAACAAGGAAAACTATAATGTCTAGATTTTTAACTTACAAGTCATTAAACATTCGTCAACCTTGTGAAGCAGCCACTATGTACAATTAATGGAGATGAAACAGGGAAAATCATTTAAACTTCATAAGAAGAATTTTATATAATGATTCATACTGTGTACAGTGAAGCTTTCTGTAGAAAGACAATATTGACTCTACTTTTTGATGTGATGGAATCTTTCTTAATTTAATAGCACTGGCTCACTGAACTGGAAATTTTAGCAATGGTCTTTGCCGCTGCCATTCATGACTATGAGCATACAGGGACTACAAACAATTTTCATATTCAGACAAGGTAAGGTAAAGGATTAACTTTTCTAAGTTAAAATATTTGACATTTATTTTTCTGAGTATTACTTATTCTTTAAGAGGATTTCAAAATAATAGTGAAGATGTCTAAAAAAATGAATTTAATGGATTTTAGCAAAAGGCCTTAAGCTGCAAACACTTCAGTCAGTTCCTATTTATCAAGAATCTTGTATTTTTTGGTGGCATATTTAGCAATTTAAAGAACATAAATATGTATAGGATAGTTTTTCTCTGCCCAGAACTTACTTTAAGCTGTCACAGAAGTCAGACATTTATTCACTGGAACAAATCTTTCATTTGTTTGATGTCAGTTTGTCAGTTTCATGTCAAGGCATCAGTTTGGTGTCATTATGTATTTGAAAACAATGAAAACTTATTTTTGCAAATCAAATATCTAAGAATAAAAGAAATCTTATTTCCAGGTTAATAAGAAATGTTAAATTTAAAACAATTAGAAAATTGGATTTTAATTGTGGTGATAATGGTAGTTATTAGAATCAAAATACCAGAGTAGAGGTGCATTAGTTGGCTAAGGCTGTCACACAATACTACAGTTTGGGTGGTTTAAATAACAGACATTTCCTCAAAATCCTAAAGACTAAACATGCAGAATCAAAGTGTAAGCAAGTTTGGTTTCTTCTGAGGCCTCTCCCCTAGGCTTCCAAATGGCTGCCTTCTTGCTGTGTCCTTAGCGACCTTTTTTCTTGCCTCAACATACCTTGGGGTCTCTTCCTGGTCTTACAAGGACATCAGTTGTATTGGATTTGGACCCCACCCTTATGATCTCTTTTAACATTAGCTATGTCTTTAAAGGCCTTAGCTTCAAATACAGTCACATTCTAAGGTACTGGGGTTAGGATTATAAACATATGGGAACTCTTTCAGTCCTAATAGAAAGGGGCTTTAAGCTCTTTCTGGTTGCAAAGAGATCTCATTGCTCGAGAGGCAGGATTTGTTCCAGGACCATCAGGATCTGATTCACTTGTATACACGGGATCCTGAATTTCTGTGTCTTTCACTGGTCAGAGACGCTTAAGATGGAGATGTAAGTTAAGAGACTGATTTCACTCTGGAACTACTGTAGAGCTTTCTTCTTCTTGAGGGAAAACTAAGCTTAATGATTTTTTGTTGTTTATTTTTAGCTCCTAGAGTAGATTTAGATTTACATAAAAATTTAACAGAAAGTACAGAGCTCCCATGTACTCCTTCCCCAACCCCACAGTTTCTCCTGTTTTTAATACCCTACCTCAGGTGTGGTACAGTAGTTACAACTGATGAACCAATATTGGTACATTATTATTAGCTAAAATCTATAGCCTACATTTGGAGCAGGAAATGGCAACCCACTCTAGTATTCTTGCCTGGAGAATCCTGTGGACAGAGGAACCTGATAGGCTGCTTTCCATAGGGTCGCACAGAGTTGGACACGACTGAAGCGACTTAGCATGCATGCCTAGCCTACATGACAATTTACTGCTTGCATTATATATTTTATGAGCTTTACAAATGTATATGCAAAATATATACTATTATAGTATCATCCATAATAGTTTCACTGCCCTAAAAGTCCTCTGTGCTTCATCTTTTCATTCCAGCCTCCTTCCTTCCTGCTTTAACCACCACAATCCCTGATCTTGTTAAGGTCTCTAGTTTTGCCTTCTCCAAAACGTCATATAGTTGAAATAATATGGTATAAAGCCTTTTCAAACTGGTTTCTTCCACTTAACACTATGAATTTAAGGTTCCTCTATGTCTGTTCATGAGTTGATAGCTTACTTCTCTCTATTACTGAATAATATTCCAGTGTGTGGATGTCCCAGAGTTCACTTATTCAACCACTGAAGGATATTTTGGCTTCCTCTAAATTTTAGAGTTTATGTAAATGCTCATGTACAGATTTTTGTGTGGTCTTTTTTTATGCAGTTTTTTAACAGCAATATTTTTAAAACTGACTTCCTAGCTATAGGAATTTGTTGTTTTTATGTGGGGAGCATAGAAACATTAAAATACTTGGCATTTTAGAGTTTCAAGAGATCCTACAGTGACTGAGATTCACATTCTATAACCTCTGGTCTAATCCTCACAGTCTAAGAAGAGAAAAGATCTCAGTAGAGGAAATTACCTAACTATCTGCACATAGTCACCTGATGGCAGTAGCAGGGTTGGAAAACTGAGATGAGGGACACTTGTTCTCAATCCAGTTTCCTTAATGTAGCTCTGCTCCCATGGCTGAAGACAGACATATAACAATCAAAATCTTTCATAGCCTTCAATGAGTGGACTTGAAAATTATGGTCCCCTTGACAGAGACAGAAGAGTTGGAATTCAGACAATGAGATGTTGGAGAAAGCATTCTGTCTGTCCCTAGAGTCTCTCAGATTAAAAGAGCATGACGTGAACAGGAATACCTTGAATTCTGGTTGTGCGGCAAGAATGCTACCAACCTAACATTTATAGCATATAGAGATGTCTTGTTTTCATTGTGTTAAACATCAAAGGAAAGGTAAACTATACAGATCATTTTTGCTTAGCCAAGACTCTTCTCCATCCACTAAATTCATAAGTGGGATTTTTAATACAGCTCATTACTGAGCTGTGCCCTGAGTAGGGTCACAGTTTCAGGAATGAGAGAAAAGGTGATTTGCTTCCCCCCAAAATATTTATTGCTCTTTCTACTTTGAAAAGTAAAGGCAGTGGACTGGCCTCCAGCGGCAGTATAAATTATCATTCCTAGCTTTCTCCTTTTATCGTTGATTTACAACTGGATGAAGATTCATAACTTACTTATACTTTAGACGGCAGAGAAGAAAAGCAGATGGCAAAAAAGAAGGAAGAGGAAGAAGAGGAAGAGAGGGAGGAGGAAGATGAAGAAGAATACACTTTTCACCATTTTATATTAAGAAGCTTTGTATAAAAAGTGAGGGAAAGGTCTAGTATTTTATTTATTTTCTTATAAATTTTCTATTGGGATCAATTATTTAATGAATTAATTCTACAAAAAGTTGAACATTTTATGAACAAAAAGGTTGCAGTGATCACAGATGCAACAATATGATGTGCTTTTACAAGTCCTATTGGCATCACATTTTGTCCAAATATATATTGGTCTTATGTTACTGATATTATTCATTTGTATTTTATATTATTCTTTGTTACTTGGATTTAGAGTTGCTTTTCTGATATGGAAACCTACTTACTAGATAATGCAAAATGACTGAAAAATAATTTAAAACATGGTGCAAGGCTAGATTTGAGTTCAACACAGACATTATAAGCCACAGAAATCCTTGCAAGTGTAAATAAATAGAGATAATTTCCTCTTTGTGAAGAGCAAATGCTAAGCGACATGTTACCATGGACACTGAGTATTGCTTAGAATTCTATTCTTTCCATAGCAGTCAGAGATTATCTCAGACATTAAAACCATTCTGTGTTCTCGGCATCTTGTTGGATTTATGAGACAAAATCACATACACTTTGCTGTAATTAAATCTGATTAAAAAACACATCTTTGCTTGTTGCTTAAAGGATGAAATAATGATGCTTAGATCCATATTATACAATAAACTTGACAAAGCTGCCATGGCTAACTCTGAGATTGTACGATATGTGATTTGCAAATCACAGTTTTACCCATGAACTCAGCAAATTTCTGAAGATACTTGGACAAAATATATTTAATTTTCTCTCAAAAGGATTGCGTATATGTGTTCCTAGTTCAGTTTTCTGTATATTGAGCTATGATTATTTATAATAAAATTTAAAAGGAAATGACCTATTAGGCACTAGAATAGCTACTTCCTCTTTTGTTTCCAGAACTAGTATAAAAGTGGAATAACAAATGCAGTTAGCTAATAGGATCTATCACCTCCCCCCAATAGATTTCCTTTTAAATTTGATCTATAACAAAGGAGCAAATGCAATACAATGGAGCAAACATAGTCTCTTCAACAAATGGTGCCAGAACAATTAGACAGCCACATAAAAACAAAAAAGAATCCAGACACAAACTTTATACTGCTCACAGAAATTAATTTAAGATGAATAATAGACCTAAATGTAAAATGGAAAACTCTAAAACTCCTAGAAAATAACATAGGAGAAAATCTAGATGATCTTAGGTATAGCAAGAGAGTTACAAGATTAGCCAGAGAGTAGGAGAAAATGTTTTCAAAAGGTACATGTGATAAAAGACTATTGTACAAAACATATAAAAAATCTCTTAAAACTCAACAATGAGAAAACAAACAACCTGATTTTAAAAATGTTCCTTAACAAACACTTCATCAAAGAAGATACACAGATGACAAATTAGCTTATGAAAAGAGTCTCTATATTATATGTCATCAGGGATATGCAAATTAAACAATAAGATATCATTATACATCTATTAGAAAGGCTAAAATCCAGAACATTGACAGCACCAAACACTAGTGAAGATGTGAATCAACGGGAACTCTCAGGCATTACTGATGGGAATGCAAAATGGTACAAAATGGAAGACAGTTTGGTCGTTTCTTGTGAAACTAAATATATTCTCACCATATGAGCTGATAATTACTCTCCTTGGTATTTACCCAAAGGAGCTGAAAACTTATGTACACATGAAAACCTGCACATGGATATTTATAGCAGCTTTATTCATAATTGACAAAACTTGAAAGCTACTAGCATGCCATTTAGCAGGTGAGTGGATAAATAAATTTAGGTGATACACCTAAATAATGTAGTGTTATTTAGTGCTCAGAAGAACTGAGCTATCAAGCCATGAAAAGATATGAAGGTAGCTTACATGCATACTAAAAGGTACAAGAATCCAATCTGAAAAGGCTATATTAGAGTCATATGACATTCTGGAAAAGATAAAACTGTGAAGACAATAAAAAGACTAGTGGTTGCCAGGTCTTAATTAAGGGGATGGGAAGGGAAGTCTGAATTGGCAGATCACAGAGGATTTCTAGGGCAGTGAAAATACTCAGTATAATACATTAATGGTAGATACATGTCATTATACATTAGCCCAATCCCATAAAATTTACACCACTAAAAATAAACCCTTAATGTAAACTATGGTCTCTGATAATGATGTTTACTTTAGATTCATCAGTTCTAATAAATGTACCTCTGTGGTTGGGAATGTTAGTAATGGGGGAGGCTATGCATGTGTGGGACCAAGGGGTATATGGCAAATCTCTGTACATTCTACTCAATTTTGTTGTAAACCTAAAATTGCTCTAAAAGATAAAGTCTGTTTTTGAAAATTGTTATCCAGTAAAAAAATAAAATAAAGTAAAGTATCTCTGTAAATTAGGTGTTCAATTATTAGATTTTTACTGATATTATTATGCCTTATGACTTGAGTATTTTTAATAGATACTCATGATGTCTGAAGAAATCCTCTAGTAGGCATTTTGTTTTTATTTCTTAGGTCAGATGTTGCCATTTTGTATAACGATCGCTCAGTCCTTGAAAATCATCATGTGAGTGCAGCTTATCGACTTATGCAAGAAGAAGAAATGAATGTCCTGATAAATTTATCCAAAGATGACTGGAGGTGAGTTTCAGAGGAAATTTAATTTCAGGGAAAATGTTATGTGATTTAAAGTGAAGAAAACAGATGAAAGTCAATCCTTTAATCACAAAACAAACTAAATTCCTCTTGACTGGAAGATTAGTACTGGAAGACTATTCAGGAACAAGGCTCTGTAGATGGAGCTGAACTATTTTAAGGCCAGTTCAACATCTATATGCATCATAACAAATCCATAAGACAATGTACAACATAACACCTTAACATACCTAATTACATACTCCTTGAAATGGTGCTAAAGTGCTTAGCCACTCAATCATGTTCAACTCTTTATGACCATATGAACTGTAGGCCTCCAGGCTCTTCTATCCATGGACTTCTCCAGGCAAGATTCTTCAGTGGATCTTCTTGATCTAGGGATTGGACCTGTGTCTCCTGCATCTCCTACATTTCAGGCTGATTCTTTACCATCTGAGCCACCAGGAAAGCCCTCCTTGGAATGGAGTTCTGCTCAATTGTACCAATATGTGGTCTTATATTAATTCAGAATTTTTGTGTCTGATTCCTTCATATATCACTTTTTTGTACATGGATATGAGCTTTTCTAAAAAACAAAAATTCACTATTTGGGGAAAAAACTACAAATTTGCTAAAATGACCTAGATGCAGAGGGTAATCTTAAATATTTCTCCAAACCATCTGTATTCTTAAAAAAAAAAATTTACATGAAAAGGTATTGCTTATTGCTATGCAGGGGAAAATAACAAGATGTACCCCTCCCACTCAGTATAATATTTCCTCCTTTCCTCTTGATCCTCTGGTCCCCTTCATTTACTGTAGGATTGCCAGATATATCAAATAAAACTAAAGGACATACAATTAAGTGTAAATTTCAGATAAACATAGAGATGTTTTAGTGTAAATACATCCCTAGTTAGCTTTCTGGTGGGATTAATGGCGACCTCCTTCAAGAGGGCTTATGGCATACCCAAGTCTGCTGCAACCCAGAGCCCCGTCCCTGTGGCAGTCCAGTGCTGACCCGTACCTCCACAGGAGATGCTCAAACACTGCTCTGTCTCAGTCTCTGTGGTCCCTGGGTCCTGGTGCACACAAGGTTTGGTTGAGCCCTCTGAGTGTCTCTGGTGGCAATGGGGTTTGATTCTAAACGTGAATTCCCCTTCCTACCATCTTTCTGGGGCTTCTCCTTTGCCCTTGTATGTGGGGGTATCTCCTCATAGCTGCTCCAGCACCTACCGTCTTACTGAGGATTCTCTGACCTTGGATGTGGGGTATCTCCTCTCCACACAAAACTGTGGTCAATGAACTGTAAACATGCTCCTTAAGTTCCTTGGCTGTGTCCTTCAAGTCACCCAGGACTAATTTCAGATCCTCCATGATGATCTTGATCTGTTCCTTCACCTTGGGTTTTTTTTGGCTCCAACAAATTTGGGGGGGCGGGCTCCAAAATCACTGCAGATGGTGACTGCAGCTATGAAATTAGAGGACGCTTGCTCCTTGGAAGAAAAGTTATGACCAACCTAGACAGCATACTGAAAAGCAGAGACATTACTTAGCCAACAAAAGTCCGTCCAGTCAAGGCTATGGTTTTTCCAGTGGTCATGTATGGATGTGAGAGTTGGACTATAAAGAAAGCTGAGTGCCAAAGAATTGATGCTTTTGAACTGTGGTGTTGGAGAAGACTCTTGAGAGTCCCTTGGACTGCAAGGAGATACAACCAGTCCATCCTAAAGGAGATCAGTCCTGAGTGTTCAGTTTCAGCTGAAACCCCACCGGATGCAAAGAGCTGACTCATTGGAAAAGACCCTGATGCTGAGAAAGATTGAGGGAGGGAAGAGAAGGGGACGACAGAGGATGAGATGGTTGGATGGCATCACCGGCTCAATGGACATGAGTTTGGGTAAACTCCGGGAGTTGGTGATGGACAGGGAGGCCTGGCTTCCTGCAGTCCATGGGGTCGACTGAGTGACTGAACTGAACTGACATCCCTAGTATTCTGTGACCTACTTATATTTTTCAAAAAGCCTTTATCTTAAACAAAGATCTCATTACATCAGTTAATGTGATGAAAAAAATCCAATTCAGATGCAAACATCAAAGCTTTGTTTGTTTTTTAATTTAAATCAAGCTAAAAGGAAATGCCCAAAGAAGTAACCTGGGATTAAGATCTGCCTTAAAATAAGGAAATAAGAGGTTAATTTAGAGTTTAAAAGAAGCCCTAATTTCCCATGGTTATTTTTTCAAATATTCAAACTTTCTGGGTTTTCAAGGCCAGAAAAAATATGGGCTCACTTTTACAGACATAGAAAAAGCTCTAACGTGGGAGGAAAGAGGCATTTTGTTTTGGGAACCCAGTTCAAGTGTTACATTTCATTCCACAGGATACATAGCTCACTTGGATCACCAACCTAGGAAGGCCAGGATCTAATCATAAAAGGCACCACTGCTGGGTATGTGGAAAATAGAAGGGCAAGGATAGAAACAGGTGCAGAGTCGGTTCCTAAGGTCCCAGAGATTGACTGTTTCCATCTAGAATATTAATTTATTTCTTCCTCAGTGATTATTCTTCCCAGAGGTTATATTGGCATAATTAATTTTTGTTATTCCTTTGAATTAACCCTCTTCTTCTCTAAGTTGATTCTGTTGCTGTTTCAGTGTGATATTTTTCTATTACACTTTTTTCTTTAACATCTTTATTGTTTATTCTAATAGTTTGCTCCTGTAATATTTTATATTTGTGTACAGTAACAAGTAGCTTACTGTACAAAACATCCTAATTGAATGGTTTTATATATTTTTTTTTTTTGGCCATGCTGCACAGCTATGGGATCATAGTTCTCTGACAAGGGATTGAACCTGTGGTCCTGACAATCAGCGTACCAAGTCCTAACAACTGGATTGCCAGGAAATTCCCAAATTTGTTTAACAAATGCCATAATATTGTTACCAGGTCCAAGCTTGCTCTGTTTGCAGCACAATAGGCCAATGAATCCTCGAGAAGAGTTGTTGAGACAAGGAAGAGACTTTAATTGGGGAGCAGACAAATAGAGAAGATGGCAGGCTAGCACCTTAAAATAGCCATCTTATTGGTGTCTGGATGCCAGGTTCTTTTATAGATTAGAGGGGAGGGGAGGTGAGAAATCAAAGTGAAAATGCTATTAATGTTGCAAACATCTCTTAGAATGGCAAACCTCAGGTAGAGAATGTGTTAATTTCTTCCTTCCTGCCATCCACAGGTGGACAGGGTTGTGAACAAAGGCACTTTGTTTAATAGTCAGGCAGAGGGCAAGATTCTCTGAGGCAAACCATTCTGTATGATTATAATAATAAAAGCAACAAAAAGCAAATCAAAGAGACAGTTCCAACATGGAGTCAGAATTGGCTTCCTCCCTGCAGTAATATCACATGATTTATGAGTTGACTTATATATGATTTATGATATGGTAAAATTTAATAAATCCAACACTGTTTCCAAAAGCTATAAAAATGTATTTGCTAATATAACCTTAATACTATTTCACCAAGAATTAAAATATGGATAGCTTTTTGAAGACTTGTAGATTTTCTGTTTGCATATCTATTTCTTCAAGTAACTTTAGTAACCATGAATGCAGTGATTTTTAAATTTTGGCAAGAAAAATTTATAAAAAATGCATTTCCTTTGTGTACTAGTTTATTGATATATTAGTTGATTTTTGATAACACCTAGCATTTACTGATTACTGTTACAAAACAGAATTCAACTGAGTAAGTTTTAAAGATCTTATTGACTTTATTCAACAATTCATGAATTGGGTAACATCCCATCTAGCAAATAAAAAGGAGCTCCTAATAACTGTACAAAATGGCAGAATTTTATAAGTAGGAAGAGGCAAGACAAGAAAGTTATTCTAGCAAGTATCTGATTGTTTCCAGCACAATCACCTTTCTTTGGGGGATAATAGGGGTTCATTAGCGGATTTCCTCCCTAGTGCTGACCAGGTAATTGATTGGTATAAGTTTTCACTCCTGAGGGAGGTTAAAACTATAAATTAGATATTAAATTTTGGTTTGATGTGGGTTTAGCACAAATAATGCATTTTGGATCTGTTGTTTCTTTTTGCACATTACATCTACAAACTATAGTGTGTTTATTAAATCTTACAGATTTCATAAAGCTTTTCTCTAATTTTTCTTACTTAACATGAATGTTTTGGTACAGTTGGTATTGTAACATGGATATCTCATAATTTAGAAGAAAAAATGTAATTGAGAATAATCATATTAACTTCCTTGATAGCTTCCATTCCCTTAATATTTGGGTAAAAGTATATTCTAAGCAGGCTATCCAATATCATGAACAGTAAGTAATCAGAATATTGTTTGCTCATTGCTCCCATCTAAAAACCCAGATGAATTGAGCACCCATAATTTTCAGCAAGAATCTCCAATATGTATTGTTTATAAAACAAATCATTCAATCATACCAACTTTAGGTAAAACATCTTTGACACAAGATCATAATTCAAGTTTGCCATATACTTGTAATTTAGCTTTTTCTACAAGCCACAGAATAAAAATAAAATATGATTTCCAGCATAAGTGACATTTTTACCTGTCTGTACTGAGAAAGCAATGAATTGTAGACCATGCAAGGCTTTGGTGAGGTTACTCATCTCCTGCTTACTGTGAGAATGATTTATTCATGCATAGGCTTTGTGATATGATCACCATATTTAAAGTGTCTTGGTTACAATTTCAACAGTACCAATAGCTCTGTCTATGATATGTAGGATCAAGGTCTGCAGAGCTTAAGCAGAGAATTCCCAGTCACTTACAGTCCTGATTTCCTGGAGTTCGAATGATGGGAACTTGGTACAACGGGGTAGTCCAACTGTCAGCTTTGGTAGTACTACTCTTGTGGTTGAGTCTTATCTTTGTTATATACAAGCTGTGTGACTGGGCAAACAACTCAATCCTCTTGGGTTGGAAATAATAGTGCCCCTCACATAAAAAGCACTTAAAACACTGTCTGGATTGAATAAATATTGAATAATTGTGGTAGTTTTATTAATAGTAAATTCTGCCTTTAGAGTGGTTTTTCTCTAAAATTGGTTAGGATCCTTTCTGATATTAATTATTTCTAAAAGTAATATTTAGAAAGTATGAGTGGGGAAGGGTTGTGTATATGGGAGGGAAAGCATCCAGTTCTTTAAAAGGAGATTTTACACAGCATCATTCACAGACTGCTCTCCTGGCGACATCCAAAAGCCAAACTTTCAGAAGCTCTTTTATATTTAAAAATACAGCATCTTTTCTGCTCATACCATCAGAAAAAATACAATGTAATTCTTAATATTAAATGTTTCACTTGAGAACAAAGGAAAAAGGCCAAACCTTTCTGCTTTTGATGACTCCACAGGGATCTTCGGAACCTAGTGATTGAAATGGTTTTGTCTACGGACATGTCGGGTCACTTCCAGCAAATTAAAAATATAAGAAATAGTTTGCAGCAACCTGAAGGGTAGGTTATAATTTTGTTTTCATATTAAAGGTCTGTGGGCTTGGACTTGGAAAAGACTGTAGTTGGTTATTTTGTTCTGATAATTTGAGCATGCCCTTGTTTTGACAGGCTTGACAAAGCCAAAACCATGTCCCTGATTCTCCACGCAGCAGACATCAGTCACCCAGCCAAATCCTGGAAGCTGCACCACCGATGGACCATGGCCCTAATGGAGGAGTTTTTCCTACAGGTGCCTCTTTCACACTCTGTCTGTACAAATGCTTTTGGAAATAGTGGCTGTGCATATTAACATACATCCTTTCTGTACAGAATCCAGACCTTGTGACGTGATATTATCAGCTGGCCACACCACATTCTTGGGACTTCAGGCAGAATTTAGTAATCTCTCAGATAAACATATTAAATAATCCTATGTAGTATTATACATGTTTTAAAGAGGGTCAAGTCTTGGATCTTAGATGGCAAGCTAAGAGAGAAAGAAATGAATAGATTAGAGTTGTTATCTGCTATTAAAAGGTAAAATGCTAGGGTTAGAATTTTCAAAGACAGAAAAATAGCTTTCATCATAAAAAGGGAAAGGGAGGATGTATAACACTTCTGCATACATCTTTTTGTTGGGAATTTACTTACACATGAATAGTTGCAAGGATGGCTGAGAAATATAGTTCCTAGCTCGGTGGACATGTACCTAACTGCAAAAGGCTATTGTTATGTGAAAAAGCAAGCCTGGATACGGTCAACAAAAAATTAATCAGTAGCCAATATAAGAAAGAAATACAAAATTTGATTTGCGTCAAACTGAGAATTATAATCTGGGAAAGTCTCTCAGAGTGTATTGAGAACTGTTCTGAAGAGGTAAGGGGGAGGACAGTGTATATGTGATTTTGGCAAGAGGGGCGCGTGTCATCAAGTACATGTCTCCACAGAAAGTTGCTTCTAGTCACTAGGAGCAGACATCTTAGTTACGCTTTTCTAAGTATGGAAAGATACAAGAATCCAGGTTCATAAGAAATTTCTGCTGAAAATATTTAACTGTCTAAAGGCCGGTTCTGTCCGTTTCCCTACACAGAGTGCCTCATTCTACTCTTCGCTCTGAATTCCTTTCAATGTGTGTTATAAATCAGCAACCGTGGTGGCTAGTGACTTCTTGTAGGACTGGGTGATGGGCAATATTCTTTATTTTACAGTCCCATCCCTTTAGGTCCTAATTTTGACCAAGATTTAGGAGACATTTCATGACCAGTTTGTCCTGTGATGCTAGGAATGCTTATTCCCATGTCAGGCAAGTGTCTCCTTGATGATGCACTCAATATACTACTACTGGACTGTACCCATTAGCAGTGGCCAAAACCTTCTGGAACACTTGTCATACTATTCTCTTATAGTTCAGGAAATGGTTTCATCTTGTTGCTTCTTCCCATACCTAGAGTTATACTTTTATAATCCTTGATCCTATAGAACTATGTATTTGACCAATTGTTTCAGGCTGCCTGATCATTAATTTTATTTGAGTCTCAGCCATGCATTTGGTATTACAAGAAACAGTAATCGTGAAAAATCAGCAGAATACAAATGATAGAGCTAGTAATATTAATAAGTTTACAAGTGAGTGCTTAAGAACTTCCGTTAGGTATGGTCCATATCTCCCCAGGTCACCTGACCAGTCTGTTTTGCATCAAATAATGTATTGGCATTGTACATAAAGTTCAGCAAAGATGGCTACACATACAAAGCAAGCAGTGGGTCGTCTTGACTCCCTGTAACACTGAAAAAGCTATGTTATTTTCTAAGGAGTGACATGGCTGGTGCCAGAAGGAGAAAAATTCATCTTTATGATGAAGCAGGTATTCTGCCCCTGGGGAGGTTTGGTTAATGCATAATGCACATGCCCAATGGACGCTTGAGGGGAGAGAAAAGGCCCAAATGGGCAGCACAAAAAATTATGTTTAAATTTTCCTTGTATTGCTTTAACATGTGGATTTTTATTTCATCAGTATGGAGAATGGCCAGCGTTCTCTACAACATGTATACGTGTTTTTTCCCCTATGGTGTCCCTCTTCTACTCCCACTCGGGGTTCTAGAGTCAAGTAACTCAGAAAATTCCTACACTTACAATGATAATTTTATTATAAAGAATACAACTCAGAACAGCCAAATAAAGATGTATAAAGGGCAAGGTTTGGAAGGGCCCCAGACATGGAGCTTCCATGCTCTCTCCCCATAGAGTCAGGGTATGCCACCTTCTCGCTGCAGTGTGATCACCAACCAACCTGTGGGGTCAGGAGTTTTTATGAGGGGTTCATTTCATAGGCATGATGGATTAAATCATTGGCCAATATAACGGAAGTCAGTCTCCAGCCCTTCTTTCATACCAGGAGAGCAGGCTGCCCAGTATTCCAGGCCTCTAATCATGTGGTTATTCTCTCGTGACCAGCTCCATCCTGAAGCAATCTAGGGGGGCTCAGCCATGACTCACACAATTGTTTTATTTTTATTTATTTATTTGACTGGGCCAAGTCTTGGTGGTATCATGTGGGATCTTCCTTGTGTCGAGTGGAATCTTTTGTAGTGGTACGCAGACTCTAGTTGTGGTACATGTAGAAGGGCCCGTTTTTTAGAAAGAATGAAGGAAAGTAATTAGATGAGCTAACTTCCTTAAGTAAGTTGTTTCAAGAAGGCCAAACTAGCGCATCTTCCCCTCCTTTCACAATTAAATTTCCCTATAGAACTGGTGATCCCTCAAATTCTGCCCTCAGTCTCAGAAGGCACTTCATGCCTGTGGTCAGGCGCTTGCTAGGCGCTTGCTGTGGATGTTGCTTCTGAGATTAGAAGCTCTTCAGCGAAAGAGGTTTCTCAAGATATCTGTACTTCACTCTGTTTTATCTACTTCATTACTTTAAAACTATAGAAATTGTTTTGGCTTCAGAGAAAATGCAGAAACGAAAAAAGAAAACTGTGCCATTAAATCACTGGATTTGACATCTTGTTGACAGCTGTCAGAGCATTTCACTCTGCTAAGGAAGAGTTAAAATAATTACAGACATAATGCATTTATTGTGCCTCATTTGATTGTGCTTTGCAGATACTACTTTCTTTGTTTTGTTTTACAAGTTGAAAGTTTGTGGAATCCTGCATACAGCACCTCTATCAGTGACATTTTTTCTGACAGCATTTGTTTACCTCATGTCTCTGTGCCATGTTTTGGTAATTCTCACAGTATTTCATATATATATATATATATATATATATATATACACACATATATATAGTATTTGTTGAGGTTTCTCTGGTGGCTCAGTGGTAAAAACTCACCTGCCAAAATGCAGGAGATAGAGTCTCCATCCCTAGGTTGGAAATATCCCCTGGAGAAGGAAATGGCAACCCACTCCAAGATTCTTGCCTGGGAAATCTCATGGACAGAAGGAGCCTGGCAGGTACAGTCCATGGGGTCGCAAAAGAGTCAGACATGACTCAGCGACTAAACAACAACGTATGTATTTGTTAGGTATTTTTCACTATCACTATATGCGTTATTATTATATGTATTTGTTGTATGTCTTCTATGATCAGTGACCTTTGGTGCTACTCCTGTAATCATTTTGGGGTGCCACAAACCACTCCTATGCAAGAAGGTGATACTAATTGATTAATGTTGTTTGTGTTCTGACCACTCGCTGACTAGCTGGCCATTCCCCTGTCACTCTCCTTCTCCTTGGGCTTCCCTATTCCCTGAGACAGGACAGTATTGAAATTAGACAAGTTAACAAACCTATAATGGCCTCAAAGTCTTCATGGGAAAGGAAAAGTTGTACATCTGTCACTTTAAATCGAAAGCTAGAAATGATTAAGCTCAATAGGATGTATGTGTTAGTCACTCAGTCATGTCCGACTCTCTGCAACCCCATGGACTATAGCCTGCTAGGCTCCCTTGTCCATGGAATTCTCCAGGCAAGAATAATAGAGATTCCCTTCTCCAAGGGATCTTCCCAACCCAGGAATTGAACCCAAGTCTCCTGCACTACAGGATGATTCTTTACCATCTGAGCCACCCAGGAAGCCTAGCTTAATAGAAAGGGCACATCAGAAGCTGAGATGAGCTGAAAGCTGGCCGTTTTTGCAGATCAGCCAAGTTGTAGATGCAAATAAAAAGTTCTTGAAGAAAATTAAAAGTGCTACTGCAGTGAATACATGAATGATGAGAAAGCAAAACAACTTTATTACTGATATGGAGAAAGTTTTAGTGGTCTAGTTGGATCAAAAAAGCCACAACATTCCCTCAATCCAAAGCCTAAGCCAGAGTAAGGCTCTAACTCTCTTCAAATCTATGAAGGCTGAGAGAGGGGAGGAAGCTACAGAAGAAACGCTTGAAGCTAGCAGAGGCTGGTTCCTGAGGTTAAAGGAAAGAAGCCATCTCTAACAGAAAAGTGCGAAGTGAAGTAGTAAGTGCTTCAAGATACCAGGGAGATCTAAAGAAGACAATTAGGAAGGTTGCATCACTAAACAACAGATTTTCAATGTAAGGACACAGCTTTCTATGGGAAGAAGATGCCATCTAGGACTTTCATAGCTAAAGAGGAAGTACATGACTGGCTTCAAAGCTTCAAAGGCTGACTAGGGCTAATGTAACCGGTGACTTGAAGTTGAAGCCACTGCTCATTTACGGTTCTGAAAATCCTTAGGGCCCTTAGTGTTGGTCACTCAGTCGTATCCAACTCTTTGCAACTCCATGAACTGTAACCTGCAAGGCTCCTTCATCCATGGGATTTTCCAGGCAAGAACACTGGAGTGGGTAGTCATTTCCTTTTCCAGGGGATTTTCCCAACCTAGGTATCAAATCTGGATCTCCCACTTTGCATGCAGACTCTTTACTATCTGAGCCACCAAGGAAGCCCTTAAGAATTATGCTAAGTTTGTTCTGCCTATACTCTATAAATGGAACAAAAAAGCCTGAATGACAGCACATCTGTTGACAATATGCTTTACTGACTATTTTAAGGCCATTCCTGAGACCCGTTGCTCGGGAAAAGATTCCTTTTAAATTATTACTGTTTGTTGGCAATGCACTGGTTATCTGAGAGATTTGATGGAGATGTACAAGATAATGTTTTCATGCCTATTAACACAACATTCACTCTGCAGCCATGGATCAGGGAATAATTTCCACTTTCAAGTCTTATTATGTAAGAATTACATTCCATAAAACTATATCTGTCATAGATAGTGATTCCTCTGATGGATCTGAGCAAAGTAATTGAAAACCTTCTGGAAAGAATTCACTATTCCAGATGTCATTTGTTATAAGAACATTTGTTATTCATGTAAAAAGTCAAGATATTGACATTAACAGGAGTTTAATAAAAGTTGATTCTAACCCTCAGGGATGATTTGAAGGAGTTCAAGACTTCAGTGGAGGAAGTAACTGTAGATGTGGAAATAACAGGAAAGTTAGAATTAGATATGAAGCCTGAAAATGTGACTGAATTGCTGCAATATCATAATAAGACTTTAATTCATGAGGAGTTGCTTCTGACGGATGAGCAAAAAAAAGTGATTTCTTGATATGGAAACTATTCATGGTGAAGATGCTGTGAAAATTGTGGAAATGACAACAGAGGATTTAGAATGTTACATAAAATTAAAGCAGTAGCAGAGTTTGAGAGGGTTGACTTCAATTTTGAAAGAATTCTGCTATGGGTAAAATGCTGTCAACAACACTACATGTTACAGAGATACCATTCATGAAAGGAAGAATCAGTTGATGTGCCACATTCGTTGTGTTCTTATTTTAAGAAACGGCACAGCCACCTCAACCTTTAGCAACTACCACCCTCATCAGTGAGTGGCCATCAGTACTCAAAACCCTCCACTCACAAAAAGATTACAACTCACAAAAGACTCAGATGATGGCTAAAATTTCTATCAATAAAGTATTTTTAAGTAAGCTATGTATATTACTTTTTAGGCATAACATAATTACACACTTATTAGACTACATTAGACTACAGTCTGGTATAAACATAACTTTTATATACACTGGGAAACAACGCATAGCTCACTTTATTGCAATGCTTCTTTTGCACTAGGAAACATAAAAACTCATATAGCTCACTTTATTGCAGTGCTTGCTTTATTTTGGTGGTCTGAAACCCAGCCTAGAATATCGCCAAGGTATACCTATACTAGTTCTTTGTTATGGCCTTTCAAAGAAGAAATTCCAACAACCCCTAAGGGAATTGCTAAGACAGACATAAACTATCAGGCCTGAGCACACCAGGCTACTTGAGTTTCCAAGCTGATGGAACCACTTTCTCAACCTATACCTACAGGCTCATCTCCAAGAAAAGATGCATTGATTCAGGGGCATAACTAAGTTGTTGGTCAAATAATTGAGTTTAGTGGTCTCTGTTCTGCTCTATTCAGTCACTAAGTCAAGTCCAACTCTTTGCAACCCCAGGGACTATAGCATGCCAGACTTCCCTGTTCTTCACTCGCTCCTAGAGTTTGATCACATTCACACCCATTGAGTCTGTGATGCATTCTAACCATCTCATCCTCTGCTACCCTCTTCTCCTCCAGCTCTCCATCTTTCCCAGCATCAGGGTCTTTTCCAATGAGTCAGCTCTTCACATCAGGTAGCCAAAATTTGGAGTTTCAGCGTTAGTCCTTCCAATGAATATTTGGGACTGTTTTCCTTTGGAATGATTGGTTTGATCTCCTTGCTGTCCAAGGGACTCTCAAGAGTCTTCTCTAGCACCACAACTCAAAAGCATCAGTTCTTTGGTGCTCAGCCTTCTTTATGATCCAATTCTACATCAGTACATGTCTACTAGAAAAATCATAACTTTGACTCTACAGACCTTGGTCAGCAAAGTGATATCTCTGTTTTTTAATATGCTGTCTAGGTTTGTGATAACTTTCTTTCCAAGGAGGAAGCATCTTTTAATTTCATGGCT
Source organism: Antilocapra americana (assembly GCA_007570785.1). Lineage (NCBI taxonomy): Eukaryota > Metazoa > Chordata > Mammalia > Artiodactyla > Antilocapridae > Antilocapra > Antilocapra americana. The sequence goes on along the minus strand of ML660200.1, from coordinate 57,239,085 downwards.
CCAGTCACTATTTGCAGTAATTTTTGAGCCCAAGAAAATAAAATCTGTCACTATTTCCACTTTTCCCCCTTCTATTTGCCATGAAGTGATGGGATCAGATGCTGTGATCTTAGTTTTTTGAATGTTGAGTTTTAAGCCAGCTTTTTCACTCTCTTCTTTCACCCTTATCAGGAGGTTCTTTAATTCCTCTTCATTTTCTGCCATTAGGGTGGTATAATATGCATATCTGAGGTTGTTGATATTTCTCTCAGAAATCTTGATTCCAGCTTGTGATGCATCCAGTTTGGCATTTTGCATAATATGCTCTGCACACCTAGGGCTTCCCAGGTAGCACAGGGGTAAAGAATCTGCCTGCCAATGCAGATCCCTGGGTTGGAAAGTTCCCCTGGGAGAGGGCATGGAAACCTACTCCAGTACTCCTGCTGGAAAATTCCATGGACAGAGGAATCTGGCAGGCTACAGTCCAAAGTGTCACAAAAAGTCAAACATGACTGATCACATACATATACACTCTGCATATAAGTTAAATATGCAAGGTGACAACATACAGCCTTGTTGTACTCCTTTCCCAATTTTGAGCCTCTCCATTGTTCCATGTCAAGTTCTAACTGTTGCTTCTTGGTCTACATACAGGTTTCTCAGGAAGCAAGTAAGGTGGACTCACATTCCCATCGCTTTAAGAATATTTCGCAGTTGTTGTGATCCACACAGTCAAAGACTTTAGTGTAGCCAGTGAAGCAGAAGTAGATGTTTTCCTGGAATTCCCCTGCTTTCACCATGATCCAACGAATGTTGTCAATTTGACCTCTGATTCTTCTGCCTTTTCTAAACCCAGCTTGTACATTTGGGAGTTCTCAGTTCGTATACTAAAGAAACCTAGCTTGAATGATTTTGCACGTAACCTTGCTAGCATGTGAAACGAATTCAATTGTGCTGTAGTTTGAACATCCTTTAGCATTGCCTTTCTTTGGGACTGGGATGGAAACTGACCTTTTCCAGCCTTTTGGCCACTGCTGATATTTCCAAATTTGCTGATCTATTGAGTGCAACACTTTAACAACATTCTCTTTTAGGATTTTAATGACCTAGGGACCTAAAATTTTGCATCAGTCACTTGTCTGATTCAATGCATCAGATATACGTGTATTCAGTAAGTTTTTTTTATCTTTAAAAGTTTTTTTTTTTTTTTTTGGCCTCCTATGGTTAGCATTCTCAAATGAAAGCACAACTTCCAAAAACATATAAACCAGTTGACTTACACAGTGTCTATTGCTTTTGACCCTGATTTCACTTTGATGAAAAGTAAATGTTCCCTATTCAGGGACAGAATAAGAAAATTGTTAAGTTTGTCAAAGTCATTTTCAGGGATCCTGACTCTCTCTTTACATATTTTTCCCTTTCCCTAAGGCATCTTCCTTGTCCTCTAGGGTTTCTGGTTCCCTCAGAGTCTGGCTACAGGGCCCCCTACTAATCTTGTGCTCATGGCCTTTATTCACCCTAAAGAATAAATAACACTTTGAAATATTTATAAATAAATCATTAACTCACCTTAGCATTCAATGTGTTTAGCAGTGGAAGTTTAATATTCTAAATCAATTGTGGAGTACAAGAAGCAAGTATAATATAAAATCTCCTACTTCATTTGTAGGGAGATCAAACGCATACATTTGTCAAATGCCTAAGTCCTATATGAAAATTTTAGCATCCAGCATTTTATGAAATTTAGTTCATGGAAAATAAATCATCATAATGCCTTTTTAAGGCCCAAATGATCATTTTCAGGTCAAGGAATTTAAATGATATAAATCTACATCTTTTAAAATATCACCAACACTACTAATGAAAGCAATTAATCATCTTTGCATATGTCAATTAGGAATTTACAGTATTGCATTTCCCATGAAGTATGTAAGTAGCTTTATTTCTATTTTAATAATAGTAATGTCATTTTATTTTACAAGCTATTAATGATATTATTCTTTACTTTATTCTCAACATGTTAAAATTCATAATAGTCTTTCAGTCAAGCCCTTGTACAGATTGTTTTATTTTTATTTGTAGTCCCAAAGTCTCCTTTTCATTCAGGTTTGAAGCACAAGCCTCATCCTTAACTTATCCCAAGCCACCTCATGCTGCCTACGAATTAATGTTTCAGAAACAGAATTTCTGTTATGTCAATTCCATCTAGGAAATAGAAAGGGAAAGCCAATGCCCCAGTCCATTAGAAGTAAATTAAGTACTAATCCTTTTTCTTGTAGTTTAACACCATCCAAGATATGCATCACACATCATCAGTTCAGTTCAGTTCAGTCGTTCAGTCATGTCCAACTCTTTGTGACCCCATGAACCACAGCATGCCACGCCTCCCTGTCCTTCACCAACTCCTGGAGTTTACCTAAATCATGTCCATTGAGTTGGTGATGCCATCCAACCATCTCATCCTCTGTCGTCCCCTTCTTCTCTTGCCCTCAATCTTTCCCAACATCAAGGTCTTTTCAAATGAATCACACATCATAAATACCTCTAATTTGCAGATGCTTTTTCTATTATGAATTATGATTTTTGTTGTTGTTGTTCAGTTGCTGAGTCATGTCCAATTGACCCCATGGACTGCAACACCCAGGTGCCTCTCTTCTCCACTATCTTAATGAAGTTTGCTTAAATTCATGTTCATTGAGTCAGTGATGCCATCTAACCATCTCTGATTTTTATTAGTTAATATTTACTGGCTATATATTAGGTAGTGTCCTTAAACTTCATATAAATTATCTTAGATAACCTCAGGATAACTCTATTAGATAGATACTATTACATCCTTATTCCTAAAATGAGTCAACTGAAATCACAGAGTTAGTTAACAGAGGAGGAGAATTCATTTCAGCAAAGTCTGTGATTGCTTTGTCTGAAGTAACAGAGATAGCAGTGATTCAACTCTGTGTTTTGTGACGCCAAGGCTGATAACACTAATAATTCATCACCATTTGTCCCTTAAGCCAAGTGTAACTATTAATTCCAAAAGGAATGGATGTTATTCTCTTGGCAAATGACGAAGTTTGCTGGGAGAGGTCACAGAAATTCGTTCTCTATTTTCTTTAAGTTGTGACATAGTGAAACATTCCTGTTTGTAGCTACTTGGCCTACTAATTCTTTGGTGACCATATCTAGATCTTCCCAAGAAATTCTGATGTCAAACTTTCTGCCCCTCATCATCAGAGGCATAGTTCAGAGGAATTACACCAGAAAATATCATCAGTAAAAACTTTAAAGCCGTACATTGACATAATGTAAAGATCATGATGAAAAGATGTTAGAGAAAGCAGACAAGGAAACTGAAGTTCTCAGACAGGTGTTGAGAACTTGTAACATGGGCTCTGCCACTAAATGTAGGCCACTCCCTTTTGTCCCCTAATCTTAGGACCAGATCATATGTCCTAACAGTGGTCTTATGGGGCTTCTCTGGTGGCTCAGATGATAAAGAATCCACCTGAAATGTCAGAGACCCTTGGGTTGGGAAGACTCTCTGGAGGAGGGCATGGCAACCCACTCCAGTATTCTTGACTGGAGAATTCCATCTGCCCTCTCCCGTCTTTGAGAGGATACTCTCAAAGTATCCTCTCTCCTCTTTCAAATCTCCTTGAGTGCAAAGAACCAATGTTTGATAAAGCTTATCATAATTAAGGGCTTCCCATTGGCACTAGTGGTAAAGTGTCCACCTGCCAATGCAGGAGGCACAAGAAATGGTTGGGAAGATCCCCTGGAAGAGGAAATAGCAACCCACTCCAGTATTCTTGCCTGGAAAATGTCAAGGCCAGAGGAGCTTAGCAGGCTGCAGTCCATGGGGCCACAAAGAGTCTAACACGACTGAGCAACTGAGCATGTAGTCACGCTATCATAGTAAAAAGTTTCGTCCATAGTAGCCACCTTTAAATCTATTATCTCTTGTGATATTTAGCCCAAACAAAAATGGAGTTCTTCAATATTTGTGCTCAATTAACCTACAATTGATAAGATCAAATAGTAAAAAAAATCATTGATATTTCAATTTTCTCTGATAAGACTACATTAAAATAAGATTTATGCAAATAGCAGGTCAATCGATAAAGAATCTGCCTGCAATGCAGGAGACCCCGGTTCAATCCCTGTGTTGGGAAGATCTGATGGAGAAGGGATAGGGTACCCACTCCAGTATTCTGGGGCTTCTCTTGTGGCTCAGCAGGTAAAGAATCTCCCTGCAATGTAGGAGACCTGGGTTTGATCCCTGGGTTGGGAAGATCCCCTGGAGAAGGGAAAGGCTACCCACTCCAGTATTCTGGCCTGGAGAATTCCATAGATTATATAGCCCATGGGGCCACAAAGAGTCAGACATGACTGAGCGATTTTCACTCACATGCAAACAGAATGTAAAAATATTGAATATGTTCCTCTACTTGCTGTGGGAGTTTCAAGAAAACTTGGTTTATAGGTACAAAGATCTTTCAAAGTGCTTATACACATTTTTTTTTTTTTAAAAAAAAGTGTTTAATTTTATTTATTCGACTGTACTGGGTCTTAGTTGCAGCATATGAATTCTTAGATGCAATATTGGGATCCAGTTCCCCAAGCAGGAATCAAACACAGGCCCTCTGCTTTGGGAGTGTGGTGCCTTAGCCACTAGACCACCAAGCTGCTGCTGCTTAGCTGCTTCAGTCACGTCCAACTCTGTGAGACCCCATGGACTGCAGCCTGCCAGGCTCCTCTGTCTATGGGATTCTCTAGGCAAGAGTACTAGAGTGGGTTTCCATGCCCCCCTCCAGGGGATCTTCCTGACCCAGGAATCGAACCTGGGTCTCACATATTGCAGGTGGATTCTTTACTGCTGAGCCAAGGAGGTCCCTTGTAAGGTTAAAAAGCAGTCCAATCATGAATTCTTGATACTGAAGATATGCTGATGTTATCTGGCATTGGGGGAGAAAAGCAGAAAATTCATGAGCTGGATTGTCAAATACCAAATAACACACCAAGATGACTAGTTTATGGTGACCTTAGAAAATTCCAAAGAACAAAGGTCTACCTCTCTAGAATACCAATGCATATTAGTCTCCAGGTGCTGAAAATGTTCCTGTTATTTTACTTCTGTAATGAGTGCCTTATACAACACATCCCCAAAAGGAGACCAACTCAATAAAGTTATATGAACTTGAGTAACAGCTTTTGATTTTATAATAAATACACAAAGCCAATTAAGAAATAAAATATGCAACTTTTTAAGGCTTTTTGTCTAAGCTGCTCTTATCTTAGTTTCGCCACACGAAGTCTGTACTAACGGGCTTTTCTTTCTGTAGGGAGATAAAGAAGCTGAATTAGGGCTTCCATTTTCCCCGCTTTGCGATCGGAAGTCAACGATGGTGGCCCAGTCCCAAATAGGTAATACTGAGAACTGGTGGTCGTGGAGAGCAAGTGTGTGCCTGTTAGTTTTCAAATGGATACACAGTGTTGTTCACTCATGAAAATCTACTCCATATGCATGATAAATTTAATCTTTAGACTGATCTATATGGAGGTGAATGGTAAGAATTTTGAAACGTTCTCACAAAATGAATCAACAGAGCAGAGTTAGTAAATAAATGTTATTCTCTTTGTAATCCTTTTATAAAATACAGAGCTTTCTTCTCTTTCTCTGCAAGAGACAACATTTTTTGTTTTGTTGCTGATTATTTTCTGTAATTTAATTCTTTATATATGGAATAATCCAATGAAAATATTAACGTATCCGTTCTGTGATCACTAAATTTGAATAATATGCCTAATGTACTAGCTCATATTCTTTTGGGAAAAAATTCTTAGGATATAAATATGTTAGGGAAACCAGCAACAGGAAATTTATAAAATGATATTACTCCCAACCTTATTTATTCTTTTCATTTGTGTTTATGTTGGGAACTTCAATCCAGCCCATGATTAAAACATATTATTGCTATTGTTAATATATTAAAATGACATTCCCTGGGCCAGCATCTTCATTTCTGGCATATATGACCAATAAGTGAAGGAATCACCACCTTACCTCTGTAGTTGGTCCTGCACCACCTCCTCCAAAGTGGTTATCACCTGTCAGGAAGCTTCTTGCTCTCACCTTTCCCCCTTCCTACCTGTGTTCCAATAGCTGTTTTCCTAGCTACCGTAAACACAGGTGCTTCTCATCATTTACAGGGTGTGAATATGGCAGGTTAAGGGCCTCTGTGGGCAGACTGAGAAAAATTAAGTTTCAGAGGCTCGTTGCTATACTATAATTGCCGCCAGGTTAGTAAAGGTGACTCATTTGACAGTCTCTAGATCCCAAGCATGTAAAACCACAGACACAACTTGAAAGAACACCCTGGTGGTCAATTAACATTGACTTAACTTGAAGTCATCAATTAAAACACAAAACTACGGAGGATTTTTGAATTAAAAATGTACCTTAATATACACTATGGTGAATCCAATTATTTGAAATGGGAATTACTTTATCCAAGTTTCTGATGACTAGGATATTTTTTAAATGTAGATAGATATTTCCCAGGACACTGTCATTTAAGAAGCTTCCCCACAGTGTTCTCTTATATTCGGATGATGATCTGTTGCTCCTAGTTGTGTTTAAGGCAACAAATATTTGATTTCCAGCACCACACTTCTCCTGGGCTCTCGGGTATTGAATGTACACAGAGCTTGTCTTCTCCACCTAAACACGGGTAGTAAATGCTCCCTAGAGGACCATGCCCCATTCTCTGTGTGTGTCATTTTCTAGTTTGATGAGTACTTTAAATGTAAAACTCTTTATTCAGTCCCACCAACTCAAAGTGGTGGGATTAATGCTGTCTTCCAGAGATGCTGCTGTTCTCTGACAGATTTAACAGAATACACCCACGCTCTGTGAACTAACATTTTATATGCTGAGAATAATAAACAGCTATTTGAAATATTACCTCACTGGCAGAAAGCTCTGCCTGATATAGTATGAGAAAAAAAAAAAAGCGGTTGCCTTCCTGTGGCTTGAAAAAACAGTTCAACTATTTAGTTTCTTTAGAGCTTAGATATTATTTCTTGTTAGTCAATAACAAAATTCAACAAACAAGTGAAGATTTTTTAGAAAGGAGAGTGATCCCTCTCATTAACAGTGAAAAACAAATCGACTCCGGTTAGTCTGAAATTATTGTTAACAATAATATGAGAAATAAATAGGAAACTCAGTACACGTGGGTTAGCAAGTTTAAATTGTATCCCATTTTCACTGCTTGAGAGATGATTTTGTAGAGCAGTTAAACTCTTCTAAAGATTGTGTTATTGGATTAAAATTAATTGCAAGAGGTAAACTAAGCCAACATTGTAGTTGAAAATTGCTATCAGGAGCGTCAGAATCTGAATTATCACTAATTTAGAATTTAGAAAATTATAACACTTGACTTTATTGATATTTATTTATGTTTTTGCTTTTGTAGGTTTCATTGATTTCATAGTAGAACCAACATTTTCTCTTCTGACAGACTCAACAGAGAAAATTATTATTCCTCTTATAGAGGAAGACTCGAAAACCAAAACTCCTTCCTATGGAGCAAGCAGGTTTGATTGTTTTCTGTTTTGTGTGTCTTTTCTCTTTTACTTATTATTCCCTACATTAAGCAGGAAATTCTTAGAAGAATTATTAGGTAGTATTGCCACCTAATGGCTCTATAATATATTACATCTGTCTTTGAAATTAGGAACTTGATGTCCACTAGAAAAAAAATATCAAAGTTTAATACTAAGGAGTATTACAGAATCATATTCAGTACTCAGGAGGATATATATGATTTGAATTTTTATTGAAATATGTGAGTTATATCCTGGATATATTAACATATCGAATCGTGGTAGGCAGTTGGGAGAGGGGAATTGTGTTGTGATCTAGAAAGATGCCTACTTCAAAGTTAGCCTTTTAGATGACATAAATACAGTGTATCTGGATAATGTGTAATAGTATAGTCCATTTATATACAATGTAAAACATTTCAATCTAGATTTTTTTATTGATAAATGTATTAAAGGATATTATTTAAAATGTCCAGTTGCAGAAAAATTATGCTAAATTCTTGCCCATATGAACACACAGCTTTTCCTAATAACATACCAATGTTGCCCTAGTGGAGAAACAGAGGGGATGTTCTACCTGAGAAAGATCCAGGTTAGCCTGGAGATTAAATTATGGAAAGAGGGGCAGGGACGGTTATCAGACTTCGAGATCCAGAACGCTGATGTCTCTTTTGTGATGTTCACCAGTGGACTCACCACTAAGTCAGCGTGTCTCAAGGTTCTGCTCCTCTATTTAGGCCTCACCCACTGCCATCCCCACCCCGTAACACATGCTATGGGATTATGACCTGCGGCTCTGGCCTCTCTGTGAGGGGAGGAAGGTGCAAGGTGAGCGGCACTGAGCCTGAGCCTCTGCCTTCCTGCTTCTCCAGCTGGTTTTGTAAAGTGTTCAGGCGTTGCTTCCTCATCCTGTGTTCTGCCCTTGGCATCTTCTGGTTTCTTTGGTGGATACTACTAGCTCAATAACCTATATGTTATCTCACATGGCTGATTCCTTTAGACGATCAAATATGAAAGGCACCACGAATGATGGAACCTACTCCCCCGACTACTCCCTTGCCAGCGTGGACCTGAAGAGCTTCAAAAACAACCTGGTGGACATCATCCAGCAGAACAAAGAGAGGTGGAAAGAGTTAGCTGCTCAAGGTACAGTTGTTTATGAGGCCTTCCTGCCATCCCTCTCTGTCCTAATGCCTCCTCTGAGATGTTGGATTGTTTTTCTCCCTAGATTTCCTCTTTTACAAAATATGCAAGCTCTTAGAGGTATTTATAATTTGACTATTCATAAGAAAATTGACTATTCATAAGACTTTGACTATTCATAAGGAAATTGGTGTCTGTTAAATAAAAAGAAATTCAGCTCTGTTTGTGCCATGTAGGCTGTAGAAATGTTGACGTGGGTGACAGTAATGTGGATGTGAAAGCAGGCTAGGACGATAAAAGAGTGACAAAGTTTTACATGGCACAGTATCCTCCTGTTCATTTCTAGAGGTGCTTTTGATCCTGTGTTTCAGACTTGCCAGATAGATTTTGTGTTGCACTGGGAAAACAAGACTTTGTGTTAGAGATTTCAGTATTTTTTTTTTTCAGTTTTACTAAGTTATTTCTTTGGCTGACAGTTTCACCCATGAGTTGGAAAGATCATTTGTAATCTGCTACTGAAGAAATATGTCTCTGGCATATCATAGGTGCTTTAAAGTTGTTTATTGAATGTGTTTCTGAATGAAAGAGTGAATGAATAAACTTCACTTTGAATCTATTTATTCAGAAAGGAAAACAAATGAACATATTTTCAGAAATAGAAAGAAGACAGGAGGGAAACAAGATTTCTGAAACGCCTCCTATGTACCAGGCATTTTACATGTATTGTCCTATTTCCTTTTATAACTTTTTGAAGTGAAAAATATTACCCTCATTTTACAGTCTGGAAATAGAAGATCATACAGCTTCTAAGCACTAGAGTCAAAACTGATTCTCTACCCAGAGTTTTTCCCACTGCATGCTATTATACTGTCCCGTATCATTCAAGAAAGTATGAAAAATTGAGTTGAAATATTTAGATTCAACAAATACAAGAATCCAATTGACCAAAATGCACTCTTCTCTAAGAAAGTTTTAACTAAAATAAACAACAGTGAACCTCAAACATCAACCCACCACTTAGAACCTATCTGTTATAAGGGAAAACTCTGTGTCAGAATTGGATTAAGTACTACAATTTCTCTCTTTCTAATAAACTTTAAATACAGCATAGAGCACTATGCTCTATTGAATACTGTGTTGCACACAGAGGTAAATTTTAGATTTGCATAATGTTCTCAACTTACATTTCTAAAATTGAGTAATAATAACTCAGTCCTGCAGATATAAAATGTAGAACCAAAATTTGAACATAGGAAGTCTGGCTTTAAGCAAATTAAAATCATAGAGCATTTTAATAATATAATTTCCAAGGGTACTTTTGTAGAGCATTCATTGTTTGAATAAAGAAATTTATGTTTAATTTTATTTTTAAAATTACATACTTGGTTTCTATTCCCAATGCAATGGCAAACTAGCAAAACTTAAAGAAATATGGTAAAAAAAAAAAACAACTAGCAATGCTGGATGAAATATAGCTGAAAAGAAATTGGCATCTGTAGTGAAAGTGAAAGTATTAGTTGAATCTGACTCTGCGAACCCATGGACTGTAGCCCACCAGGCTCCTCTGTCCGTGGAATTCTCCAGGCAAGAATACTGGAGTGGGTTGCCATTTCCTTCTACAGGGGATCTTCCTGACTCAGGGATTGAACCCAGGTCTCCAGCACTGTAGACAGTACCTTACCATCTGAGCCACCAGGGAAGCCCTGGCACCCACAGGACCTGTTCACATAAAGATAAAACAAATTCAGAGCAATAAAGAAACTTTGGAGCCAGGATCTCTCCAGAGGGCATCTGTTTACTGAAGTCATGGCTTTGCAGACTGAATTTACTATCACATCAGGTCTATGCCAGAAGTGCAAATTTGGCTTTACATTTAAAAATTCTATTACTGCACTCATTGTATTAATGATAAAAGGAGAAAAATGTAAGACCTCAAGAGATGCAGAAAGAACTTTCAAGAAAGTTCAGTACCCATCCACTTTGGAAATTCAGAGGAACATTCCTAATCTACTGTTTTTGTTTTCCCACTTGTCTTGCCTTCATTTTTACTGCTTGAGATTTCTTTTTTATCCCAATATATTTCCTTTATGGTTTGAAATATTTGTACTCTATTCCTATTATTTTCATAATTAATTAGAAAATGTTAAATCTAATAATGATAATAGTAATCAATAATCAATAATAAATAACAGAAAAGTTAACCAGTAAGTTTACCTTTCCATCAAACAACAGAAAAGTCTTAAAAATAGTTTAAACTGATATTTTATTTTTAAAAGTTTTAGAAATACTGACTTTATATATAGTAATTAAAATTTACAACATCTTCTTGAAATTCAAGAGGACAACGTCTTTTTAACATTATTTTGAAAAATCAAGCTCATGCAGGAAGACCTCTCCAGGGTTCTTCCTCAGCCAGCCAGATATATTCCTCAAATAATCATAGGAGAGCTGTATCAGACCTTCCAGGTCTATTTGATTGCTGGGATTTTTTTGTTGTTAAATCTAATGGTCTAGCAGTTACTCCAAACTTGGACCACAATCTCAAGCTTGCAAAGCTGTGGGATTTCCACATTTATTCTAAACTAAATCCACCACTTTATATTGGAGAAACTGTTGTGTTTTTTTTTCTTTTCCTGTCTTATCCCAACACAAATTGTGTCTACCTGTGGCAGCAAAGCTGGTTTCCATTCTCAGCCTGGTGTTGGCGGGGGAGGTTGAGAGCAGCTCCAGGCAGGAAGGTCCAGGTTCCTGCTGTTTGTACCAGAATCTCCAGGAATTTTTCAAGAATAAATGCTTCTCAAAGTGTCATGTTGCCTTGACTGATTTCCAGTGTGATGGAATAATTGTTTTTGTTCATGTTTTCCAATGCTGTGCTTCTTTTCTGTGCAGAAGAAACCCTTGGCCTCTTTATATCACACCAATAGGAAGTTCTCTCTCTCCACATTGGTTTTGGGAACATTAAAGAAGTTGATTTATATAATTTTCTTACAGGTACCTGAAATAGTAGCCATTACATGAATTGGCTTTTATTATTGTAATTATTACTTACTGTGCTTCTGCTATGTGTTCTAGGAATTAGGAGTACAGTAAAAAACAAACAAAAAACTAGAGACACTTACCTTCATGAAAGAATTCAAGTTAGGAGCAAGATTACAATTTTACATAAGGTGCGTAGGGAAGATTTTACTGAGAAGGTAATAATGTAAATAAATACATGAAGGAGGTTAGAAAGACCTGTGAGGAGGTTTGGTGTAAGGGGTTGGGGAATAAGTTTTCAGACAGAGGAAATGACCAGCACTGGGAGATGGAGCTTGGCTGACATGTGAGAAATTAACAGGAGGCAAATGAAACAGGGAAGTTAGGCAAGTGGGAATAATGTAGGCAATGTGATAGATGGGCAACGTGACACTGCATCACTGGTTTGGGTCCAAGAGAGAGAGGAAACCTGATATATTTTGAAGAAGAAAACTAAAATGACATGAACTGAAATTTTAAAAGGATTGCTCTGACGACAGAATGGCAACTATTATGTTTGTTAGGTAAAAATGAGGGTGGTGAGAAGAAGGCAAGAAGCTGCTGTGCATGACCCAGAACAAAGATGTGGGCTCATTACAGGTAATAGTGGTGGAGGGACAGTGTCTAAGCTGTGGATACATGATTCAGTAGGCATGAGTGGGAAGGGATGGCGCAGAGATTGGATTCTGGATATATTCTGAAAGTGGAACTGGGAAAATTTGTTAATAGATTAGATGTGCCATATGAAATCCAGAGAAGAGTCGAGAACAATGCCAGAGTTTTTGGTTTTCTTAAATGTTAACTGTGTATACACAGTTTACTTAACTGTGTATAAGTAAATTCCTTTAATCATTTGTAGAACACTTTGGCATTCTCCAGCAAAGCTGAGCATACAATGCTATATTTCCCCAAAATCTCACTTGTATGTTTTTACCTTAGAGAGACTTTTGCCCATGTGCATCAGAAGACATAAAACATTCATTGCAGCATTGTTCATGAGTACAACAAACCTAAAAACAGTGGCAAAATGGATTCATAAACTGTGACTCTTATTCATGTTCATACAGCTATTAATATAAACCTTCATTGTGAATATTAACAGGAATGAAAGACACAAATAATATTAAGCAAAATATGCAAGCTGCGTATAATATAGCAAGTCACCATTTAAAGAAAGTTTAACAAACTAAAAACTGAATAATAAGTTTTTGAATACACACTAAAGAATGATAGAGGAAAATATTCATCATATTTCTAGGGAAAGGGTGGAGAATTCATTTAGGAGTTAGTAATATTTTATTTCTTTAATTGAGTTCTAGACACACAGATTTGGTGATTACGGTTATGCTTAACATACAGGATTTATATATGTAATATAATCCATTTTTATGAATAGAGTATTTCATAATAAAAGATTTTTAAATTTTATCTGCTACAAAAACACAGCAACCGAAACAGCCATCTATTTTGAAGTCAGTGTGTATCAGATATTGCCATTGTAATTTCCCATTGCCATCATCTGTGGTCTGAAATATACTGAAGATGAAGGTTTCCTTATTATAATTGCATTAAGATGAAAATAAGCAGGTTATATGATGCTGAGAACTTTGAAATATTAATTAAACATCAAGGTTCTGAGCAAATGTTTAATCATCGTTATGCTACCTCTGGACTTCCCTGGTGGCTCAGACGGTAAAAGTATCTGCCTACAATGCAAGAGACCCAGGTTCAATCCCTGGGTCAGGAAGATCCCCCTTGAGAAGGAAGTGGCAACCCATTCCAGTACTCTTGCCTGGAAAATCCCATGGACAGATGGAAGAGACTGGTAGGCTACGGTCCATGGGGTCGCAAAGAGTCGTACACGACTGAGAGACTTCACTTTCACTTTCATGCAACCTCTGAAACTATATTTCATAGTTATCTCAAAAACATCCCACTAATCCTAGAGCCATGGATGGTGTGGATGACTGGGTTCCATGGTAGGTAGCTCCTGGGTCATCAATAAAACACTTAAAAAGAATAATTTCATTCAATAAGTCTTCAATTCAGGACCTGAGAACATCTGTTAAAGAATGTTGTATGAAAATTCATTCCTTTTTTAAACCTATTCTAAACTTTAGACTTTTCATTTTGTATTGAGGTGTAGCTGATTAACAATGTGATAGTCTCAGGTGAAGAGCACAGGGACTCAGCCATACATATACATGTATTCATTTTCTCCCAAATACCTCGCCCATCCAGGCTGCCACGTAACACTGAGCAGGGTTCCATGTGCTGTATGGTAGATCCTTGTTAGTCATCCATTTTAAATATAACAGTGTGTACATGTCCATCCCAAACTCTTTAACCATCCCTTCTCCCTGTCCTTTCCTCTGGCAACTATAAGTTCATTCTCTAAGTCTGTGCATCTCTTTCTCTTTTGTAAGTGCATCTGTGTTATTTATTTTTAGATTCACATATAAGGGATGTCGTACAATATTTCTTCTTCTCTGACTTCACTCAATATGGCAATCTCTAGGTTCTCTAGGTCCATCCATGTTGCTGCAAACATTATTTCATTCTTTTTAATGGTTGAGTAGTATTCCATTGCATCTTCTTTAGCCTTTCCTCTGTCAGGGAGCATTTAGGTTGCTCCCATGTCTTCTCTATTGCCAATAGTGCTGCAGTGAACATTGGGGTGCCTGCATCCTTTTGGAGCATGTTTTTCTCTGGATATATGCCCAGGAGTGGGATTGCAGAGTCATATGGTAGCTCTATTTTTATATTTTTACACATTCTTTTTTGATACACGGTATTTTCAAAAAGTAAAGCCCTTGAATGGCAAACACAAAAAGGAAAAAATGCTTTCTTCCATCCCAAACTTGTTTTGGTTAAAGGTATCTGTTTAGAGTGAGTAAATGCCTTCATAATCTATTCAGCCTTCCTCAGCATCTGAAGTCTTTGCCCAATCCCTACCTTCTTCTGTACTATTTAAGAGCAGACAGGAGATTTTAAGAGAGTATGTGGCTGTCTTTCTACTGAGGCATGTGGAGAGAAATGGTGGAGAGAGTCACTCTTCTATTTCTACCTATGGATTTTCAGGCAAATCACATAACTTTTCTTACCCTCAATAAATGTTGCCTTTGGGAAAATCATATATTTCCTAATGAAGAAGCAGACATTCCCATAAATTCTGACCAGTCTCCACTTATGCTCCAGACTTCTGAATGTCTATAGTGCCTCACTGAGAACAAGGCATCAAGGAAATGAGAAAAAAGAGTACATTTGCCTAATGTGTCTATACTGATGGCCAGTGGGTGAGAGATACTCCAGATTAACCACCAAGAAAATCCTTTACAGAAAAGAAATGTATACTTTATAAAGTGCCACATAAGAGTATCTCATTTTCACTGGTGACCTGCCTTCCTATGTCATGAACAATGCCTATGTCTGAAGCTGAGATGGAGGAGTAGATTAGATTTTGTTTAGAACAGCCCCAAGTGGCAAACACAAATATCTGTTATACCTTGAAGCAAAAGAGTTGCTTTTTTAAGTCAACCTGAGAGTCTGGATTCTCTTTAGACATGAGAATTCCAAATTGACGTAGGTCCACTAAAACTAAAACCATAAATGAATCCCAGATCTGTTTTCTTTCCTATCTTCTCAAAGAGAATGTGTACTTGAGAAAAATTAGTTATGTCCCAGAGTGAAATCTGGGTAGTCAGTCTGGAATGGAATGCTCTATGTTTCTTACTGTATTGAGTAATTTTATGATTTATTTGATATTGATTCAAATCCCAAAATACTAGGCACAAAGAAGATTAAGAAGTGGAAAAGGAAGCAACGTGGGAACTGAGATGCTACTGGAGTTGCATTGTGCCCAAATCACAGCTGTTTAGAACCAGAAGGAAACCTAGAGCTAGCTTAAGGCAAGCGTGACATTTTAGAATATTGATTAAAAATGTCAAACATACCAGTGCTTTCTAGTTTCTTTTTGTGATATATTCCCTACATAGTTGCTCTAGAGGCATAGAATGTGTTCAGTATAATATCATTCATCTGAAACTTTTGAAACCTACTTTGGCTTGGTAGCTCATATGCGCCATCAAAAAAAGGAAAATAACGGAGTTTTTATTAGAATCTCTTTGATAAAAATTTGGGTGAATTGTCATCTTTATAATATTAAGTCATCCTATTCATATTTATCTTATCATTCTTATGTCTTCTTTCATGTTTATCAGAAAACTTATTTTTCTTTGGTGATAACAACAATTGTAATGATGACAGAAAATACTCATTAGTGATATTAGATGTTAGGTACCCTACTAAGCATGTAATATACTATGTAATCACTTAACATTTATGAGTAATAATACTATATTTAAAATTTCTGAATATGATTTGTTGGACTTTGCATCAGTACTTTATATTTTTATATAAAGTGTTTGTGAATGAGTATTTATATAAAGCTTTGTGAATGAGTATTTCTTGCAGGTGTATAGAAATACAATTTGCCTTTGTATACTTTTCTTCTACAAATCCCTGGAGGAGGGCATGGCAACCCACTCCAGTATTCTTGCCTGAAGAATCCCATGGACAGAGGAGTCCATAGAGTTGCAAAGAGTCAGACACGACTGAAGCAACTTAGCAGGCACACACAGGCACTTCTACAAATGACAGTTTTTTCTTCTCCAAATGTATACCTTTTATGATTGTTTCTTTTGAGACAACTATACTAGCAAGTTTATCTAGAATGATCTGAAATGGAAGTAATGATGGCATTCAGCTTGTCTCTGAATTTAAAGGGAAGATGTTTAATGTTTCAGCATAGTGTGATATACCTTAATTTCTTTGATCTTCTCTTTATGAGGTTAATTATAGTCCCATCAATATTAAGAAAATAAATTTGAAATAAAACAGTTTTAACAAATGTCTTTTCTGTAGCTTTTTAAAATAATTCACATGATTTTTCTTTTTAATTGGTTCATACAGTGAATTATATTAATAGATTTTCTAATGTTGAGCTACCTTGTATTTTTTGGATAAACTCAGCTTATTTGTTATATATTACCTTTGTAAGATATATATATATATATATATATATATATATATATGTTACTTTGGCTTGCATTATAAAATTTATATTTGTGGATGAGGTTAGCTGTTGTTTCCCTTTCTCATACTGATCTTGTCTAGTTTTAGTACTGAGATTACAGTAGCCTTATAAAATGAGTTGGAGTTTGAAAATTCTTGACTTTAAGTGAAATTGGTAGAACTAGCTTTAAAATACCATTAAGCTCAGTGTTTTATTTGTGGGTTAGTTTTTATCTGCTGATTCAGTTTCCTTAATGTTTACATAGAATTTTTTAAGTTATTTAGTGTTCAGGGTTTTTAAAATTTTGTGAGATACAGCATATTGCCAAAGAATATATTAAAACATATATATAGTATTTATAAGTTAATAAGAAAGTATACATTATTTTAATAGACAGTCATTATAGTGGCCTATAAGCAATAGTGGGCTTCCCAGGTGGTGCTGGTGTAAAGAACCCACCTGCCAATGCAAGAGACAAGAGACCCAGATTTGATCCCTGGGTGGGGAAGTTCCCCTGGCGGAGGTCATGGTAACCTTCTCCAGTATTCTTGCCTGGAGAATCCCATGGACAGAGGAGCCTGGCAGGCTACAGTTGATAGGGTCACAAAGAGTTGGACTCAACTGAAGTGACTTAGCATGCATGCACACACAAGAAATAGTATGCTAGCAAAATTTCCAACTAGCTCAAAAATGTATGTATATACACACACATATGTACATGTACATATATATATTATTATACAAATTTATTACTATAAAGAATGTGTAGCACATAATTTATAAGTACTAATATACAATAGTCTTATAAATTCTGTATAGCTAATTGATTCTCTCAGAATACTTTCACCAATTTTTGACAAACTCTTGTGTCTATTGTCAACTTATGGTTGCAACTGACAAATGAGTGTCATTCAGACTGATTTTTTATTTATGTCAGGAAGGAAGATGAATGTACAGAAATACATGTCTGAATTTAAAAAGCATGAAAAGCATATTTAACTTCACTTGTTCATCAGAGGTGCAAATGACTTCTTTGTCATTTAATTGGATAATAGTATTTGAATAGTGGGGGGGAAATTCCCTCAATATTTTGTACTATTTATAATGTAGCAACTATAGATATGACACACTTTTAAATTCAATCTTTATTTTTATCATTATCTCTACCATTTTAGACAGGAATAAAACAAGAAATCAAGCGCCAGTTTGGAAAGTTTGATGATATCCATGGTGTGAATATTCCCACCGTGGCCTGTTTCAAGCTGTCTATATAATTTCTCTAAACATGGAGTAGGAAAATGATAGAAATAATTAAACTCATGATATAGATAATAGACAAATGTATCAAGCTAATTATCACATGATGGTTTCTAAGTATCACCTTCGTCTTGAATACAGTTTATTTAATTGCAAGTTTATATAATTTAATAGCTTGTAAATTTTCTAAAATGTAACAGTCGGGTTTTGATGCAGTATGCTACTGCCTATAAAGCTTTATATAATCTTCATTCACCTCCTTCACCTTGCTGATTCAGTTTCCACTTCTCTTCTCACTTGCTTGCCTTACTCCAGCCACATTAACCTCCACACTGTTCTTTTGTTTCCTTTCTTACATGTCAGATACCAGAATCTTTGTTAGAAATGTCCCTCCCTCACCCTCCCTGACTCTGCTTTCAAGTCCAGCTTCAGCTGTCACTTTGTCAATGAATTACTTCCCCCCTGGAAAAAAATCTTCAAATTCCACCCATGTTCCTCCCTTGCCCCCTGATAATCCCCAGCAACTATTTTCCTATAACACATCACTCTCTAGCCTATAAATAATTGACTTATTTGCTTTAATTTTTATTGTCTCTCTTGTTGTCATTGTTGTTCAGTTGCTCAGTCATGTCCGACTCCTCCTGACCCCATGGACTACAGCACACCAGGCTTCCCTCTCTTTTACACCCAGAGTTTGCTCAAGCTCATGTCGACTGAGTCAGTGATGCCATCCAGCAGTCTCATCTTCTTTTGACCCTTCTCCTCCTGCCCTCAGTCATTCCCATTATCAGGGTGTTTTCAGTTCAGTTCATTCGCTCAGCTGTGTCTGACTCTTGGCAACCCCATGAACCGCAGCGCACCAGGCCTCCCTGTCCATCACCAGCTCCTGGAGCCTGCTCAAACTCATGTCCATAGAGTCGGTGATGCCATCCAACCATCTCATCCTCTGTCATCCCCTTCTCCTCCCGCTTTCAACCTTTCCCAGCATCAGGGTCTTTTCCAATGAGTCATTTCTTTTCATCAGATGTCTTTTTCCCAAAAAAACTAAGGTTGGTGAGGACAGGGACGTTTGCTTTGATCACTGATGTATCTCAAGATGTGAGAAAGTAGCTGTCACAAATTTGAAACTCAAGCAATTATATGTTGAAAGAAAAATAGGAGTCAGAGGAGGGAGGGACAAAAGGAGGAAGAAGGAGCAAAAGGAGAAAAAATGGGAAGGAGAGAGAAAACCTACCATCTAGGCCAAGAAATAGAATATTTCCAAAGCTTAATAGTTCTGTAAGTCCTTCTCTGATCATTTCTTTCCTTCTCTCCCTCCCATTATCTAATCACTATCCTGAATTTTGTGATCATTACATCTTTTCTCTTTTTTTAAAGCTGTTACTCCTATTTGTGTAACCTTAAACAATACATAGCTTAGTTTTGCTTATTTTAAAACCTGCTGAAAATGGAATCATGTCATTTATATTCATTTATGTATAATTTTCCACTCAATGCCATGTTTTGTGAGAATTATCCAAGATGACCCAAATAGCTGTTGTCTATTTTTTTGGATCCTGACAGACAACATGAGGCAGAAAAAAATGTATCCAAATACTGTACAGATTTTTAAAACTATGTGTTTAAGTTTTTATTTAATAAACAGTATGTAAGTATACTATTTCTTAGTCCACAAAGTGGGTGCACAAATAATGTAACTTCCATTATTTTTCTGTGACCAAGCATAGTTTCTAGCTTAAGTCCCTTTGTTGCATGATTATAGAAGGCATGCGTGCATGAACTTATTTAAATGTTTTAATTGAATCAGAGTAAGCTTGGTGAGCACTTCCTTAGTGGCTCAGGTGGTCAAGAATCTACCCACAATGTGGGAGGTCCGGGTTCGATCCCTGGGTTGGGAAGATCCCCTGGAGAAGGGAATGGCAAGTCACTCTTGCCTGGAGAGTTCCATGAACAGAGGAGCCTGGCGGTCTACAGTCCATGGCGTCGCAGAGTTAGACACGACTAAGTGACTAATATAGACACACATACAAGCTTGGAGGATATTGGGGAGGAGAAATTGAGATTTTTTTTTAACCTCCTTTTCCTTCTTTAGCTGGCATCAGAGTCCCCAGAGACTAATGAAGTGTTATGGGTTTGGGATAAGCACAGTGCTTGTTTGACTTCTGGACACGCTCCCTCTCATCCTTCCAGACCGACACCCTCGCATCTGTTTCAAGCTATTAGCTCCTGCATCTGACCATGACTCCTTCATTTCTGTCACTATGGGCCATCACCACTTTGCTCTCCGCAGTCTTCTCTGGTTCTTCTTTACTTCTGATGCTTCTCAGGCCTAGAGAACAGGCGGCTCTTCCTCACATATGACTGAAAACTGCTTTTCCAGACTTTGTCTCTCCCCTTCCCTGTAGCCAACTCTACTCTAGGCCTTGCACCTGACAGAACCTACCTTGCTTCCACCTCTCAAAGTTCCAGATATGGGAACTCTGAGGAGACAAAGTTCTCCTCTACTTGTGGATCCCTGATTTTATTTCTAAAATCTTTCATACTTTCCCACTTAGAAATAACCCAAATGTGACAGGTCTAGCTAAACCCAGGGTCCTGTCTCAGAGGCTGTGAGTTTCTAGCTTTCTTGTATCTTTCAATTTTCTTCCCTCTCCCATTTTCCTTCAGTTCCATATGAATGGGAAAAATTGCCACTGGAACAATGAGTCAAACCTTTCCCACCTCCAATCTGAAGGCTACCCTTAACTTTCTTGTTATTCTTGGTAAAAACCTCAGTCCATGTCCATGAAATGAGAAACCTGGATCTTCTAGAGGTATGAGTAGAGAAGTAAAGAACTTGACTAAGTATTTTTCAAGAAACTTTGTCTCATTCATAGATATGGCTTTTGAGTCTGAAGGCTAAGAGTGTGTGCATTGTTTCTCGGTACTTCAGTAATGATACCTATGTCTGCTTGTCTGAATGAGCAAGGACCTTGGTGACCGGTAAGTGGGAACAAAACCAGAAAAGTTAATAGTTCACAGCATCAGTGCAACAAGGCAAACAGCTTTTGTGGTTGTTTCAGAAGAGAAATTAAAACTAGTGATTGTTAAAGTGACTTCATTTAAAACAATGTTATTCAATTAACATTTGTTAAGTGTTTTCACTACTTTGCAAGAAAAAATATCAAAGTTTCAGTTTTCTTTTAATTTGAATGATTTTAAATGAACTGAATCATGTAATAAAAAATGAAATTAGCCTTAAGTTCTTTGAGGTTTTTCAGTGTGGTTAATAGTTTTAAAAATTGTTTTGGAGGAAAATTGACATTTTGATCATAGAAACATCAGTTTAAAAAAAAAAAGGAGAGAGACAATCATCTCTTTGCTAGTAAGATCCAGTGCAATCTTAAGACGTATTTAGGAAGTTGAATTCAGTTAAACTATCTTTTTCCTGTGAGTACTGGGTCCAAAAAGCCCATTTTAAGAATCGAATGCTATAACATAGTGTAAATAACCAGTTTGCTCTCATTTCCACTCAGTGTCTAACTTAGGGAACTTTAGGAACGATGCAAGAAACTGTTTTCTCACACAAACAGGCATACTCACTGACTGCTCCAGATTTTCCTGTCCTTTTCAGAAGTTCTACTCCTTAAGTCAGCTGGTTCTTCTTTTTGGTTTTTTTTTTTTGATGGTTGTACAACTAAAAGCCATTGAATTGTATACTTTATTTATTTTTTTTATTTTTTATTTATTTTTTATTATTGTTTTTGCCATACATTGTCATGATATCACCATGGGTTTACATATGCTTCCCCTCCGGGCCCCCCCTCCCTCCTCCCTCCCCCCCGGGAAATCTCGCTGCACCAGCCCCCAGCATCAATCCTGGGCTGGCGATTGATTAGACACATGACGATTAACATGCTTCAATGCCCTTCTCCCATATCATCCCACCCTTACCCTCATCCACAAATGCAAATCAAAACTACAATGAGGTACCACTTTACACCAGTCAGAATGGCTGCCATCCAAAAGTCTACAAGCAATAAATGCTGGAGAGGATGTGGAGAAAAGGGAACCCTCTTACACTGTTGGTGGGAATGCAAACTAGTACAGCCACTATGGAAAACAGTGTGGAGGTTCCTTAAAAAGCTGCAAATAGACCTGCCATATGACCCGGCAATCCCACTGTTGGGCATATACACCGAGGAAACCAGAATTGAAAGAGCCACGTGCACTCCAATGTTCATCGCTGCATTGTTTACAATAGCCAGGACATGGAAGCAACCTAGATGCCCATCAACTGACGAATGGATAAGAAAGCTGTGGTACATATACACAATGGAATATTACTCAGCATTAAAAAAAAATTCATTTGAAGCAATTCTACTCAGATGGACGAAACTGGAGCCCATTATCCAGAGTGAAGTAAGCCAGAAGCAAAAACAGCAATACAGTATATTAACACATATATATGGAATTTAGAAAGACAGTAATGAGAACCCAACATGGGAGACAGCAAAAGGAACGCAGATGTATAGAATAGACTTCTTTTTGGTTTTGATAGGGTGTGAGAGTTGCCTCTGGAGCAATCAGGAGTAATCCCATCTGAATGTCACATTTCTCTTCCTCCTCTGAGGGAAACCTGGATCCTTGGGCTTTGTCAGGAGACAAGGCTGAGTGATTTCAGGCTCTATTCCCAAAACCTTTAGGGCACTTAGAGAGCTTCCTCAGTGAATCATCATTAGAGCTGATAAATGATAAACTTCTCAGGAAGGATAAACTGTTAGCCTAAGTATCACAGCCAAACCAGTGACACAGCAGTACTTACACTCCCCAACACCTATATCACTCTGTACTCATATCTCATGAAACTCTGTTAGATTTTTTTTTTCTTATTGGCCAGCAATCCCTATTAGTCCTTAATAGTGCACCTCACTCTTACATCTGTTCCCTAGAGTGAATAAAAATACGTTTTTCTGAAAAGAATAAACATGTCCTTGTTACTTTGTATTGAATTACTTTCAAAGGTTGTTTATAAATATTTGTTCACAAAATATTTCAGTTACTCCTTTCCATTATCTTTTTATAAAGCATAATATATTTTATGTTATAATTCCTAACTCCCCAGAACTGTGAATCTCCAACCTATTTTTGAGAAAATATTGCATACTTTTTATATTTCAGAAGGGGTAAGTAAGTAAGCAGAGGAAAGCAAAGTCTTTCAGAGATAAAAACTAGAACTCACTCTCATTTTCTCTCTAATTATGGTTCAAAAATGTAATTGCCAGTCTAAATGAGATCTTGCTAGTAATTTTTAAGTCATATTTTAAATTATGAGTAAATTAAATTTTGTATTCTATTATATATTTATTGTATTGTTCTTATTTCTAATTTAATCTCTTCAGCTAGCATTCTACATTATATTATTAGTACAACAGAACAAGAGTATGCATTTGGTAGAATGGAACCTTTGGAAGATCAGAATTATAAAGCTCTAAGAGGTGGCAGTCACAAAAGTTACTTAACCATAGAAGAGCTTAAGGAACAGTTCACACAGTGAGTATGTGCTTATATGTTATTCATTCATTCACTCACTCATCTATTGTAAAGACATGATTCAGTTGTTTTCAACCCTGGCAGCATATTAGCATCATCAGGACTACTTTGTTTTTTAAAAATTCAATTGGCTTATCTCCAGTTCAGAGGTAGTTCAAAAACAGAACACTTTTGTGTGTTTAAATTAATATGGAAGACATGAAAGGGAGAGTGGAGAACTTGATCAGCTCATGGTCAAGGCAAGCCAAGAACTGATTAGGATCTGAGCCAGCTTCATCCTGGCAAACTGAACCAGGGAGTAGCAGTACATATCTTGATAATTCTATCCCATAAAATATCACCTTCGATCACATGTCTCTACCCTGGAACATTTGTCTTCTCCTCTGAAAAGTCAGTGGACTCTCTCTGTACCTTTATCCTGTTCTTTCCTCCTCATGGAATGCACTTCTTGGACCCCCTCATTCACATTGCTTATTAAAATCCTAGCCTATCATCCAAAACTCCAATAGAATGCTTTCTCCAAGAAGCCTGTTAATTATATAATAAGTATAACTACCTCATTCGTGTTCAGAATCAAACCCCATTCCCACCAGAGATGCTCAGAGGGCTCAAACAAACCTTGTGTGCACCAACATCCAGGGACCCCAGAGACTGAGACAGAACTGTGTTTGAGCATCTCCTGTGGAGGTACAGGTCAGCAGTGGACTGCCACAGGGACAGGGGCTCTGGGTGCAGCAGACTTGGGTATGCCATATGCTCTCTTGGAGGAGGTCGCCATTAACCCCACAATAGAGCTGCCAGAACTTACACAGGACTGGGAAATAGACTCTTGGAGGGCACAAACAGAATCTTGTGTGCACCAGGACCCAGGAGAAAGGAGCAGTGACCCCACAAGAGAGTGACCCTACAAGAGACTGACCCAGGCTTGCCCAGGAGTGTCCAGGAGTCTCTAGTGGAGGCGTGGGTCAGTGGTGGCCTGCTGCAGGGTTGGGAGCACTGAGTGGAGCAGTAAATACATCCATAGGACCTTTTGAAGGAGGTTGCCATTATCTGCATTACCTCCACCATAGTTTTACCCCAGGTAAATAGCAGGGAGGAAACACAACTCCACCCATCAACAGAAAATTAGATTTACTGAGCATGGCCCCACCCATCTCTCCCATAAGGAAGCTTCCATAAACCTCTTATCCTTCTCCATCAGAGGGCAGACAAACTGAAAAACACAATCACAGAAAACTAAGCAATCTGATCACATGAACCACAGCCTTGTATAACTTAATAAAACTATGAGCCATGCCATGTAAGGCCACTGAAGATGGAATGGTCATGGTGGAGAGTTCTGACAGAATGTGGTCCACTGGAGAAGGGAATGGCAAAGCACTTCAGTATTCTTGCCTTGAGAACCCCATGAACAGTATTAAAATGCAAAAAGGAATGACACTGAAAGATGAAACTCCCCAGGTTGGTAGGTGCCCAATATGCTGCTGGAGATCAGTGGAGAAATAACTCCAGAAAGAATGAGGATACAGAACAAAAGCAAAAACAACACCCAGTTGTGGATGTGGCTGGTGATAGAAGAAAAGTCTGATGCTGTAAAGAGCAATATTACATAGGACCTGGAATGTTAGGTCCATGAATCAAGGCAGATTAGAAGTGGTCAAACAGGAGATGGCAAGAGTGAACATTGACATTTTAGAAATCACCAAACTAAAATGGACTGGGATGGGATGGGTGACTTTAACTCAGGTGACCGTTATGTCTACTACTGTGGGCAGGAATCCCTTAGAAGAAATGGAGTAGCCATCATCGTCAACAAAAGGGTCCAAATTGCAGTACTTGGATGCAATCTCAAAAATGACAAAATGATCTCTGCTTGTTTTCAAGGTAAACCATTCAATATCACGGTAACCCAAGCATATGTCCCAACCAGTAACGCTGAAGAAGCTGAAGTTGAATGGGTCTATGAAGACCTACAAGACCTTCTAGAACTAACACCCAAAAAAGATGACCTTTTCTTTATAGGGGTCTGGAATGTGAAAGTAGGAAGTCAAGAAACACTGGAGTAACACACAGGTTTGACCTTGGAATACAGAATGAAGCAGAGCAAAGGCTAACAAGGTTTTGCCAAGAGAATGCACTTGTCAGAGCAAACACCCTCTTTCAACAACACAAGAGATGACTCTACACATGGACATCACCAGATGATCAACACCAAAATCAGATTGATTATATTCTTTGCAGCCAAAGATGGAAAAGCTCTATACAGTCAGCAAAAACAAGACTGGGAGATAACTGTGGCTCGAATCATGAACTCCTTACTGCCAAATTCAGACTTAAATTGAAGAGAGTAGGGAAAACCACCAGACCATTCAGGTATGATCTAAATCAAATCCCTTATGATTATACAGTGGAACTGAGAAATAGATTCAAGGGAGGGATTAGGTCTGATAGAGTACCTGAAGAACTATGGACAGGTTCATGACATTGTATAGGAGATAGGGATCAAGACCATCCCTGAGAAAAAGAAATGCAAAAAAGCAAAACGGATGTATGAGGAGGGCTTACAAATAGCTATGAACAGAAAAGAGAAAAGCAAAGGAGAAAAAGAAAGATATACCCGTTTGAATGCAGAGTTCCAAAGAATAGCAAGGAGACATAAGAAAGCCTTCCCCAGTGATCAATGCAAAGAAATAGAGGAAAACAATAGAATGGGAAAGACTAGAGATCTCTTTAAGAAAATTAGAGATGCCAAGGGGACATTTCATGCAAAGATGGGCTTGATAAAGGGCAGAAATGGTAAGAACCTAACAGAAACAGAAGATATTAAGAAGAGGTGGCAAGAATACACAGAAGAACTGTACAGAAAAGATTTTCATGACTCAGATAATCACGATGGTGTGATCACTTACCTAGAGCCAGACATCCTGGAATGTGAAGTCAAGTGGGCCTTAGGAAGCATCACTACAAACAAAGCTAGTGGATGTGATGGAATTCCAATTGAGCTATTTCAAATCCTAAAAGATGATGCTATGAAAGTGCTGCAACTCAATATGCCAGCAAATTTGGAAAACTCATCAGTGGCCACAGGACTGGAAAAGGTCAGTTTTCATTCAGTCTCAAGAAAAGCAATGCCAAAGAATGCTCAAACTACTGCACAATTGCATTAATCTCACATGCTACTAAAGTAATCCTCAAAATTCTCCAAGCCAGGTTTCAACAGTATGTGAACCATGAACTTCCAGATGTTCAAGCTGGATTTAGAAAAGGCAGAGGAACCAGAGATCAAATTGCCAACATCTGCTGGGTCATCGAAAAAGCAAAAGAGTTCCAGAAAAACATCTATTTCTGCTTTATTGACTCTGTCAAAGCCTTTGATTGTGTGGATCACCACAAACTGTGGAAAATTCTGAAAGAGATGGGAATACCATAACACCTGACCTGCCTCTTGAGAAATCTGTATGCAGGTCAGGAAGCAGCAGTTAGATCTGGACATGGAACAACAGACTGGTTCCAAATACGGAAAAGAGTATGTCAAGGCTGTATATTGTCACCCTTCTTATCTAACTTATATGCCTAGTACATCATGAGAAATGCTGGGCAGGATGAAGCACAAGCTGGAATCAAGATTGTGGCAATCAAACAAGATTTCCAGAAGAAGTATCAATAACCTCAGATATGTAGGCAACACCACCCTTAGGGCAGAAAACAAAGAACTAAAGAGTCTCTTGATGAAAGTGAAAGAGGGGAGTGAAAAGTTGGCTTAAAGCTCGATGTTCAGAAAACTAAGATCATGGAATCTGGTCCCATCACTTCATGGCAAATAGATGAGGAAACAGTGGAAACAGTGACAAACCTTAATTTTCTGGGCTCCAAAATCACTGCAGATGGTGATTGCAGCCATGATATTAAAAGACGCTTACTCCTTGGAAGAAAAGTTAAGAAAGATCAAGATCAACCTAGACAGCATATTAAAAAGCAGAGATATTACTTTGCTAACAAAGATCCATCTAGTCAAGGCTATGGTTTTTCTGGTGGTCTTGTATGGATGTGAGAGTTGGACTATAAAGAAAGCTGAGCGCTGAAGAATTGATGCTTTTGAACTATGAGGATCGAGAAGACTCTTGAGAGTCCCTTGGACTGCAAGGAGATCCAACGAGTCCATCCTAAAGGAAATCAGTCCTGAATGTTCATTGGAAGGACAGATGTTGAAGCTAAACTCCAATACTTTGGCCATCTGATGTGAAGAACTAACTCATTTGAAAAGACCCTGATGTTGGGAAAGTTTGAAAGTGAGTGGAGAAGGGGACAGCAGAGGATGAGATGGTTGGATGGCATCACTAACTCAATGGACATGAGTTTGAGTAAACTCTGGGAGTTGGTGATGGACAGAGAGGTCTGGCATGCTGCAGTCCATGGGGTCACAAAGAGTCGGACACAACTGAGCAGCTGAACTGAACTGAACTGAAACTTATTTCTGCTGCCGTTAGAATGTTTATGTTCTGCCTTCCAAATCCCAGAATGGGAGGAGAAAAATATATTCAAAAGGAGTATACCTACCAAAATCAGTGCTGGAATAGGAGTGTGAGTGGAGGAGATTCATAGCATGATGTCAATTACACATGCCTTAAAATTCTGATATTCTCCTTTGGAGATGTGCACCGCCCTCCAGCCAGTGAGAACCACTGCGTATTATAAGCTATTACAGTCAGAATGTGTTACACATGGCAAAACTACAGAGCTTGATAAAATATTGACAATTGCTGATGAGGTCATTCTGAAAATATTTACAGAGGCCTACTAAGTTGAAAACAAATACCTATAGATTTTTTTGAGAGCAGAACTTATGGGATGTTCAGTTTGGGATTTTCAATGGTTTCTGCTCAGGGCTGTGTAAGAGCTCTGTTAGTGTCGAGTAGAGGTGAGTTGACTCTTTTCTAGCAAAGTCTCATTTTCCTGGTGAGTTCATATAAATGAAATGATGTTATCCACTATGTGGTACCATATTTTTCTTTGTTAGCTTAAAGATCTAAAATCCACAGATAAATGACAAAAGGAAAAAGTAAATGTAGGGATATCCCCCTGAACTTCTCCCATTGCTCAATATCTATACTTTTATTTTCAGACACCCAGTACCTAGTCCCTTGCTGTAATTCTACTTTGCAGTAAACTGCAATAAATAAGTGTAAGAGTTCACAGGAGTTTTGTCGCCTCTGAAAACTCTGGTGTAAGAAGTGTGATAGTAGATATTTTGGGAATGGAGAAGGTGGTGATGGGGAAGTTTGTGCAGGGCTGGATGCTGCACTGTTGAGCAGAGATTATGGAGGGCAGAGGGGTCTAAAGAGTAGGGGCATTAAGTAGGGAACATCTCTTTGAGACAGTTCTCTCTTTCAGGTCCTACTCTCTTCCAGCAAGTGTAATCAGAATTTATACTCAGAATTTGACTGAGTCCTTTACTCAAGACCTTTTCAGCTCCTCTACTAATTAACTCAGTTCCAAATACATTGGAAGCTTTATTGTCTTAACATTATGCTTTAAAGCAAAAATTTAAATCATAATTTGTCACCACTCACCTCTGTTCTCTCTCCAAAACCTCTAATCTTTCATTTCTCTTGACTTAAGAGCTCTCCTCCTCTCTTTCTTCTCTGCCTCTAAAACTGCTAGTTGCACAGAGCAATGTAGTTCTGGCCTCTCAGATTTAACCCATTGAACAAAACAAAAGCCTGACAATCTGACAATTGGCCTAAAGTATCTATAGTTCTTTAAGCATGCTTGAAAGTCTCTAGTGGGATCATGGTTTGTTTATTATTTTCAACTTCATTAAATCCTTATAAAAACTTTAGTTTTCTACTACTATCAGGACATTTTTAAAAACTTCATCCCTGGTGATATCATGACAATGTATGGCAAAAACAATAATAAAAAAAATAAATAAATAAAAAATAAATAAATAAAAAATAAAAACTTCATCCCTATACCTACGACCTACTTCTGTAATCAGAAAATCATCATATGAGTTACTGATAAGCTGGATGTTTTCTTATTTTCAACATAATTTATTTGAAATATATTGAATATATAATAGCATTATAGTCAAACTTGTTTACTTAAAATCATTTATTTTAGAAAACCTCATAGATTTTTCTCAAAAGGAAACAAAAGTTTTCTAAAATAGCTCTTATATTATTGCTTGAAAAATTAAACAAAGCTGGAAGTCTTTCCCACCAGTAGTAAAGGAAACATTTAAAATTGATGAAAGAGCATTAAAATTTTAAAAGATCAAATTTACATTATAATTAGCATGACATTTTAGTAGACTGTAATAAGTTCACTAATTAAATCTTACATATTGTTATTTGGATTTGAAATATCTTGAATTGCAATAGCGCATATTATATATAATAGGTGATTTTTTGTTATTATATTATTATTAGTGCTAAATAGAATACAAATTTATACTCCACTAAGTACATATTTACTGACCGGGCAATATACTGACTTCTTTCACAGTCATTATCCATTTAACAGCCAAACAACCTTAGGTATTATCACCATTTACCACTGTGAAAACTGAGGTCTAGAGGAAGTAAGTTAAGCCACGCAAGCCATAGATTTGCGCATGTGTTATAAATGAATCAAGCTTCATTTATTTTCACAGTTTCATATAATACATTGAGACTAGCAACATAGTAGGAGTAAACCCAGAAAAAGGAAAAAAATTCTTTGAAACCTTATTTAATACTAGCATAATTGTTTTATCAAACCTATTTCTGTCCAATCCCAACATAACTGATTCTATGAGCTTTTGAAAAATATGCAAGTTATAGCTTAAAAACATTTGTTGTTTTAAAATTTTGAAAAATATGAAATGTTGCATCATTTATTGATTTGCCCATTGGTCATTTATATGAACATTTATTATAGCAACTCTACAGGAGAAGAATTGTAGTCTAATAAAACCGAGGCTCAGTGAACCTAAATTATTTGTCTAAATTCACACAGTCTTTGAAAAGGCTGGGATTTGTGCCTAGTTTGTCTATATTCAAAGCGAGTGATCTTCTGAGTAGTTTCTAGACCACCTTCGAAAAGTTATTTCTTGGTTTATTTGCATTTTCCAAACTACTACATATGAAAGTGAAAGTTGCTCAGGCATGTCTGACTCTTTTCAACTCCATGGACTAGTCTTTCCCTTCTTCAGGGGATCTTCCCAACCCAGGGATCGAACCCAGGTCTCCTGAATTGCAGGCAAATTCTTTACCAACTGAGCTATCAGAGAAGCCCCAAACTACTACATAGCAGGAGGCTTACTGGAATTGTTCATTGATGGAGGAAATATAACAACTGCAGAATTTAGGGCTTTCCCTTGTGGCTCGGATGGTAAAGAATCCACTTGCAAGGCGGGAGACCTGGGTTTGATCCCTGGGTTGGGAAGATCCCCTGGAGAAGGAAAAGGCTACCCACTCCAGTATTCTGCACTGGAGAATTCCATGGACTGTATAGTCAATGGGGTCTCAAAGAATAGGACCCGACTGAGTGACTTTCACTTAAATGATCGCTGTAGTGTGTGTGAACGCCTCAGGTATATTTGCATGGATAATAAAGCTTGGAAAGAATGTGGGAGTCACAGGCTTGTTTCTCCTGGTGATTACTGGTTGGTTCAGGGATAATGAAGAAACGGTTTCCCTGAGGATGGTAGAAGTACAAGCAGAGATCTGGGCTGGCAGGAAGATGAGTGGAAGGAAGATGTGGTCCTTACTCAATCCGGAAGTGGAGGTGGTCTTTGAAGCTGATGTATCTTGGGGCAGTAACTCTCTATCCATCTTATTTTGGAGATTGTTTTACAATCTATATAAATATCGAATTATTATGCTACATACCAGAAACTAACATATAAACTAATAAATATATATGTAAATTATACCTCACTTTAGAAAAATGACAGCACAGCTTATTAGATTCTTAGAGTATCTACTTTAGTTGAAATCAATTAGAATTGAGCCCTGGGAATCTAGACTTTTTAGTCAATAATTCAAATGCAGAAAAAAATAAACTGAATTAGAAAAAAAAATCATCTTCAGGATCACCACTGATGAATAAAAAAAGTCATGAATGTTTTTAGGATCAAAGTAAAAATGTTAAAAATGAAAAATGTATCAATTACATTTATCTTGATAATTTTACCACAATAATTCTTACAAACATGACTGGTCATAAATGCTAATTACAGTTTAGCTTTTCACAACTTTTTTATATCATTTCTATAGATTGTTAAAATAAGGTCATTTTTTTTTTCAGAAGCAAAAACTAGTTCACAGAAGTGTTATGTTTTCCTGATCAGTAAACATCTTTAAGTAAAACCTCATGCATGGTGGCAGCTCTAATTTGACCAAAAGACTTGGAGATTTCTGTCTACTTCCTGGAAATCGGTGGAGAGAAAGGGGATCCATTGCTGCAGATTGCTTAGTTAGTGTTCCCAACCACATAAGTAACAGCTAAAAATTCCTAGCTAAAAATCACCTAGCTCAGCTGCTATCAGCATCTTTATGTTCTCAAATATTTGCTTAAGTGGCATTTTGCAGCATTTTTCTTTACTAAGATAATATAATGTGTCAATAAATATTCTTTGAGCAGCTAATCACTAATTTTGTCATTTCTGCAATAAAACTTATCCTTATATTTCCGCCTTCCAAGATACCAAAAAGATAATATGTTTTTCATAAACTTAATTTATATTTTATATTAATTTTAACCTTTGTCCTGCTGACCAAATGCCTTAATAATTTCCTGCCATTATAAATGATTTATAAAAATTTTAAGGGACAGTTATCTTTGAAAAAATGTTTATACTTTAGCAGGGGTGAATGACAGGGGTAAAATAGCCAATTAATTTTTGAGATTTGAGAATGACTTATGCAATATATAACTGAGTTTAAGATTAGCCAAAGTACTTTCCTCCTGAAAAGTTTATTTTTGGGGGGAATTACTCTTCTACTCCTTTTTCACTGTGATCCCCTAACAGCTGACTTAATGGTTATGGTACTAGACCAGTACCATATAATTAATTAGCTGAGACTGGCTGGTGTCTTATACTGAAGAATGTATTTTCACAAAGAAGTTATTTATTCTTACTCTCTGGATCTGCCTTCATAAAAATAAAAAGGGAGGGGAGCTATCATTTACCCATCAGATGTAATTTCAAAGATAAGGCATATAATCATCCTGAGGAAAGACCAAAATAAATAAATAAATAAATAACAGCATGTATTAAATCACATCCAAGAAAAGGCTGCATAGAGTAGAGTTCAGATCCAAAACCCTGGAACTAGACCATCTTTTTCCTCTCTGTTGCAGTCACTTATTTGCTAAGTAATCAACAAGTTATTTAATCTGTTTCCATTTGCTTATTTCTAAAGTGTAGTGTTTTCTACTGTAATTCTTTTTATTCTCTTAGGCTCACATATATGTCTCCAAATTATATGATGGTCTTAAACAAGAGGCTTCCTTAAGGAAATATACTATGGAAAAGCACTACCTGCTCATAAAACTCTGAAATGAGTTTCTGCTTAACTTACGAGAAAATGTGCAGCAGATCAATTCCATTAATCAATTGAGTGAATTACTGTAGAGTGAATTGATCTTGACTCTTCTATCAACTTCGATTCTTAAGTTAATCCATCAAGATAGCCCATAGAGTAAATCTCACAAATTTCTCTCAGATCTATCCAGTTTTCTGCATGAGTGAAGAAGGAATGGAATTGACTTATTCAAGTTGCTCAATTCATAGAGATGAAATGTTCCACGTTTATCTAAATACTTTCTGTTCAAGATTCTGCCACTTAAGATACTTACTTTTACCTTTTCTTGGCATAGAATCCTTTAGGAAAAGAAAACATTTCTAAAAAAAAGAGTATTTATTCTGCAGACCTAAATGCTCTCAAAAAGAAGACTTTTTAGCTAATCCAGGAAACTCAGCTTGTGGCAATTCACTTTTTCCCCAAAAGAATATTTCACCATTGTAATTATTATCCCTTAAAGTGTGCCTAGAGTTAGACCTTATATACAGCCCAAACTTTTCAATTCTGAGTTTGTTTCCTCTAGGAATGTTGTTAAAACTTTGACTAACATAATGTTGCCCTGTTAACAGTGGGAATCTAGGAAATTCCCAGAAGTCATGCAAAAAATAGATTCATAGCTGAAGTCATTGACCTTCCTTCGGTCAGTTCAGTCACTCAGTCGTATCCAACTCTTTGTGACCCTAAGGACTGCAGCATGTCAGGCTCCCTTGTCCATCACCAACTCCTGGAGATTACTCAAATTCATGTCCATCGAGTTGGTGATGCCATCCAACCAGCTCATCCTCTGTTGTCCTCTTCTCCTCCTGTCTTCAATCTTTCCCAGCATCAGAGTCTTTCCCAGAGAGTCAGTTCTTTGCATCAGGTGGCCAAAGTATTGCAGCTTCAGCTTCAGCATCAGTCCTTCCAATAAATATTCAGGACTGATTTCCTTTAAGATTGACTGGTTTAATCTTGCAGTCCAAGGGACTCAAGCGTTTTCTCCAACACCACAGTTCAAAAGCGTCAATTCTTCAGTGCTCAGCTTTCTTTATGGTCCAATTCTCCTATCCATACATGACTACTGGAAAAGTCATAGCTTTGACTAGATGGACCTTTGTTGGAAAAGTAATGTCTCTGCTTTTTAATATTCTGTTAAGGTTTGTCACAGCTTTTCTTCCAAGGAGCAAGTGTCTTTTAATTTCATGGCTGCAGTCACCTTCTGTAGTGATTTTGTATCCCAAGAAAATAGTCTGTCACTGTTTCCATTGTCTACCCATCTATTTGCCAATAGTGATTGGAGTTAATTTTTTTGAATGTTGAGTTTTAAGCTAGCTTTTTCACTCTCCTATTTCACTTTCATCAAGAGGCTCTTTAGTTCCTCTTCACTTTCTGCCATGAGGGTGGTATCATCTGCATATCTGAGTTTGTTGATATTTCTCCCAGCAATCTTGCTTCCAGCTTGTGCTTCATCCAGCCTGGCATTTCGCATGACCTTTCTTAGATATATTTAATTTCTCTGAAGAAATTATGAAAAGATGGGGAAAAGAAAGATGATCCAATAAATCTCTTCAGGTGAGGTTTAGTATATAAGCCTTCTAGGGAAAATGGTGAAAGCCTTCAAGAATCTGATGCTCAAACTTTATTTCCATATCATCTTCAAAACCCAACCTAGGCTCATTTTGTAGCGAGATAACCTTATAGTGAGTGACTTTTGAAGAGTTGGACTACTTGTGATTTGTATCAGGAAACTTTTGTGAAAGTTGAAGGGAGAAATTCAGCACCAGAACCCACACAATAATAATATCTCATTACTCTGGACATGGAATTCTTTCAGAAGTGTCCTGTGTCCCCATATCACCCTTCTATCTGGACTAAGCATCTATGCAGGCGCTGGTTACAGAAAACCCAGAGTCATCCATAAGAAATAGAAGTCTCATCAAATAAAAGAAGTTCAACAAAAATAAGGTAATAGTTTTGGTGTTTCTTCAATGTAGAGACAAGAGAGTATCTATAAACTCCAGGTGATAGTGAAGGACAAAGAAGCCTGGTGTGTTGTAGTCCATGGGATGGCAGAGTCGGACACAACTTAGTGACTAACGATAACTGCAACAATTTTAAATAAGTTCACCTCCCTCTTGAAACCCCCCTGGTCGCTCAGACAGTAAAGATTCTGCCTGCAATGCAGAAGACCTAGGTTTAATCTGGATTTGGAAATATTTCCAAGGGACTGGAAATAAAGAACAATTTTCCTTAAAAATAACTGAACATTTCCTTGGACTTCCCTGGTAGCTCAGATGATAAAGAATCTGCCAGCAATGCAGAAGACCTGGGTTCCATCCCTGGGTCCAGAAGATCCCCTGGAGACAGGAATGGCAACCCATTCCAGTATCCTAGATTGGGAAATTCCATAGACAGAAGAAACTAATGGGCTACAGTTGATGGGATAGCAAGGAGCTGGACACGCCTAAGCAGCTAACACACACATCCGTCATGAAAGTAATTCTGTTATATTAGCCATTGTGGTTTAGAGATCCCACAATCCTGGCTAGATGTCACAGATCAATAAAGTGCTCTGTGACTAATTGCTTAAAGTGCTTTTATTTTAAAGCATGGATCTACAAATTATAAATGTACTGCAATAGGAACAAATTGCATACATGACCAGGAGAAGCAATTTAGTCCACTACTAATTTCAACTAACTATAAGTAGACAAGGTACTCTACATACTTTTCTTCAAAATAGCCCCTCATCAGAGCCAGCCTAAGTTAGGAGGACCATGTACATAGGAGAGAAAAAGTATCATGGAAGGCATTTTGTGATAACATTAATTTTTCTCATTCCAGATTAGATAGCTGGATGCATGAGACTGGTTTCTACTTTGGCTGACTCTTAGACCTTAATCAATGTAGTTATCAACTAAGCCCTCTAAGATTTGGTGACTAAAACTAAACAAGACAGAAAAAGATATTGGGGCATTTAGTATCCTCAAGTCAATTCAGTCTGTATGTTTGTCAAAAAATATGAATAAAATATCACCAGGTATATCTAAAGCCTCCTCAAATTTTGGGTTATGCACGCCCCCAATATTTTCTGAATCTTTTTTTCTGTAGTAAGTACCTATTTGCTGAAAATTATGTATTCAGCTTGATGAAGATTGTAAGTGGTTTTTGTCTCCAAGGGGAAAATTACAAACAAAATCAATTCATAACTCTTTCTTCTCTCGTCTTCCATAGATGGAAAATCATACCAAAAAAGTGCTCTCTCCACTGAAGAATTTGATCACAAACACTAAAAAATTAATAATTTGTGATGTTTTCAGTCTTAGAAACAATTCATTATTCTTGCTATGTATGAATATGCATGGAAAATAGTGTATGTAATTTGCGATCCCTAAGGTCTGCAGTTGATGGTTTTGCAGGATGAAGTCAGAAATTATTGAGAGAGAAATGATGGTGGAGTTTTCACATTTACATCTTTTGACTTTTTTGGTGTACTTACCTCAGTCATATATTTATGCTAGATTTTAAATAGAATAACTTCTCATTACTCCCGGAGAAAGGGAATCTCTATTATTTCTTCTCCATGGTATGAGAACATGGCAAGAGAATATTTGGGTCCTTCTTGCACCCTTCAATTTGAAATACCCCTGAGTATAGGCCTTGTGTGGGTCTTGGAATCTGAGTCTTAGCCTGCCTGTCCTGAAGGTGTTACTGCAGGAAGTACTAGTAAAAAGAAAGTTTTGTTTTGTAGGGAGTGCTGCTCACCTTTCTTACTATCAAACTACTCATTCTTCTCTGAAGAACTGAATCTTGAATCTTAGTAGTTTGTCAGAAGAGGAAGATGAAAAATGGCATGTTTTTTCAACTTCAGTCTTTGCATTGTATCTCTCCGGGCAACACAGAATGCTATTGCTCTTTCAGACACAACAGAAACCTGCCCCTTTGGATCAGAGAGTTAATACTGTGTGACTGAACTATTTGATTTAATACATGACTCTGAGGTTGAAGGCTTAGTTCAGCTGCTTAGATGGTATGTGACTTTGGGCAACAGAAATTTTGGGGAAGATTAAAGGGTAAAATATAGGGAGCATTGGGCATAGTGCTTGGTACATGGTAACTATACTTTGAATATTAACTACTGTTTTTGCTGTTGCTATTATTAATAGCAAAAAACTTTGCAATTGTTACTTATTAACCTATATCCTAACAGATCACTTACGATTTAATAAATCTATACATAACAGCACATTCATGTTAAAAATACATGTAGACAGACTTTAATAAGGATTTGAAATTTAAAGTTGTTTATGTATTAATATTGGATATTTTTGAAAGGTTTGGTATAAAGACCTAGTGGAGAAGGAAACGGCAACCCACTCCAGTATTCTTGCCTGGAGAATTCCATGGACAGAAGAGCCTGGCAGGCTGCAGGCAATGGGGTCGCAAAGAGTTGGACATGACTGAGCAACTAACGCACACATACGTAAAGACCTAGAGTTTAAAATCTGATCATATCTTCTTCATGTTCATGTTTGGGCCCCTTTAAAATACAAGAGCTCAGAACCTTATGGAATATTGCAGGCCAGAGATTATGGATAAGTGGGAAGACTATATAATGTACATGCAGCATTGATTTTTCTAACATTATTAAAATTGAATAATTTAAGAAATAAATTTCTAATTGTAGTGGCATAATGTTATGAAATCTCACACTGAAAGTAAAAACTTGAACTATTTTTTTTAACTTTCAAGTTGAGTACAATAGATGACAAAGCAGTAAAATAAAGAATTGATTTTTTAATAGTTCCCTAGAGCCAGGAAACGTGGATAATACTCTATTCTACATGTATTGGGGAGTGAGAATT
Organism: Antilocapra americana; assembly: GCA_007570785.1. Lineage (NCBI taxonomy): Eukaryota > Metazoa > Chordata > Mammalia > Artiodactyla > Antilocapridae > Antilocapra > Antilocapra americana. The sequence continues at coordinate 57,201,061 of ML660200.1, read as the reverse complement.
AATGACTTAGGCTTAGAACAATAACCCTCAGGGTTTTTTGCAGGGTTATCTATTATTAAAACAAGTTCAATTATGTTCAGCATTCTCCATTTAGGCACAAAAGTAGATTTGCATTAAACATTTTTACTTACGGCAGTTGAGATCTCTTTTTTTCTTAATCCAGTTTCAAATAGAAAACCCAATTAACTAGAATACTAAAAGCAAAGCCAAAATGTTTTAATCAATTTACATTTTTTCCCAACTTTTAACTTTTGAAACTAGTTTAGATGAATATTCCAAATTAGTATTCTTTATGTATTTTTTCTCTCTTCATCTGTAAAAAATAAAGAAAATGTGAATTTTTGGCACACTTCTCAGACTGTTTTCATCCTATATTTTCCCTGATTGAGAAAGTAGAGAAGGCCCATATTGCCTTTCACATTAAATTGGTTCTAAGAACTAAATCTTAAAATACCCACAACTGGTTCCCATCACTCTTTACAGCAAAGTATGATTTGAGAAATTTTCATTTCACTACCCTGAATCTTCTTTCTCCATCTTTCTTACCTTCAAAGATAATCAATACCCTTACATTTCCACCATCTCTCTTCCACCAGAGCTTGTTTGCTAAAAATAGAAATACCAAGTGCATGCATGCTTAGTAGTTACAGTCATGTCTGACTCTCTGCTACTCAATGAATTGTAGCCCACCAGATTCCTCTGTCCATTGGACTCTCCAGGCAGGACTACTGGATTGGGTTGCCATGCTCTCCTCCAGGAGATCTCCCCAACCCAGGAATCAGACCCAGGGATCAAACCTACATCTCTGGCATTGCAGGCAGATTATTTACCACTAAACCACTGGGGAAACAACTACCTTATGAACCAGAAATCCCACCACTGGGCATATACCCTGAGAAAACTAGAATTCAAAAAGACACACACACCTCAATGTTCATTGCAGCACTGTTTATAATAACTAAGACGTGGAAGCAATTTAGATATCCATCTACAGATGTTGAAGCTGAAACTCCAATACTTTGGCCAATGAGTTGACTCATTGGAAAAGACCCTAATGCTGGGAGGGATTATGGGCAGCAGGAGACAGGGACGACAGAGGATGAGATGGTTGGATGGCATCACCAACTCGATGAACATGGGTTTGGGTGGACTCCGGGAATTGGTGATGGAGAGGGAGGCCTGGCATGCCGCGATTCACAGGGTTGCAAAGAGTTGGACACGACTGAGTGACCGAACTGAACTGAGATGCAGATGAATGGATAAAGAAGATGTGGTACATATATACCATGGGATATTATGCATAAAAAAGAATGAAATTGGGTAATTTGTAGTGATGTGGATGAACCTAAAGTCTGTAATAGAGTGGAAATATGTCAGAAAAAGAAAAACAAAATATCATATATTAATGAGATAATTGGATGGCATCATTTATGCAATGGACATGAGTTTGAACAGACTCTGGGAGATAGTGAAGGATAGGAAAGGCTGGCATGCTGCAGTGCACGGAATCACAAAGCACTGGACATGACTTAGTGACTGAACAACAAAAACACATATATATGGAATCTAGAAAAATGGTCCTGATGAACCTTTTTGCAAGGTAGGAATAGAGGCACAGACCTAGAGAACTGACTTGTGGACACAGGGAGGGAAGAAGAAGGTGTAACAAATTGAGAGAGTTGCATTGACATTTGTATTAATACACTACTATGTGTAAAGGGCTTCCCAGATGGCACCAGTGGTAAAGAATCCACCTGCCAATGCAGGAGATGCAAGACAGGCAGGTTCGACCCCTGGGTCCAGAAGATCCCCTGGAGTAGGAAGTGGCAACCCACTTCAGGATTCTTGCCTGGAAAATTTCATGGACAGAGGAGCTTGATGGGCTACAGTCCATGGGGTTTCAAAGAGTCAGACACAACTGAACAACTAACACCATGTATAAAATAGATATCTTGTGGGAAGCTGCTGTGTAATACAGAGAGTTCAACTTGGTACTCTGTGATGCCCTAGGTGGATGGGATGGTGGGGTGTCTCAAGAGGAAAGTCTACAGAAGATGATGAAGGAAGGGAAGCCTGGGGCACTGCAGTCGGTGGGGTCGCAGAGAGCTGGACACGACTGAGCTGAACTGAACAACAATAGGTGATTCACATTCTTGTACAGCAGAAACTAACATAGCATTGTAAAGCAGTTATACTCTAATAAATAAATTTTAAAAAAAGATCTTTGATTGAATCAGACAAATCCCATCTGGGAATAAGTATTTCAATAGATATTTGAGCATTCTCCTAAAAGAATGGTGCTGAAGAAGAAAGTATTACTTTAGTTATATGGAGTAGGAACACTAAGTCAAGTTTTTTCAACTGGGCTTCGCTTCTTCCTTGGCACATCTCTTTCTTTGCAGTCTCCTGCCTTTATTGATGTTTGGCTTGTGCATCTCACCCCCCTACTCCCCTTGTTAGGAGAATATTCCTATCTTCATGCCACCAAAACACATGTATCCTGTAGACCCAATTTTAGACTGAACTCTTTTAAGGAGCCAGTTCATTACTTCTCTACATTGTTTTAACCCTAGTTTCAATGAAACTTTCAGATTTCTTGGTGTGGTACTGGCTCTCTAAGTTGAGTGAAATGTTATTGAAAGGCAGTTGAGTATAGAAAGAAATCTTTACTGTCCACAGATCACGTCTAATCAGCACTGTGTAGAACTCACCCCATCCTTAGGTGCCTAATACATGTATACTGGGATTCATTCTGGCATTTGCCAATGTGAATCCATGTGTTTTGTATTGCTTTAGTGAACCAAAAAATAATTAGCCATTTCTTGATTTGTGTCTTATGTAACACTATGAAAGAAGGCGTTCCTTCCTCTAAGTAACAGGGTTATAACTAGCACATTTGGAAATGGGAGGAATTTTTCTTCAGCAGCCTCACCTTTTTTTTCTTCTCATCTCTCTTGGTGTTTAGCACTCACTCCTTCCTTTGTTTAATATTACCTTCATGCGTGAAGCGAAATTTATCCTCAGGCAAAAAACATACAACTATTTACTCTCAAAAGGCATTGAAATGAAGAGTAGTTTCTCCTGGTGTGAAGATTTCTTATTCCCTATCTATAAAGCAAATTGTATCATACAGATGCGGAAAAAGATCAGAAGCACTGATTTATCTCACATTACATTTCTCCAGTGACTATAGCTTTCAAATCCTAGATCATGTAATCTTTCTAGTTATTGGCAACATGAGCTATATAAATGGACCGAAAATAGAACTGAATCAACCTAGACAGATCTACCTGCATGAGCAAACACTGCTATATGAGCAAAAGGAGTCTTTCTCCTTTTTAAAAAAAATAAATTTATTTATTTGGCTGTGTCAGGAGTTAGTTGTAGCAAGCGGAATGTTGTGTTGTGTGTTGTGTTGTGTGTTATGTTGTGTTATGTGGCATTTTTCACTGGGGACACAGACTCTCCAGTTGTAGTGCTTGGGCTTGGTTGCTCTGAAGCATGTGACATCCTAGCCCCCGACCCGGGATTGAACCCACATCCTTTGCATTGCAAGGCAGATTCTTAACCAGGTGGACCACCAGGAAAGTCCCCAAGTAGTATTTTTCTTATGAAGAAATGAGAATGCAGTGTAACTCAGAACTGGTGTTTCTGTTGAAAAGATTACACAAACTGACTTTTGGCCAAGTATTTCTCAAGCACTATTTGTTGTTGCTGCAAAATATGGAAAATTAACTGGAGTATTTTTAAGGGATAATATGGGGGACTGTCTCCCAAACCCTTCTAGGCCACGGTGCCTTGGAGTAGTCAGTTATCACTTCTCACTGTGTTTTTCTTATTTCTAAGATGGAAATTATGCTGAGGATTTTACTACTGTATGTAGGGATTGTTGAATCAGACAAGAGAAATATGTGAAGGCAAATATTGATATAAACTATTAAATCAATTATTGTATTTTTTATAGCTACAGAAGGAATTATCTTTTTGTTAGCTTTGAATTCTACATATTCAGAAAACACAACAAGCACAGGAAATGTGTTTTTTCTTTTGGTTCAGTTCAGTTCAGTCGCTCAGTTGTGTCCAACTCTTTGCGATCCCATGAACCTCAGCACGCCAGGCCTCCCTGTCTATCACCAACTCCTGGAGTCCACCCAAACCCATGTTCATTGAATCGGTGATGCCATCCAACCATCTCATCCTCTGTTGTCCTCTTCTCCTCCTGCCCTTAATTTTTCCTAGCATCAGGGTCTTCTCCAATGAGTCAGCTCTTCACATCAGGTGACCAAAGTATTGGAGTTTCAGCTTCAGCATCAGTCCTTCCGATGAACACCCAGGACTGATCTCCTTGAGGGTGGACTGGTTGGATCTCCTTGCAGTCCAAGGGACTCTCAAGAGTCTTCTCCAACACTACAGTTCAAAAGCATCAATTCTTCAGTGCTCAGCTTTCTTAACTCTCCAACTCCCACATCCATACATGACCACTGGAAAAACCATAGCCTTGACTAGATGGACCTTTGTTGGCAAAGTAATGTCTCTGCTTTTAAATATGCTAAGTTGGTCATAACTTTCTTTCCAAGAAGTAAGCATCTTTTAATTTCATGGCTGCAATCACCATCTGCAGTGATTTTGGAGCCCCCAAAAGTAAAGTCTGACACTGTTTCCACTGTTTCTCCATCTATTTGCCATGAAGTGATGGGACTAGATGCCATGATCTTAGTTTTCTGAATGTTGAGCTTTAAGCCAACTTTTTCACTCTCCTGTTTCACTTTCATCAAGAGGCTCTTTAGTTCTTCTTCACTTTCTGCCATAAAGGTGGTGTCATCCGCATATCTGAAGTTATTGATATTTCTCCTGGCAATCTTGATTCTAGCTTGTGCTTCCTCCAGCCCAGCTTTTCTCATGATGTACTCTGCATGTAAGTTAAATAAGCAGGGTGACAATATACAGCCTTGACGTATTCCTTTTCCTATTTGAAACCAGTCTGTTATTTCTTTGGGTATTGTTATTTAGGACAAAACTAATCTTTGAAAAGAGAGTAGGTTTAAAATCTGTGTGTAAAAAAATATTAGTAACTAAGAATAAATGACAGATACGGCAGGAATGATGAAGGTGGTGTGCTAATGATTGTAGTTTGGGAAATGGTGAAGCTAGAGGGCAAGACTGGTTTGACTTTGTCAGAGAGATTCAGCCATTAGGTAGCCTTGACACCTGAGGCAGATGACTCAACCTACATGTCGTTCTATAGTTTGCCATGAAGATTCAGGGAATTAAGATGAGTGAAGCACTTAAAATAGTGCCCACCCCCTAGCAGTTTTTCTCAAAGTGTTGTTGTTGTTGTTCTATTTTCAATTGTACAATAATTTATTCCAGCAGATTGATTTTTAAATAAGAATTCAACAAGACCACAACTGGGCAGCTGGAGTCTCTAATACCCAGCTGATCATGTGCCTTACATTATTCCTGGCAGCTATTGTTTTTATCATCTATGAGGTTAATGTATTATAATAGAGTTACTAAAATAATAGTGAGCTCAGATTGCAGGCTGATTTTAGACTGGCTAAATTTAGAGGATTTCTGTTTATTTGGGTAGGTCTGTCCCTCCCATGAACACTCTCCTCTCCCTACACTCCACTGATTTTAGACTATGTTTATAAAGCAAAAACCATATTTCCATCCTTTTACAAATTACTTTTTTTTCAAATTTCAACATTTAGATGACACCTAAAAGCTCTTTGAGATGAACAGAATTATCTGTTTCCTTACTTGCACTACCTTTTTCCTGGCTATTAAAAGAGCTTCTATGCACTTGCTTTGAGTAAATCCATTCCTAAGGTGTAGCTTTCTATGTATGTGAACTTGCAAATCTCTTTACTAAAATGAAATTCCAAGATCACTTTATGGGTTTCATTGAAATAATAGTGTCTTGAAAGTAGGTCATTTTGAATTCAGTTTATCTATTCATATTTGTGGTCTGTACTGAAATCACTTGATTTCTGGGACTGATTCTTACCCATAAAATGAATTTAACCCAGGTTATATAGATGGAGTCTACATTTGGAGAGTGATTTTTTTTTTCACTAACCTATAACTAAAATTTAGGATTTCCTTCATTTGTAGGCAACAATACACAGAGTGACATTTGTGATATTTGTGTTTGTCACCAATGTACTTAGTCACTTAGTCATATCCGATTCTTTTCAACTCCATGGACTGTAGCCCACCAGTCTCCTCTGTCCTTGGGATTTTTCATGCAAGTTAACTGGAGGTTAGGTTGCCAGTTCCTTCTCCAGAGGATCTTCCTGACCCAGGGATCAAACCTGTGTCTTCTGTATTGCAGGAAGATTCTCTACCTTCTGAACCATAGGTGAAATCTGTCACCAATAGAATCATCAATATTTTCATAACATTTAAATTCATGAAGAAACCTTATAGTATCCTTTGATCTTGTTATTTCAGGGTTATATAGATGATAGAACTGCAGCTAGCCCTTGTCGTTTAATGAATTAATGAAGAAGCTCATATGTTACTGTATCATATCTTAAGGATTACTTGAAGATGTTGATAATTATATTTAATATAAATGAAATCCTGTGTATTTAATTTATGAATTTTATTTTAAGAAAATCATAGGTTTCACCAAACTAAAAGAGGGGACGAGTAAAAACTCTGTGGGACCTTGCATTATAAGGATGTTTCCTAAAAGGTCTTTTACACAGACCACTCTTTGGTCATGAAGATTATCTAAAATGTGACGAATTTATCTAAAGTCGATGAATGCAATGGATTGAAAAATGCAAATAATTTCTTCTTTGCAAAATGATATCTCATATCTCTCAATGATATGGCTTTCTCTTTTTATGAAAGCCTAAGAATTACTTTCAAGGAGTATTATCCAAGTTAATTGTAAAGCCTTCTATAACTAAAGATTTATTAACTAAAAGTAATATGATTTGAACATGCTGAGGACCTGAATTCAGTATTTTCCTAAGCATTCTGGCTGACATGCAATTGATGGTAATATTATGTATGTGCCCCTGAAAACATCTGGAATTTTACAGTTTCAAGGAACACATTCTTTTCCCCAGTGCTACAAAAGTCTTGTCTTGGGCTGGTCACAGTTTTAAATTGCTACTTTCTTAATTGTGTGTGTGGAATTACTCTCAGTTATAGTCTATGTAACATTTTTGTAATGCTGTGTTTTAATCATTTGTTATTTTGCTCCTTTTCCATTCTTTTATTACTGGTGAGCACTTTATCCACTAGAAAGAAGAGCATTTGATTATTGGTAAACCTCAGTGTCTTTTGTCTACTGTAAAAGGTTCTCAAAAATTTTGAGAGGATTACTTAATTACTTATATTTCTTTCTTTTAATTCAATCTATTTTTTTCCACTCTGTTCTGTTCTATTTCTTTCTGTTCTATTCTATTTCATGCTTTTCTAATTTAGTCATAAGTAGCAAGATATAAATCAGACATTTAAGACGAGACTAGATGATAAATGTCAGAAACACACTGACTTGGGAAGCAGAAATTTCAAAGAAGATCCAAAAGTCAATTATAGGGTGCCTATAACCATCACCCAACTCAAATAATTGAAAAGGTCAGGTTGTTGATGGTTAGACTAGGATTTGTGAGGAAGCGTTCTTTAATTCATTCTCTGCTATTGGAAAAGGTATAGAAATTCTTCCCTCTTTACCTCAAAATCAAAGGAAGATAGCTCTCCCTTGGAGAGCTTGAAGTAAAGGGGCTATTGGGAATGGATATCTCCACTGTGTCTAATGTGGAGATATAAAAGGTTAGAAGGTTACAGATAAGCTGAAGGAAAAGAAGCTATGTAGATTTCAGCCTTTCCTCAACTAATTTATAGGAATAAAGGCCCAAAGAATGTTTCATGTGAACCGAATATAGCATATCTGTATTTGGAAGCACTACAGGGCCTCAGGAGACAGAATCTGGAGATGTGCTAACAAATTTCAAGGGGCTGTGGACATTGTAAAGGAACATGTGTCATATCAGGGTTGTGAGACGTCTCCAGCCATGGTCCTTGGCAAGAAGTCCCTGGAGAGCCCTTGAATGTGCTCACAGAGTAGTCAGCTCTATACACCTGCCAGGTCTAGTGAATCCAAAGCCATCCCTAAGTGGTAGTCTTAGTCTTCTCTCTCTTGCTCCAGCTCAGGGGTCCAAGGTAGCCAGTTGACAGGGGACAAACAACACTGCTTGCTGCTTACTTAATAAATCCTGCCTTCTTGAGCTTAAAAGAATAAAGAAAGAAAGAAACATCAACCAACCTCCAGCACCCCCCAACCTCCATCACCACAGTTTCTAGGCTCTGCAACAAATCCAAGGTTGGGAAGAAGTTTTATCTGTTTTAAGGTTGATGTATATTGTATGTGACCAGACCTGAGACACTGGCAATTTAATGTAATCACACGATGTTTTTATTATCTAAGGATGATTGGAAAAGTCCTGATACTACCTAAAAGATTGAACCTTGCCCAAAAGATAAGTTTCCCTGCTAAGCATATTTTAAAGAGAGTAAAGGACAAAATAATTTTGCTTTGTGATAATACTCCGTAAGTTCTGTATGTTCACTTATTTTATGAACTCAATACAAATCTACTGCAGTTGAGACAATGTAATCTTACAATATATCTTGGAAAAATAATCTCAAAATCAATTGGTGCAAAGTTTAATTGTCAACATATTTTCAATCAAATTTTAGATGGAAAGAACATTCTATCATATATGACTATGACTATTTTCTGAACTATCAATGTATTTTGAGTAATTGACTCAAAAACTAACTTCTGCTAATTTTTAACTTTCTCTCATAGTAATTCTCTTTTGTCTGTACATTTTGCTTTATGTTTCTATTTTTTTATATAAATTCTCTGCAGCCTCTCTAGAAATGTTGGAACATTTTCCATGTTACTTTTTTTTTCAAAGTTTATATAGAAGCTGAGTGATTCTAAGATTATAAATTCCATTAGTTTGTTTTGGCAGATGATGTATCTTAAACATTACATTCTCTTATACTCATTTTTTAAAATTCATAGCAACTAAGTGATGTATGATATAAGACAATGAACATTAGAGGCATTGTTTGAAAGAATATATTTCAATTAAAAATATTTGGGAAAAACATTCATAATTTTTATGTTTGATTTAATAGATGCTTGACTGTATCTCATCTGTTTCATTTCTGTATCCCTCCAGATTAAATTGCAACTTCACAAACTTATATAACCACCAGAAGATGATTTGTATACTCTATAAATCCACAGGCTGAAAAGAAAGTATTTGATATCTTTGAAGAAATGTGCCACAGGTCCTTTATAAAATCTAGTCTTCAGTGTTTTACTGGTTGCTTCAGCTTCCTGACCTAATTAGGGTTTTTCCGCTCAGGTCTATTTTGTTTTTGTTTATTTGTTGTTTGTGTGCTTATTTTTCAGGTGAACCTGATCCTCATAAGAACTCAGATCTAGTAAATGCCGAAGAAAAGCATGCTGAGACACATTCATAGGTTTGAAACACCTTAAAGGCATCTTTCATTATAAGTATGGGAGGTAATTTTATTTTTTAAATGAAAAATTTATTTCTGAAGTGGATGGTTTGGAAAGTATCATTAGAAACAAAATTCTCTTATTTAAATGTGTTTTTGGATTCTTTTCTTTTAAATCTCTATTTATTGAGGCAAAGCCTTAACAGGTAAGCTTTAAATATTTACTGTTTAAGTTTACCTTTTCAAAGGATTCTTGACTCACTCATCAATAAAAATTACATTTACTGAGACCTTTAAGCCCTTTAAAAATAATAAGCTATATCTTATGGGGAGGTTTAATTCTATTTTCTTCTACTACTTCATAAAAGAAATATGAATGTGTTACACCAGTTTCCTTTTCTACTTCATGTAGGAAATATGAGAGTTTACATTGGGTGAAAATTACAAAGCAAGTATATAAAACAACATCAATATTTGCTAAAATCCATGGACATTGCATCAGTGATTATCTTTTTAAAAATTCAGCTTCTAGGGCTCACCTTTGATCTACCAAATTACCAGCCCTGGGAGGATGCCTTAGGAATCTGAATTTTTAATAATTCAATCTGTTGCAATTTCTATATACTGAAGTTGAGAAGCACTCTCTTGGGCAGAGAAGGTGCAGGCAGCTAGAAGGGAGTTAGAAGGGAGGAATGTATTTTTATAATGGAGATGTCTTAATGTCTGTTTAAAAAGTATAAAAATGAGTCTTGCTATTGGCTTGATGGGAGAGGCAAGAAAAAATGCTGCAGATACCATACCAATTCTTTGAGATGTTATTAGTAGCACCTCAATTGTTGCTTTAAATTGATGAAGTTAAAATGTGATTAGCCATAACGGTTTTGCATATACTGCATTTAGACTTATGGCAAAGAAGGCATTTTTTTTTAAGGAAACAAATTCACAAGAAATCATAAAGATATATAAAAGCTGCATATGCCTAAAAAGCTCTGAATTCAGGTCCCCATTACTGTCACAAACGAATGACCAGAACTCCCAACCCCACCTTTTTTTATATAATGGAGATGCCTTAGTGTGATTGCATCCGTCACCGCTACAGTGAGCTGGTTTACAGATGTTTTCCACTGAGCATCACAATAAATAGAACTTTGCACTATGAAAAAAAAGAAAAAATTGTGGTTAGCTTTTAAGATGAATCATTTCCCAGTATTCTTGAGTCAGTGATAAGATTCTTTAATCGATACTAATAGTTTCACTAATAGTGACTATCAGTGCCAGCCACTGTGATGAAATCTTATATTTAGTCCTATCAACAGTTCCAGAGTTGGTGACTGTGACTAATAGTTTACATATGAATTGTGGATAGAAATAAAATCACAAAGTGGATAGAAATTTTACAAACCAGCTCTATAGTAAAATTTTTTAAGATATTGTCTTGTATTAAAACTCCAATACTTTGGCCACCTGATGTGAAGAGCTGACTCATTTGAAAAGTCCCTAATGCTGGGAAAGATTGGGGGCAGGAGGAGAAGGGGATGACAGAGGATGAGATGGCTGGATGGCATCACTGACTCAATGGACATGAGTTTGGGTGGACTCTGGGAGTTGGTGATGGACAGGGAGGCCCGGCATGCTGCAGTTCATGGGGTCGCAAAGAGTTGGATGCAATTGAGCGACTGAACTGAACTGAACTGAACTGAACTTGTATTAGTTAACAACAATTTCTCTCCATAACCTCCATCCAAACTTTAAACACACACACACATACACACAAAAGAGATAGGAAGAGAAATTCCAACTGATATGAAAAGAATATCTATCATTCTCTGATAAATCTCTAATTTTTGTGAGGTCAATAAAGTCCAACATGAAATTGCCATACAATAATTGATGCCTATATATGACTAAAATATGATCTTCCTTTTCACTGGGATTTTATTTCAGGATAATGAAAACAGCACTAAAGTATTCTAAATCCCCAATTTTTCACAAATCTTTTTCTCCTCTCTCAACACATACTCAGAACAGGCCATTTTGTGAACTCATATAAGAGATGAACATAAATTCTGAGCTAGTAATTCTAGCCACATAAATACACTCAAAGTTGCTATCAGAGATTTTGGCCAGTGCTTCTGCCATTGCTCTTTCTCCACAATTTGGCTTTCTTCAATCAAACCAGAGAAATTTTAAGGCAAAAGTTGGACATATTCAGATTTTTATCACTTTGAACCCAGTTATTACATAGGCGACTATGCAATATATATACAGAACGAACATGAGGCATTTTAAAATTTTACTTTCTTGCTTTGTTTTACACAGAGTGCTGTAACTACAAAACTTTCAAGCTGCTAAGTAAAATGAAAGCAAAAACAAAGTTACAGAAAAATATTTTTGCAGCTCTAAGGCTATTTAGATTGTCCTTGTTGTTTTAAATACATGGGAACCAAGTGAGAAGAGGGGCTGCTCAGAAGTTGTAGCTGAAGTCCTAAGACAACAATGAAGCATCAGAGCCCTGACTCTGTGACCTGATGAACTCTTCATTGTAACTCTCAAGCTGGGAAACCACAGCGAAACCTGTTCCTGAAAGCAGTGAACCAGCCTGCATCCACCACGGTTATTGCAAAGCACTAAAGCATCACCCACGTGGGGGTCATCACAATGCAAGTCACACAAGACCTCTGATCCAAGATGACAAGAACCTTCAGCCCTTGTTGGAGACAGACACTAGAATTGAGAATGGGATTTGCCTTCTAGGGTGTTAATCCCATCAGGATGTAACAAAATATATTACAGGTCAAGGGATAAGTAACAAGAAGTGTGTGTGTGTGTGTGTGTATGTGTGTGTACTTAAAAAGTCTGTGAAAATGGAAGCTCACACTCTTCTGCACAGAGAACATTATTTGATGTGAATTTATAATTTTACTACCCACGAACAAACTGCAGCCATTGGAGACTGCTTCCTTGTCATGTTTTGCCTGAGCATGTGCAGAGCCTTGCCTTTGTTCCAAATTGAAGAACTACCTTTATTTGTTATTAGCTGCCAAGAAAGGTCAAGCCCAAGTAGGTGTTGTAATTTTCACTGTACAAACTCTTCAATGATTGTGAGACTAAACGAATTTGTTTTTGTGAAAGGTAGAAATTAGATGGAAAAGATCAAGAGTAGTCATCAATTAAAGAAGAAAGTCAAGGTGAATATGTCCATCCTAATGAGTTTTCTGTTGCACCTGCTTCTTCCCTGGGTTCCACAGTGCTAAGCAATATTTTAGAAATGGATGCAATCAGAAGCTTTTAAGTCTAAGTAGTGGGATTTTATAACTCACAACTTAGATACCTTTTCATGTGTAAGCCATATTCTATATGCATATTAGGTATGCATTATTCTAATTTAAGATATATTTGTGCATAGACTGTGTATAAGATGCTTTTAAATGTTCTGTGAATAAGGTCCTTAGCTTTTGTTTCACCTGAAGCATATGTAGAACACAGATAAATAATTGAATTGTATCGCAGATCTTATAATGCAATTGATATTTTAAATGTAAGCAGTAAAGATTGATCTATAATGATGTGTTGCAGGGAAAATTTATAGATATGTACATCATGGTGACTTTTTGTCCTTTAACAATAGATTTCTTATTTCTATTTATGGAGAAACTACAATTACTGCTTTTAATGTCTTTTTTAAGGTAGCTATTTACAAACTAGAAAATATTCTGCATTTAAAATAGAAGCTGACTGTCTGGGAAGTCTAATTACTACTGTTCCTATTTGAGCCAGTTGTCTATCATTAAAGGTATAGAATCTCTCAAGAGAGAAATAAATTGAAACACTGCTTCTGAACTGTCATAGGAAACATGTCCACTTTGTTCCTATTAATACTTTAAGATATGTAGACTTTGTAGCTATAACAGTAGAAGAGTAAAATGAAGTCATTATTTTCTGTATATGGGTTTTAACCTAATTTTCCAGGTTATGTAACTTATAAAGCGCTGTGACAGAACTTCCACGGGATCTGAGAAAACATGCTCCATCCCTTCGGAAAAGTTGTCACGCTGTTGATGCACTTATTCCTTTTAAACTAATCTCCCTGTCTCACTTCCTCTTTCCCTCCTTCCATTCCGCGTCTTTACTTCTCTCTTCTGCATCTTCCTTATTCCCTCCTCTCTCCCTTTAAGACTGCCACTGACTTGTCTTAATTAGCAGGGAGTTAGAGGCAGGGTGGTGGTACCCGTCCCTTCTTGCCAACACAGTGTTGGATCCATCTGGAAGAGAAGGGTGGATAAATTTGACTCCTGAGCCTTAAATGTTTTGCTTAGCATTGTACCTTCAGCTACCCATCATATATCTAACAATTTCATAAGCCTTTTTATTTAAGCAGTATCTCTTTTATTTAATTTTTAACATGACAAGCTACAATTCTTGTGTTTTTATTCTGCTGTAATTTTCCATATTTCCTATTATATATGATTGTTAAATAAATCTTACTGAAGGGAAAATATTGTGAGCCATTTGGTGCCTGATGTAATTTGATTTGGTAGGGCATTATACAGTTGATGAAATCAGGGAAAACCAGAACTACATCATCCTAAAAATTGATATGCGTTCTATCAGAAAGTGATTTTTACTCTATGAAAGAAATGTTCATTGAACATGAATTATTGCACCTGTTATTTGCATGCTCCTGGCTAGACGCATGTGCATTTAGGATTCTGGAAAGCTGAATCATTACGCTAGAAATTTCCTGTTTTATAGAGGAGCAAATCTATACACATAAATAACTAAAATGCCACATATAAAGTAATCAGATACAAATAAAATGCCCCCTCTGGATATTAAAGGAGGTAAACACTGTTGTTATCTTCAGGGCTTCCAAAAATGGATGGCACATGAGTTGACATTTCAATAACAAATAATAAGCAAAAGCTCATCTTCATTGCCTATTTTCTATATACAAGCTCCAGGTCAGCATTTAAAGAATGTTCATCTCTATTCCTCAATCATCCAGTAAAGTGGGTATCAATACAAGTAAGGAAATCATGTCTCAGAGAAAGAGCCTTGTCTAAAGCCATGTGGCCCTCCAGATTGAAATTGCTTCTAGAATTCTCTGGCACCAGAGACCTCTTTTTCTTTCCACTGAATCTATATAGGATGTGGCAGAAGCACAGAGGGAAAGACAGTTCTGTGAAGAAGAATAATGTGAATAAGATAACACTAGAGAAAAAAAAAAAGAAGTAAAGAATGTCAAGGTGAAGACCTAGAGAGTTTTAATTAACTCAGTGAAGAGGAACTAGCTCAATATGTGTCACCTCTTAGGCTGTGTCTTCATGATGCTAAAGCATTCTCTATGAAAAAATGTAAAAATCATCAATCATCAGATACATGATACTCAACTTTCTACTTTAAATATGATTCCACCTAAAATATGATTCCATGATAAATTTTCACCTAATATCAAAAAGCTTTTGAAGGTAATATTTTAATTTTGAAAATAATTTAATTTTGTTTAATATGAATATAAATCACATCTTTCCTTTGGAAGATACATTAAGCCTCATGTCCTCTGTTTAATCGCTTTCCTTAAATATCACAAAATTTATCCAGCATTTAGCACAAGCTTTAAACAATAATGAAAACACATACTTTAGAGTCAAAAAACAAACACCTAATGGTATCCCACATTATATCCCTGTCCTTTCTTCAGAGGTAATTCCAAATATTTAAGACACAAATTCTATGTATGGACCAGCATGCATATTTAAAGCTTTTCGGGGAACTATTTGTCCTTTAGTAGCATTAATAAATTTTCTAGGTTATTTTCTTACCAGTTGTGATGGTTGGAGAGCTTCCTTTGCCTTTCAGGCTGATAGGTTTTTATCTCTAATAATTAAAGAGTTAATTATTTAGTTCTTGTCATAGTCTTACTGCTGCATTATATTGTCTCTTACATTATCTCTTTTATTCCCTATAACTGCTCTTTGAGGATGTGTTATCCCCATCTTTGGATGAGGACCCATGACAGAAGAAGGTAAATCATTTGTGTAAGCTCACACAGCTATTAAGTTGAGGACCCTGGATTTGAAGTTTGAGTGTGATTCCTTAAACCACTAGACAGTCTCTGGCCAACATGAGAGGATCAGTCCTGTCTTCTCCACCCACAGTATCCATTACCTTCCTTTTCTAACCTTTACTCCATCCTACTCTTTATTCTCTCCAGGTAAGTGTCCCTCAAAGCTACCTGAGAGGGCAGAATTTCTACTGACCAACAGCAGGGGCAAGTATGCTTGAGTGACCAATGAAATCATGTAATACAGCAGAAAGGATGCCTTTAATTCCTCTGGATGGAGGAATTGTTTCCCATGAAAATATAAGGGAAATATATATGTGACTTTATATATTTAAGGTTAAATATATGTGACCTTAAATTTTTCCTTTTCAGATAACCAATGGTATTCAGTCCAGTTCAGTTCAGTTCAGTCACTCAGTAGTGTCTGACTCTTTGCAACCCCATGAATCGCAGCATGCCAGCCCTCCCTGTCCATCACCAACTCCCAGAGTCCACCCAAACCCATGTCCATTGAGTTGGTGATGCCGTCCAGCCGTCTCATCCTCTCTTGTCCCCTTCTCCTCCGGCCCCCAATCCTTCCCAGCATCAGGGTCTTTTCCAACGAGTCAACTCTTCGCATGAGGTGGCCAAAGTATTGGAGTTTCAGCTTCAACATCAGTCCTTCCAATGAACACCCAGGACTGATCTCATTTAGGATGGACTCGTTGGATCTCCTTGCAATCCAAGGGACTCTCAAGAGTCTTCTCCAACACCACAGTTCAAAAGCATCAATTCTTCGGTGCTCAGCTTTTTTCACTGTCCAACTCTCACATCCATTCATGACTACTGGAAAAACCATTGAAAGTGTGGTCCCTACTTGGGAACTTCTTAGAGATGAGGAATCTCAGGGCCCATCCAAAACTTGTAAACTCTAATTTGGCCTTGTAAGAAGATAGCTGGTTGATTTCTATCTATATATCATTGTTCTATATGTTAATCAAATATTTTGGAGATAACTCTAAATACCTACCAAGCACTTAGACATGAAGTTTTTCCACCACACTAGACAAGAGCTCTGGAGTTCACACTCTCAAACTGTTCTACTCCCTCAAAACTAAAGCACACCAAACCCCTACAAACTCCTAAACTGGATACAGCTATGATTTCTTCAGTTGTTGAGAAGCTTCCTATGACATAGCACTTGGTTGACTGAAAGTTAAGTTATATTGTTTCTATAAGCATTAAAGACCCATTTCCTTTTTTTTATCAAGAGAGCATTGCGTGGTTTAGATCTTTACCTTCTTGCATGTGTTCCACATTTGGCTTCTCTACTTCCAGATCTTTTCACTTTTTCTTTTCTGCACACTGTAATTATATTGATTTTTGTATCTTACATACATACATACATACGTACTTGAAGCCACTCAGTCATATCTGACTCTTTGCGACCCCATGGACTAGCAGGCTCCTCAGTCCATGGAATTTTCCAGGCAAGAGTACTGGAGTGGGTTGCCATTTCCTTCTCCAGGGGATCTTCTCAACCCAGGGATTGAACCTGGGTCTCCCGCATTGCAGGCAGACGCTTTACCATCTGAGCCACCAGGAAAGCCCATTATTATATTAAATCTCCTTAATTCATTCTTTGGAACTACCACTCTTCTTCTCAAAAACTGTTTATCCCTGTTTACACCAGGGGTCAGTAAGCCATTTCTGTTAAGAATCAGGAAGTAGATATTTTAGGTTTTGCAGGCCACACCCCATAACACTGTCTTTCCTCCCCTTTTTCCTCCTCTTTTTCCTCTTTTCTTTATTCTCTTCCTTTTCTATTTTTACAAGCTTTTGAAAATGTAAAAGGCAAATATAAAAACAAAGAAAAGCCATTCCTAATTCGGGGGATGGGAGTGGTACATCAAAATAGGCCCCCTGGCCAATGTGGGCCTCTGACACTTGCTTCTTTCTCAGATGGAAGAGTTTATGCCCTGGCATGAAAGCCTGAGGCTGCTGATACCAGTGTTGTCATCCCCAGGAGACGCAGCTTCCCCAGGGCCTGCACAACTACCCTGAGGAAGAGGGAGGTGATTATTTCCAGCTCCCCTGTCACCCATTCACAGCCCAGGGAGCAGTTTAGCAGGGCTGGCTCCACCACTGGTTCTCAACACTTAGAAGGCTTCAGCATCACCTGGAGGGTCTGTTAAACTGCAGATTGCTAAGCCCCACCTCCCAGAGTTCTTGAAGAACTATGGACTGAGGTTCGTGATATTGTACAGGAGGCAGTGATCAAGACTATCTCCAAAAAAAAAGAAATGCAAAAAGGCAAAATGGATATCTGAGGAGGCCTTACAAATGGCTGAGAAGAGAGGAGAAACTAAAGACAAAGGACAAAAGGAGATGTACCCATTTGAATGGAGAGTTCCAAACAATAGCAAGGAGAGAAAAGAAAGCCTTCCTCACTGATCAATGTAAAGAAATAGAAGAAAACAATAGAATGGGAAAGACTAGAGATCTCTTCAAGAAAATTAGAGGTACCAAGGGAACATTTCATGCAAAAATGGGCTCAATAAAGGACAGAAATGGTATGGACCTAACAGAAGCAGAAGATATTAAGAAGAGGTGGCAAGAATACACAGAAGAACTGCAAAAAAAGAACTTCATAACCCAGATAACCACAATGGTGTAATCACTCACCTAGAGCCTGACATCCTGGAATGTGAAGTCAAGGGGCCTTAGGAAGCATCACTACAAACAAAGCTAGTGGAGGTGATCGAATTCCAGTGAAAGTGCTGCACTCAATATGCCAGCAAATTTGGAAAACTCAGCAATGGCCACAGGACTGGAAAAGGTCCGTTTTCATTCCAGTCCCACAGAAAGGCAATGCTGAAGAATGCTCAAACTACCACACAATTGCACTCATATCACACACGAGCAAAGAAATGCTCAAAATTCTCCAAGCCAGGCTTCAACAGTATGTGAACCAAGAACTTCCAGATATTCAAGCTGGATTTTAAAAAGGCAGAGGAACCAGAGATCAAATTGCCAACATTCATTGGATCATCGAAAAAAGAAGAATTCCAGAAAAACATCTACTTATATTTTATTGACTACGCTGAAGCCTTTGACTGTATGGATCACAACAAACTGTGGAAAATTCTTCAAGAGATGGGAATACCAGACCACCTTACCTGTCTCCTGAGAAATCTGTATGCAAGTCAAGAAGCAACAAGTAGAGCTGGACATGGAATAACAGACTGGTTCCAAATCCGGAAAGGAGTATGTTAAGGTTGTACATTGTCACCCTACTTATTTAACATATATGCTGAGTATATCATGTGAAACGCTGGGTTATGAAGCACAAGCTGGAATCAAGATTGCCAGGAAAAATATCAATAACTTCAGATATGCAGATGACACCACTCTTATGGCAGAAAGCAAAGAAAAACTAAAGAGCATCTTGATGAAAGTGAATGAGGAGAGTAGTTGACTTAAAATTCAGTATTCAGAAAACTAAGATCATGGCATCCAGTCCCATTTCTTCATGGTAAATCAATGGGGAAACAGTGACAGACTTTATTTTTTGTGCTCCAAAATCACTGCAGATGGTGACTGCAGTCATGTAAGTAAAAGATGCTTGCTGCTTGGAAGAAAAACTATGACCAACCTAGACAGCATATTAAAAAGCAGAGACATTACTTTGCTGACAAAGGTCTGTCTAGTCAAAGCTATGGTTTTTCCAGTAGTCATGTATAGATGTGAATGTTCGACTATAAACAAAGCTGAGCACCAAAGCATTGATTCTTTTGAACTGTGGTGTTGGAGAAGACTTAAGAGTCCCTTGCACTGCTAGGAGATCAAACCAGTCAATCCAAAGGAAATCAGTCCTGAATACTCATAGGAAGGACTGATGCTGAAGCTGAAATTCCAATACTTTGGGCACCCGATGAGGAGAACTGACTCATTTGAAAAGACCCTGATCCTGGGAAAGATTAAAGGCAGAAGGAGAAGGGGTCGACAGAGGGTGAGATTGTTGGATGGCATCACCAACTCGATGAATGTGAGTTTGAGCAAGCTCCAGGAGTTGGTGATGGACAGGGAAGCCTGGTGTGCTGCAGTCCATGGGGTCACAAAGACATGGACAAGAATAACAGACTTAACTGAACTGACCTCCCAGAGATTCTGATGCCATGAGTCCTGGGTAGAGCCTAAGGTGGTGCTGATGCTATTGGACTAGAGAACTCACCTTAAGAACCACTGGCTTACATATCCATTTGTCTGCTGATGGACATCTAGGTTGCTTCCATGTGCTGGCTATTGTAAACAGTGCGGCGATAAACATTGGGGTGGTACATATACACAATGGAATATTACTCAGCCATTAAAAAGAATACATTTGAATCAGTTCTACTGAGATGGACAAAACTGGAGCCTATTATACAGAGTGAAGTAAGCCAGAAGGAAAAACACCAATACAGTATACTAATGCATATATATGGAATTTAGAAAGATGGTAATGATAACCCTGTATGCGAGACAGCAAAAGAGAGGCAGATGTATAGAACAGTCTTTTGGACTCTATGGGAGAGGGCAAGGGTAGGATGATATGGGAGAACGGCATTGAGACATGTAAATTATATGTGAAATCAATCGCCAGCCCAGGCTTGATGCATAATACAGGGTGCTCAGGGCTGGTGCACCGAGATGAACCAGAGGGATGGAATCGGGAGGGAGGTGGGAGGGGGGGTTCTGGAAGGGGAACACATGTATACCCATGGAGGATTCATGTCAACGTATGGCAAAACCAACATGATAATGTAAAGAACAAATAAATAAATAAAAAGAATCCCCCCCCCCCACCAACTGGCTTACAAATGAGTAAGGCTTAAACACTTGAGCATAGTCTTCAAAGTCCTTTGCAGTCTAACCCCAGCCTATCATTTTAGCTGCAGCCTTCTCTACACCACTCACTACTCCTGGACCTCAGCTATGCCTCTGCACGTGAAGCCGCCTCTGCATGGATCTTGCTACTCCCTTTGCCACCTTCACCTGTCACTGTCCCTCGTCCCTCTAAGGCCCTGAGAACAGAAGCTTCTTCTCCCGGAAGCCTCTTGCCACTCTGGTCAGAACTCTCAGACCTTCTTTTCTGGATGAACACATCTCATATCCCTCTGTGCAGGGAACTTGCAGTTCTCCATTTCCTGTGTTTGCTGCCAGATTTTAAGATGAAAACGCACTGAACCTTACACATAGTAGATATTCAGTAAATATTCGTTAAATAAATGAATATGAGTAAGGAAATGAAGATAAGAAGGAAAAGTTTATTTTTGTTTGTTCTGATATATGATTGAGTTAATCTTTTTCAGATAACATCTCTGGTTAATTCAATCAAAATGAGACTCATTTTTCAGGCTACATAATTCCAAGAATCCATTTGTGTTTCCTCCCCCCGGCCCCAAGAACAGACAAAAGGCAGAGATGGGTTGTGCATTAATTCTTAATAGCTTGCTAAATGCAAACCTGGATTATATAAGAAAAACATCAAAGTCTCCCCATCTGTCTCCGGTCTACCACTGGGGAGATGGGTCTGCTGGTGCAGAGACATATGAATTATAGCTAATCTCACCAACTTTACAAGGAGAAAAGCTCACATTTCCTGGGTGATTTTCTATAGCCTTGATGATTCATACGGGAAACAATGGGCCCAATTCATAATATGTCTTTGGTAGTTGGTAGCTGTCAAGCTTTACATTTCCTAACTTCTCGCCACAGAGACTTTGGTAGAATGGCAAAATAACAGTGAAGAGCATTTAAAAGACCTAGACTGTGCTTGACACATTGTTGGTTCTCAGTTAACAGAAGTTAATATTATTTTATTTTTATCCAGGTGTTATTTCTTGTTGAAGTGTATGTGGAAGACCTGAGGCAAGAAATATCTCATCCAAAGACTGAATTTGGCCCTTAGTTCAGTTTCAGACTTTGTTAATTACAGTTTCTGTTATCTTGGCCTCAATTTTCTCACCTATGAAGAGTACCTATTTCATAGAATTACTGGAATGATTAAATGAAATGGCCCATGTGAGGTGCTGAGACTATCCACTGACATATAAAAAGCTGAAATATTATGAACTAGAAAAATAAGAATATCAGGAGCCCCCACTTCAATCCTTTAAAATCAATCACTGCTTATAGTTGCAAGGTTTTGACTTTAGTAGCAATATCCTAAAAGTCCACATGATGGAGAGATTGTTCCATGTGAAGAGTAGGCCAGCTGTTTTATAATAGAGGTCAGCATTTATGTCCTTGGCTTTCTAGAAAAGCAAAATTACATATAGATATATTGAAATACAGTTTGACCTATATGGACAGATAACAATATTGATATATATCATGTGGCTATTCAATTTTAGAGACTTTATAAAATGTAAATATTGAAAAACATCAGCATAAAGATAAAATAATAATAACCTTTAGACTTTCTAAATGGAGTGTTAAATAAAACACATGATTAGACAATCCAAGTGTACTTAGAAGCAACAATAGCAGTTTCTTAAAAAAAAAAAAAACCCTGCAGGCACACTTCTCATTAACAAAATAAAAAAAAAAAAGCTCTCTTTGGTGGAAACAAAAAAGGGAGGAGAACTTTGATAATGTGGAAATTGTGTGAGAAAGGGCAGATGTGTCCACTAACGTGGTAAGTCAGATGCCTTCTAGGAGCCAAGTGGGTCAACAATGAAACCCTAATCTTACAATACACCAGAGACAAGAGGGCTGCTAGCAATGGCCCGGGTGCAGAAGACACACTCAGAAGGAAATGACTTGGCAGGTGTGGACAGGGACTTATTAAGAGCAAGCTGCGTGGTCAGGGTGGGGAGAGAAAAGGAGCTGGTCTTGCCTCTGCCTTGGGCTCTCTCTCCCTGGCTCCTTTCTCTTTCCACCTCCCCCTGTGCCACAGTCTTGCACCTTTCTCTGTTTTGTCTAGGTTACTCTGGATCTCTCCCTCTATTCCCACCTAGCTTTCTCTTAACAGAAAATATTTTGAAAACGATAACTTAGGGAAATATTTATTTTAAAAAAGTTTTAATTCTGTGTGCTTAATTTAACAGCAAATGGGTGAAATCTCTTTTTGCCCTTTAAAAGAAGCTCCATTTTTATTTCAGTGTGGTTACATACGTACATATACATATACAGTTGTACACACATACATATTTTTTATGGGCTTCCCAGGCAGCTCAGTAGTAAAGAATCTGCCTGCCAATGCAGGAGACACGAGTTTGATCCCTGGGTTGGGAAGATCCCCTGGAGAAGGAAATGGCAATCCACTCCAGTATTCTTTGCTGGAAAAATCCCAGGGACAGAGGAGCCTGGCAGGCTACAGTCCATGGGATCGCAAAAAGGCAGACACGATTTAATGACTAAACAACAGCAACAATAATGTTTAAAACACCAGACAAATATAACAAATAAGTGACAATCTTGAATAGGAAATCTATGTCCCATTAGGGCAAAAAAAGAAAGATGAGAGCAACATCTGGTAATGTAATTAGTACGATTAGGGAAACACATCCACAGAATCTACGCTGCAGGGGAAATGTAATGGGAAAATACCCATTTACTGCAATGCCTTGACAAGTGCTAGTCTCTAAAAAATGAAGGAGAGAAGATATTCTCCTATGATTCTTGAAGCAATCTTTAAGCATCTGCAAGGAATTTTTGCGAAGTTCTTATTGTTCCGCTGCTTTGAGTCATAGTTACACCATTGCAGAGGTTATAGTTACACTGTAGCGGAGGAAAGACAGATTAATAGGAAATAAGTATACATGTACATTTAATATACATTTTGCATGACACAGGAATCTTCACAAGGAAATGAAGATCCAAAGAAACAGATCTGAGTGTTTTTTTTGCTAGGGTTGATGAAGAATGCACAGCTGTGGAAGAGTATGACAGGTTAAGAAGTGTGAGGTGAGTAGAGGAGATGGGGAAACCTCTAATGCCTGCTTGTTTGGGTTCTTCTGAGAGTCCCTTTGTCTTCAGAGACAAGGGACTTGTCTCCTTCTCTCCAGGTACAGGGAGGACACCTTTCACGTGAGGGTTTTAAGCCTGTTCCAGTGGAGAAGGACAGCGAGAAGGTCAGAGTGAGCCTTCTGTTTTCTCAAAATCCTCCAACTTAAAATATTCAGTACACCCAGGTGCCATATTTGGGAGTAGGGTGTCCTGAATCCCATCACTACTTTTGAAAAAAATGGCTTTTTAAATTCCAGTGAAACTCCTTCCTTGATTAGTTTGAGGAGAGCAGCCATTCGAGTGTTCTGTTTGGTTCCTCCTTAAACAGCATGTTGCTTTTTCAATACTATAATATCTATGGTATATTCTCTATGATTACTCATTTAGGTCTGAGGTAATTATGATTATTTACATTATTTTTACTTTTTCTGTAATATATAATCTGGGAGATGCTATGTGAAAAATTATCATTCCACAAATTCTGGAAGAGAGATAGGGATAGATAATTTGATAATAAAAAAATAACAATTTGTGCAATTTACTTTTATTTTTAAATGTATTAGAAATTAAGAAAAAGGAACAACTTAAAAGGATTGATGTCCTTTTTTCTCTAAGAATAGATTGTACTTAGGATTGTCATAAACTTGGCAAATCCTTTTTTGGTAAGATATTAAAGGCTATTTTTTAAGGGAGCTTGGTGAGCTACAGTCCAAAGGGTCTCAAAGAGTTGGACACAACTGAGAGTGTCCACATGACAACAACTACAAACATAGAAAGTGCTTTCCTGATGGCTCAATCATTAAAGATTTGCCTGCAGTGCAGGAGACACAGGTTCAATTCCTGGTTCTGGAAGAGCCCCTGGAGAAGGAAACAGCAACCCCCTCCAGCATTCTTGCTTGAAGAATTCCATGGACAAAGGAGCCTGGTGAGCTACAGTCCAAAGGGTTTCAAAGAGCCCAACCTGGCTGAGGGCCTAAGCGCACATGCAAACATAGAAAAGATTTCTAAATGTGCCAAATACTTCAAAAAGAGTTTCAGATTTTCTTTTTTATTGGTCATAAGTCATTTTAGTTTGAAGTCAATGTCAAAGCATCAAAGTAAAACTCAGGTTCCTCTTCCCACCCCAGCCTCAGCAAAATTATCCCCATGTGCTTTGTGTATGAAATGTAGAAAACTTAACTCTAAGTCAATCTCTAGAGCACTATAAGAAAACATAAAAACCTATGTTTCTAAGGAGGTTTCAGGCTTTTTCATCCTGAAAACTATTACAACTTCTCAAACAGATCATAAGATAGTGGAAGAGTTTGTTGGACCATTGGTTCATTTAGGGCCACTTTCTTTGGACTCTAGTTTCCTGTCCTATAAAATGAATCCCACCTGTCATACATATTTAATGTGATTATTAACTGAAAAACAGGTGAGGCCCCTTTATTAATTGTAAAGAACTGAGCATATAGTTACTAGCAGGATGGCAACAATAGGAGCCTTCTCATTTTTATAACTCTGACATTTGAATCAGTAGTTTGTATGTAGTAGACTATCAATATATATGCATATATATGTATGTGTGTATATATATATATATATTTGTGGAAATAAATGAATCAAAACCAATAGCATTTGAAAAAGGATCAAAGGAATAAATAAATATAATGGAATTTGAAAAACAAGAAAGAAAATATATTTAAAAGCCTCTTTATTGTAAGAGAAAGTTTATGTGACCCCATGGACTATGCAGTCCATGGAATTCTGGAGGTCAGAATACTAGAGTGGGTAGTCTTTCCCTTCTCCAGGGGATCTTCCCAACCCAAGGGCTCAAACACAGGTCTCCTGCATTACTGGTGGATTCTTTACCAGCTGAGATACAAGGGAAGCCCAAGAATACTGGAGTGGGTAGCCTATCCCTTCTCCAGCAGATCTTCTGGACCCAAGAATCAAACGGGGGTCTCCTGCATTTCAGGTGGATTCTTTATCAACTGAGCAATCAGGGAAGCCCCTATTTCAGAACTAGAAAAACTAAAAATGAATCACTTAAAATTTACTCAAATTCAAGATGTCACTTTTGGCTATAGAGAGAAATAAGTTGAAAAAGAACTTGGCAAATAGCATAGCATCAGTGATTAGCCCCCCCCAAAAAAATATGAAGGAACAATTTCTGAAAAACATGTCAATGTTTATGTATAAAATATCGAAAGTATTTCAGAGAGCAACCCTGGAGAAAGAAAATAACACGTGATTATGGAGTTGGAGGTAATGGTGGTGATGGGTATTTGTTTTGCGTTGGTATTTTTCCAAGCACAAGTTGGAACACAGCACTAAGTCAGCTTCTGTTTGTTATCAACCCATTTAGCACCTGGAGGAGAAAAAGAAAATAACTATTACTTCAGAACACAGGAGGAATACTCCAGAGAATTTAATACCATGTCATGTAAATCTCTGTAGAGAGAAAAATTTGCTATGCATCACTTAAAGGCAAGAAACTTGTATGCTTAGATAAATTATCCAATTGGTGATTTGTGGGAGGAAATTTTTCCTGGATAATCCTTTTAAATCCTGATATCCTTTTAAATTTTAAAAGGATAAAAAAAATTTTTTTAACTAATGTGCTTTACTTTATTATTTTTTTCCCCTTTTTTTTAATTGGTTTTGCCATACAATGACATGATATCGCCATGGGTGTACATATGCTCCCCCATAATTTATCACTGGTTTTTAGACTGTTTTCTAAGAAGTCAAAAGAGAAAACAATTGGCTACAATGCTAATGCTGTTACATGCATGCATGCTATACATACATGTAGTATATGTGTATTTCTAACTTAAGCAATTTTGTTCTGGTGGCTGTCAGACAAGCATTCAAAGATACCCCTTTTCTCTTCTGATCCCATCTTCCCTTAATACTGCTGCTTTCCATCTATTCTCATCTCTTCTGTTGTTTGCTGCTTGTCTGCAGTTCCTGAAAGAGCCAGAGGGGGAAAAAAGGTCTTAGGGTCAGAAGGAGCCTCACATGATCATCTGGTTACCCCTCCCCTACATCATTCTCCACATTTCACTGATTAGGAAACTGGGTCCCAGAGAAATTCAAGAACTTTTCCAATGTCACACAGTTATAACAAAGAAAAAATTCCACCCTCTGCTACATCTCCTCCTTCCATCCTTCCAGAATCCATCACTGTCTGAAATGACCTAATTCACTAATTAATTTACATGCATATTGATAGTCTTTAAATATTAGAATATACATCCAAGAATTTAAGGACCTGAACTATTCTTGTGTCCTCAATGTCCAGTACATCATAGTTCAGTTCAGTCACTCAGTCGTGTCCGACTCTTTGCGACCCCATGAATCGCAGCACACCAGGCCTCCCTGTCCATCACCAACTCCCGGAGTCTACCCAAACCCATTGAGTCGGTGATGCCATCCAGCCATCCCATCCTCTGTCGTCCCCTTCTCCTCCTGCCCCCAATCATTCCCAGCATTAGGGTCTTTTCCAGTGAGTCAACACTTTGCATCAGGTGGCCAAAGGATTGGAGTTTCAGCTTCAACATCAGTCCTTCCAATGAACACCCAGGACTGATCTCCTTTAGGATGGACTGGTTGGATCTTCTTGCAGTCCAAGGAACTCTCAAGAGTCTTCTCCAACACCACAGTTCAAAAGCATCAATTCTTTGGCACTCAGCTTTCTTCACCATCCAATTCTCACATCCATACAAACCATAGCCTTGACTAGACAGACCTTTGAATAATAAACTAGAATATTGGTTTCTTGTTTTCAATGTATAATTTTATAAACTATACCAAATTATCCTAAGAAAAATGGTATAGGATAACTAAGGATATCAGACCTGTTCTAGCTACAAGTCTGTCATAAACATGAACCCAATTTATGCATTTTAAGCAGCAAAATTTTCTGGTATTAATGTTTTCAACTCTTAGACATGTATCAGTAGCTTGTGCTTCTTTTACATGCTCCAAGGAAGAAGAAAGTCCATGAATTATGTTCATTTGGTAAACAGATACTGCTGGCCACTCAATGGATACTCATACTCACTTCATACCCTATAAAGAGAATTTTAATTTAATTGGAAAGTGGCAAGGTACCTAGAATCTTTCTCTTCCCACTGTTCTTTCTGCTTGAGACAGATCAGATACTTGGAGCAGCCTCTCTCTTAGGGCCACACAGTTATAATTTTGAGATGTTCAGTTCAGTTGCTCAGTCATATCCAACTCTTTGCAACCCCATAGTCTGCAGCATGCCAGGCTTTCCAGTCCATCACCAAGTCCTGGAGCTTGTTCAAACTCATTCTAACCAGTCAGTGATGCCATCCAACCATCTCATCCTCTGATGTCCCCTTCTCCTTCTGCCTTCATTCTATCCCAGTATCAAGGTCTTTTCAAAGAAGTCAGTTCTTTGCATCAGGTGGCCAAAGTATTGGAGTTGGAGCTTCAGGATTAGTCCTTCCAATGAATATTCAGGACTGATTTCCTTTAGGATGGACTGGTTGAATCTCTTTGCAGTCCAAGGGACTCTCAAGAGTCTTCTCCAACACCACAGTTCAAAAGCATCAATTCTTTGAGATCTTAAGGACAATGAAAAGTACCTAGATGCCCATTGGTGTCTGGAGCCACAATTCCAGTTCTGAAGATGTTCCTGCATAATATAAATAAAGTCTATTCATTGTTTGCTGGTTTTCTATTATTTGCTGCCAAATGCTTGTTCTAAAAATAATGAAGAATCATTTGCTGAACATAATCTAAAATTCTGTTATTTTTAGGATTCTAACATGATAATGTCATATTCTCCTGGGGCTCACTGTGCTCATTCCCTCAAATTAGCCTCATTTTTACAAAAAGTAAGTGGAAGGGGAAAAATTTGGTAAGTCATATTTGTAGATTGAGAAGAAAAATGAAAATAAATCCAATACCATTTTAGTCTACTTTCTCCCATTGTTTTCTCAAGTTACCAGGCTTCTTTGAGTTCCTTCCTTCACCTCCTTTTCTGTCTAATCTACTCTCAAGTTCATCTTCTCTCTACAGACCAAGTCTCCATTATCTGCATAAATTAAGTATGAAATGCAGTGAAAGAAGTGGCCTGCACCAATGTTTGTATCCACAGAACAAGGGGGCCTCACACTAATCATCTAGGACAGTTCTGCAGTTGAATGGTAGACTCTTTACAAAATGCCATCAGGCACCTGTGCATTCATGTAGATTATTTCATTTAACTCCCACAGCCTTGTAAAGTACAAGTTTTTACCTCCATTGCTATGTGAATTCTATGGGATATTTGCAAAGTTTATCACCATAATTATTTACAATTTGCAAAACCAAAGATGCTCTCCATCATTTTCCAAAAGCTCTTCTTGCTCTGAAATTTAGTTCTTCAGAATGTTATGAAGACTAATAATTTAATTTCTTCAACAGATTTCACATTTCAGTAAAATACACATTTTTAATGCAGTAGACATTAGAAACGTGGGTTCAATCCCTGGGTCAGGAAGATCCCCTGGAGGAGGGCATGGTAACCCACTCCAGTATTCTGGCCTGGGAAATCCCGTGGACAGAGGAGCCTGGTGGGCTACAGTCCATGGGGTTGCAAAGAGTCGGACATGACTGAAGTGACTTAGCACACATGCAGGCATGCATACCTACCAGCTTTGAAGACTGGTTTTAGAATCAAGGACTTAGAAAACTAAGGATATTTTCTTTCCCATCATCCCTCAGAAAAATCAAATACTCAAATTTCCATGTAACCATAAACACTTCAGTGTAGTTGGACATGCATTTCCATTATCAGTTTGCACTTTTCATTGCTTGCTTTTAGATGTGGGTAAATAAACAGAATTTTTAAAGCAATGCAATGTAAGTGGTTTATTCATGAATTCATAAATCCATATTGCTACTAAGCAAACTCTGAAATACTTGCACTTAAGTTATTTGCTATGACAATATCCCATAACAGTGTTTCTAAAACTTCACTCAATTGTATATCACTTTTGTGATTTTGAGGTACCACTTCTATTATGATTATTTAACACCTTTTAAAAATATTGATTTAAAATATACTCACACTTTAAGCTTGTCTCATCCTAAGCAACAATAGCTTAAGGATTGGTGTTTACGTATCCTTTCTAATATATAATAGTATTTAAAAATATAAAAATAACTTGTCCATGGCTCACCTAGAATCATCCATTTCCACAATATAGACAGCACTGGTATAATTCAAATACAATTTAAAATGGATTGTTTTGAATTAAAATTTAAAAGAATGGTGAAACTTTTTTAAGAACAGAAAATTGTTTGAGAATTTTGTTTTTTATAAAGATGCTTACCCTGCACAACTCTGGGAAGAAAAGGGGGTTACAAAATTACCATTTAATAGAAATAAATCTTGCCTAGAATTCTGCTCTACCCCTCTATCCTCTCTGCTTCAGTTCCTCATGTTTAGAAGGATTTAAAAAATACTCAGCTAATCCATCTGACTTAATCTTTCCCAGATTCAGAGTATGCAATGGAAGAGTATCAAAGAACCAGTGGCCAGCATGATAAGAAAAGACTGGGAGGAACTGATAAAGTATCTCCAAAAGGAGATCACTTAGGAGATGACACCAGAGTGTTTTTCGGTATGAAGAACAGCTGTGATACAGGAAAGGAAGTGAAGTACAGGAGAAAGAGAGAGATTAACACCCAAAAGAATAAAGTTCCCTGGCTGGGTTTGAGATTCAGCTGGAGCTATTCAAGAGTAAGAGAACAGTCTCTTGTATGTGCTGTTGTAGAGGATGTACTAGGGAAGATTTGGACAGATGATCTCAGGTCCTTTCTCATTCTAGCAGTACTAATAGACACCAGTAATTAAACACTCATTATGCTAGGGTAACTTTCTATAGATCTGTCTCTTAATTTTCACAATTACCCAATAAGGGTAATAAGTATGATTGTACTCATTTTACAAATGGAGATACTGAGTCTAAAACTTGGTAGAGGTTGAATTTAACCCAAGTCAGTTGACTCAAAGCCCACCTGTTAACCATTGTATTACATTATAAATGTTGTCTGGGAAAGATAAAGTTTTTGTTTTGTTTTGCTTCAGTCAGAAAATCTTTCAGCCAAACTGAAGCCAAGTTGTCACTGTGAAAAAATTTTGCTGTAAACTGTAACTGTGTGAAAAGGAACCAGAAAACCATTATCTCAGCTGGTTTCCTTGAAATTTCTGAGAAAGTCAACACTTTCCCAAAGAAAAACTTAGGCTTTTAATTGTGATCTCCATGTTTTGGGGGTAGGGAATAAAATAGAAGAAACCAATGATTCTGAAGGAAACTTATTCTTTTAATTTTGATGTCTTTTTATTTTTAAAAATGGAAGACAGAAGAATCAGGAAGCCGTGCTGTTTATTTCCCCACGATGTTACAAAATCAGGCAAAAGCTTTGGTTTCTTTTGTTTGTCTGAATCCTTTTGAAAAAACATTTACAAAAATGTCTGTTCATAAGAAGGGAAGGGCAGTTTTATTTTTTAGCACCTCAGGGCACCTGAAACAATCTCAAGGGGTATTGGATGTTCTCCAAACACAAATAATTCAAAATCACCTAAATATGTGCCCTAATCAGCTTTTAATTAGGGAGAAACTTAGAAAATCAAACAAACAATCACAGCAGGTGGTCTAGAAACTCCAGAAATTTGGGGTGAAACTGGCTTCACAAAAAGAAAACAAGTCAAGGGGAAGGAGGGAGAAGAGAAAGAAAGAAAGGAAGGATGAGAGGCAGGAAAGAAGAAAGGAAAAAAGAAGGAAACTTGGAATAAGTATTCATACATACTTGAGATACTACTTGTCAATGAGTTTTGCATTTATTTTCTTGAGGAAAATATCCTAAGGCAAATGATTGTTATCTCTATTTCACTGGAGTATAGATTCACCCATTTCTTTAAATCTGTATATTATAAAACTCACAGTCAAAATTAAAAACAGTAGTTTTACTTCTTTGCACCTTGATACTAAGATCCCACAGTAGATTTCACATTTGATGTTTTCTTCCTATCTTAATTTACCTCTTTACTGATTTTTGAGAAATCTTTTCAACTTAATTTTCTTAATCAATGAAACATTTGAACTACACTAATATTATTAATGTGGGAACCAAATCAGGCATCCCTTCACCTCCATTAGGCTTCCCAGCTGGCTCTGGAGGTAAAGAACTTACCTGTCAATGCCACTGAGACTCAAGAGATGGGGATTCGATCCCTGGGTTGGGAAGATCCTCTGGAGGAGGGCATGGCAAACCACTCCAGTATTCTTGCCTGGAGAATTCCATGGACAGAGAAGCCTGGAGGACTATAGTCCATTAAATTATGTGGTACAGATACTTTACATTGCAATGCAATAAATAATTAATATTGTTCAGGATGCCAGGATTTTGAATTATCAAAAGTCATATTCAGTAAATACATACTGTCTTGGAAAATCTTGCTTTGTACTGATGTTTCTCTGCCAGTTCTGTAGGGGAGAAATAATCTTCCCTCTATTTTCACAACACCCAGAAAGTTACCTTCTTAGAGATAAACTCATAAAAATTAGTTGTTGAATTAATAAAAGCATGAATTAATTAAATTTCTTATGATAATAGATTTATAAAATCTAATTATTCATTAAAATGCAATAGGAAACATCTCATATTTCAAGTAATAGCCAAAAATAAACAATAGGGGAGATCTGGCATGTTTTATTTTAGAGTTATAATTTTTCTTTCTGAATAACTAGTAGAAATGATAAAAAATACATCTCTCACAGCTTAGAAAATGGGGAGACTTCTGTGGTCCTTTAACCATTAATGTGTTGTTGGAGAGAAAAAGATGTTTAATATCTAAAGATGAATACCTTTTGATATTTTGGATAAAAAAAAATCTGGCATTTCTTAATCATTTTGAATTAAATACCATGTACCATAAAGTATACAGAAACATGATAAATGCAGAGTTTAACTTAAAAGTTTAATTAAATTCCTCTGTAAGTTAAACCCAGACACGTACTCATGTCTAAAGATATTTAATATTTATTTTTTTCCTTTAAAGTGATGCTATTTACATTTGACCTTAGAAGGCAAATTGTATCAGTAGGACATCAGGGATTAAGCTGGGCAGTATTAAAGTTAGAACACTCACATGTTTGCAGATTTTCTATGTTCTTAAAAGGAAAAATCACTGTAAAATAAATACTTATTCTTTAATTGCAAGTATCATAATATGAAACAATCTGTAGGTAGTTCTAAAGTTCCATCAAGGGGCACTTCCCAGGAGGTGTATTACTATTGTATGAGTGTAGAGAGCAGAGGTGGAAGTCAAGCAGTGGCATTCCATGGGATATTCAGAAAGGTTAATAGTTCAGTTATTCCCAAGAAGCCTTCTTGTTGCAGACCCATAATTAATGGTCCCACTGCTGCACTCTCTCGTTCACGCCTTCTTCCTCTTCAGGGAATGGTGATTCATTCTGGCCTTTCATATGTTTAACCCCTGAAATTATAAAAATTATGCTCAATTTATTTCTGGCAGATTGACTGCTTTGCTCCAAAAAATTAAAAAAATGACTGGAACGTTTTCATTGGTGTATATGTGTTTTCTCCAAGAATCTCAACAATCAATCCTATATAAACCTTTAATTAATTCACCGAGGGTTAAAAACACATCCAGCCCAATTTCCATTAGAGACAGGCATCTTTTATAGTAATTAAACCTTCTTCATTAAGAATTGCATCACTGTCTATTAAAAACCTGTTAACTAAAAATCTGCTCACAGGCTCTTATTATAATTTTGACATATCACTTAGTTCAAATATTTCTTTTGGCATCCATGAACTCTGTTACAATGAGAACCATTAGAACCTCAGGAACAAAGAGGTCTGTGTGCACCATTTCTGTAACTTGCAAGCAAAACAAGAATCAGAATATTGTTAGTCTTCTTTAGTAATAAAAACATGAAGATGATTCTAAAACTTCTGTATTAAAAATTCTTCAGTCACTTCCCCCACAACCTACACAGAGGAAAACCTTGTCACATCTTTGCCTGCTATGTAAGCTTATATGATCTGTCTTCTCCCTACCTATCTGGCCTGATTTCCACCAGCTTTTCCTGCATCCCCCCTCTAACAGTAATTTATGCCCTAACAATACTAACCTGCTCTTAAACATTGCAGATCACTCTATGTGTGTTAATTGCGCAGCTGTGTCTGATTCTTTGCAACCCCATGGACTGCTGGGCTTCTCTATCCATGGAATTCTCCAGGCAAGAATACCGCAGTGTTCTAGCCATACTAGCCATTCTCTTCTCCAGGGGAGCTTACTAACCCAGAGATCGAACCTGGGTCTCCTGCACTGCAGGTGAATTCTTTACCATCTGAGCCACCAGGCTGCCCACAGGTCACTCTAGGCTCCCTCAAACCTCCATCTTTTTCTCATTCTATTCTCCCTGCCAAATAGCTTCTTCCTACTCACTCACCTGATAACCTCTCACTCACCCTGATCTCAGCTGGCCTCCTCCGTGAAGGCTCCCCAAGTTCTCCAGGTGGACCTCCTTGGTCTTTCAAATATTTCCCTCTGCTCTTGGATCACTTTCTTTTGTATCAATTACTTTATAGAACTGTATTTGTTTACATGTCTTTCTCACTAGAACAAACTTGCTGATGTCAGGATTACAGAGTTTCACTTTGGAGTCCCAGTCACACAGCCTAGCAAAAAGGAGGTGTTCATTAATATGATTGTATAAATGATTGATGGAATTAATGATGGGACACTTAAATGTATGTTCTTGGAAGTTCCACACTAATGTATGTTCAGATTTTTTTCAAGATTAATTCAAATTTGGGGTATAAATCAGAAGGCAATTACTACAACCATACTCTACAAAATTATCTTTCATTTCACTTGGGTCTATTCTGTTAAAACATCATACTAGCTGACACTCTGCCTTATAGTGGTGTTTAACATTGAAAAGTTTGTAGATACTATATTTTTCAGAAAATTGGTTTATGAGATTTTTCTAAATATTACTGGAAAACATTGTAGTTAGAATTAATAAATGCAAGGAAGTCACTGCTCTTGCTTACTATGAAATGAAACTAAAAAAAAAGAGAGAGAGTGAATTTGCATATACTGCAGTCAGCAAGGCTCAGAGAACAATTTGACAAAGAATGACATCCCTGGGCTTGGGGGATTATCTTAAAAATATATTTGATTGGTTGTAATAATATTTAAATACTTCGATTTCATCTACAAGCACAGATCACACACGGTCACCACAGAGAGAAGTTTGCTGTTAACAAATGGAACTTATTTCATCTTGGTATAGATTACATTGGAGAAAAAGAGGTCTAAATCCTAAGGAGAAGGAAAGGGAGTTTAATGAGCATTCAATCAGTCACTCAGCTAGAGTCTTACATACCTGAGTTACTAAGCCTCACAACAACTACACGAGAAAAATACCTGGATAGTAAAATTTAGATTCCAAGAAGATAAATGATTTGTTAAAGGTTACAAGGATAGTAACCTCAGTGACATCAACAACCTCAGCTATGCTGCTGATACCACTCTAATGGCAGAAACAGAAGAGGAACTAAAGAGCCTCTTGATGACAGTGAAGGAAGAGAGAGAAAGAGCTGGTTTAAGACTAAAAAAAAAGAAATAAGATCATGGCATCCTACCCTATTACTGCATGGCAAATAG
This sequence comes from Antilocapra americana, assembly GCA_007570785.1. Lineage (NCBI taxonomy): Eukaryota > Metazoa > Chordata > Mammalia > Artiodactyla > Antilocapridae > Antilocapra > Antilocapra americana. The sequence continues at coordinate 57,165,812 of ML660200.1, read as the reverse complement.
AAGGGGAAAAGGTGGAAGCAATGACAGAGTTCCTCTTCTTGGGCTCCAAAATCACTGTGGAGGGTGACTACAGGCATGAAATCAGAAGACAACTGCTTCTTGGAGGGAAAGTGATTAGACACAACAAACTTAGACAGTGTGTTGAAAAGCAGAGACATTGCTCTGTCGACAAAGGGCCATATAGTCAAGGCTATGGTCTTCCCAGTGGTCACGTGTGGTTGTGAGAGCTGGACCGTATAGAAGGCAGAACGTCAAAGAACTGATGCTTTCAAACTCTGGTGCTGGAGAAGACTCCTGAAAGTCCCTCAGACATCGAGGAGATCGAACCAGATCAAATCTTAAGGGAGATCAACCCTGAATACTCACTGGAAGAACTGATGCTGAAGCTGAAGCTCCAGTATTTTGGTCATCTGATGCAAACAGCTGACTCATTGGAAAAGTCCCTGATGCTGGGAAAGATCGAGGGCATAAGGAAAAGAGGATGTCAGAGGATGAAATGGCTGGATGGCACCACTGATGAAATGAACATGAACTTGGTCTAACTCCAGGAGATGATGAGGGGCAGGGAGGCCTGGCGTGCTGCAGTCCATGGGGTTGCAAAGAGTTGGACACAAGTGGATGACTGAAAAATAACAACAACGATAGTGTGGTTGCAAAAGAAGTTCTGACACATCAGAGTTCCTCAGTATAGACTGACTGAATGAATGAATGAGTGAATGAAGTATGAAGTTCCATTGTCAGAAGACACCCAACTCACTTTCACCTTTATCCTTTGGGATGCTAACCTAAATTAATCTATCAATCTCTAGGATTTATTGTAGGATTATCTACTAATCTAGTTCAAACCATCTTGTCATTCCCTCTGAAATATTAAAGCACAGTAATCATTGAGCTGCCCTCCACTCTTCCCTGAGCTAAAATTGTCTGCATCTCTCTGGGTTCTCAAAGGTTTCACTGGCTCCAGAGTTCATCCCTTTTATCCTTGTGGTAATTACATAGTAATGAAGTTGTGTTCGGACAATCTTCTTTAAATTAGGGTTAATTCCATGCCAACATTGATTTGTCTGTATGACAAGGTCAAACATTTAAAAAAATGGTGACTAGAATTTCCAGTTTTTTAAACCATTAGTCAACTATTCCCCATGTTTTGACTACAGGCCTATTTACTTATTTTGTAAAAATAATGACCACAAAGTCAAATGAGAAAGCCTTCTTTAAAGTAAAATGACTCCAGTAAACCTTGAAACACACCTTCTCAGTCTCGGTCGAGTGTGACATTAACCATCTCCAGGTGAAAGATGTTGATGAGGCAGGAGCGGGTGGCAACACAGAGCCGTTCTACAGAACCACAGATTCTTTGGTTCCCAAACCATTTATCACTAATATCATCTTTCCACTGAGTAACAGATGTTAGTTAATATGTGTTTTGACCCTTTTTCCTTGCCAGCTATGTTTGGTTGGTTTTAGATGCAATAAATGCTGAGATTAAAGTGTGAAGTCTGTGAGGACTATCTAAAATGTTTCTCCCTGTGCTCCTCTTCCTATCTCCAGACACACATATGCTTTATATTTAAATTTTCTTTGAACCCACATTCAATATTTGAGTAATTCTGGAGGTGAAGGAAAGCAACTTGGTCTGGAGGTGTTGATGAAATTCTCAAAGCTTCCTCTTCTGCCAGATGCTAATGAGCACTTAGGAAAACACCTCACCTACACAGGTGCTGATTCCCAACATGTGGCAAAGGGCCTCCTGAATAAAGAGAGACAAAGCCAGGGTTCACATGAGCAGAGGGATTCCCAAATGCACAGAGGTGCTTTTCTCCATACCAAGAATGAACACACAGGAGAAGAAACCATAGACAAGACAAGGATGCAGTATGAATACATGAAGGAATGAAGAAAATAGTTTGAGGAAAAGAAATCAGACGGAGTAAAAGAAGAAAAAGAAAAGAAATGTTGACCCCACCCAGAACATTATACTCATGCTCTTCTCCATTCTGTAGATCAGGAGGTTAGATGTGAGTTGGGTGAAGTTATACAGTGACTGAGTGAAGAATTATGAAGAATTCATCCATAAAAGGAGGCTTACATTTGGCAAACCACAGGCCAATATGTTTATGGATTAATTCAGAGGGAAAAAAGGGCAGGTTTATTACATTTGTAGATGACATGAAACGTGGAAGATGACATGATCAATCACGAAACTAGTAACCAGAAGAGCTGGGAAGATAGCCTAAGTGATTAAGGTAGAGGTCAAAGGGAGCTTTTTCGGTAGGAAGATTATTTTGGTGCTAAAGGAGAATGAGGACAACGTAGATTGATTATGGTTAGGAGTTCAAGTGACCACAGTTTCATGGCAACCCAGCAGAGTCACCTGTGTGTAGGAACTGAGCTCTTCTAACAGCAGAGGCAGCAGTTGAAGAGAGGAAACTTCTCTCGAACTGTGTGCTGGTCAGACCTTTTCTGGATTATGCTGCCCAGTTCTGGACTTAGCATTTCAAGAGTTCCATTGAAGGAGATAACTGGGATTGAAAGTTTTATGAAATCTCTTCCAGAAGAACTGGATATGAAATTAGACTGTTAAGCATAAAGAAAATTAAGAGTACAAAAGAGGTTGCTTTGATTTCCTCAAGGCCTGGAAAATGAAATAAAATTTATCTAAGTGGCTACTGAGAGTTGACATTCATGTGGTAAAGACCAATTACAGATAGTCCTTGATTTACAAAAGGGTAAACTACTGAAAATATCATAAGTGAAAAATGCATTTAATACATCTACCCTACTGAACATCATAGCTTAGCCTAGACTACTTTAAATGTGCTCAGAACACATGTATTAGCCTACAGTTGGGCAAAATCACCTAACACAGAGCCTACTTTATAATAAAGTGTGGCACATCTCACGCAATTTGTTGAATACCATACTGGAAGTGTGAAACAAAATGGCAGTATGAGTACAGGTTGGTTGTAAGTGTATTGGTTGTTTTCGTTCATCATGGTATGGGTGACTGGAGTTGTGATCACTGCCCACTCCATGTCACTAGCCCAGAAAAGATTAAAATTCAAAATCTGAAATGCAGTTTCTTTTGAATGTATATTGCTTTTGAACCACTGTAAGTTGAACCATCATTAAGTTGGGGGAATCAGTATGATTAATATAAAGAAGAAAATTTCTAAGCTCTTCATGTTTGCCTGGCAGTAAGTATGTGAATGAGGTCCCCATCACTGTGTGTGTTCAAGTCAAAGTGAAATTTCCATTTCAGAGGAGAGTTAAAGAAGGAATCCTGCACTGAGTAGCAGGACAGACTAAAAAACTCAAGGACCCTGAGGTGCTATTCGTATACAATGCAGATCTTCTTTTCTACTGAAGAATCTGCTCTGCTGTGAGTACTGTAAGTTACAAGAAAGTAATTCTAACTTTAAATGACATAAATGGCCCAAATCCACATTTTAAAACTAATTCACATTGGGAGTAGCAAATGTAAATGAATTCATTTTTGTCAACTGCATATTTTAGTCACTTGAACTCATTCTAAAGTCCTCTAGGGAATTTGTGGGTGTATTTTGAGAGCCTCTGACCTTCTTGGAATTCTATTTATATTTATATCTGTGCCTCTTCAGGGAAGAAGGTCCATAGGTTTCAGCAGAATCTCAGAGGGGTATCTGACTCACAAATAGTTGTGAATATAAATTCAAGTCTAATCTCTTCACTTTAAAGATGAAAGGACAATTTCAGTTGGCAAAGAGACTTGTTTAAATTCACATAGCAATCATGGGCTGGGCTAGGACACAAACCTGGGCCCCCAATTCCTACTGGGGGCTCTTCATGTGGACCATTAGGGCTCAATCTTCCATTGTCATTGATCTTTTCCAAATAAAACCTGAAGGGAAATGTAGTAACTTACGATCATGAGGCCCTTTTCATTATCAAATTCTTTTGACTCATAACAGATATAGATGTAACTTCTCAGTCTTTTTTTCATCATTGCTGTTAATGTTTTTAATACATTAGGCAGGTGTAGAATTTAAATTTAATCAGGCAAAATTCTCAGAATAGAACCAAGTCGCAAACAATGTTTGGGTTATCAGAAAAGAAACAATATGAGTTCAATATAATAATGCTCCTTCTGTGTGTTGAACAGGGGAGAGACATAACTGTAAATTAGATGGGAATGTAGGTCAGAGGTGATGGTGTGCATATAAAAGAAATTAATTCAATTAAAGCATGTTATAGAAATAAAGCATTTGGAGAGTTCTGATGTGAGGAAGAAGATGTAAAACTCAGGAGATAATAATTTGGACAGCCACTGATGCAGCAATATGCTGGTTAGATTAAGCAAAATAGTAAGTCTAATTTCTATATGAGAAAACTATTTGCAAAATACGTTTAACAATCATTAGTTTTCTGAAGGCTTACTATGCACAAAAGAGTGAGTTCAATGGTTCTAAAAAGATCATTGCTTATATATCAGTCCTTCAAATTTTATCAAAATAATCATGTTAATTTACTCAAGGAATATAATTTAAGCCATAATATGCTACATCAAGGCTACAAAGTAAAGGCCCACCATTTGTCAGACTGAAAATGTGCTTTGCATTTCCCAAAATGCTTTCACATGTATTTTGTCTAATCTTCTTGTCATTCATTTATAATAAATAGCTATCTATTAATTTAATACTTAGGGTCACAGAGATCAAATGACCTATCCATTTCATTCCAAAGGTAAACACCAAACATGTCCTGAACTCACCTTAAATCTACCCCTTTCTACTTTAAAGCAACTCCATATACACAGCACAGTTGTTCTCTGCTCCCATACTATAACTGTTCAGTTAATGTAAATTGCAAATCCACACATAATCATTTCACTTAGCTACTCATTACTTAGAGAAGCATTTCTCTGCAGAAGAATAAACGTGTAATATGCTAATTTCTTAATCATACATAGGAATAGAGGCAGCATGTTTGTCTGATACTCATAAATATTCAGAAGTATTATATATTTATGTATATTTTACTTATCATATATTTTATCAAAGCTGTTGCCCAAGAGTAAAACCTGGGTGAAAGATTTAGCAGTAAATACTGAGGAGAATACAGGAAATGAGGTACTTACCTGCTATCGTTAGAAGTATGAATTCAAAGAGTATCTTTGAAGAGTAAGCTAGTCTCATTTTTCAAAATGCAAAGTGCTCATATCTTTATCAGTAAGTCTAAGGTTGGAATCAGGCAAGAATATGATTTTTTAATTTTGCAAGGATACTGCTGCTTAGCTGAGGTTGAGAATCACTTAGACCAAATGTCTCTTTTGCCCTCTACAGCCAAGTGCTCTCCCTTTTTCTTCAAAGCTAATGCATTCCATGAACTCAGAAGTAGTTAAATTTTTAGGCCTACACATAATGGAGCTAAACAGTGTTGGACAATTTCACTTATAGCAAGAGACAGAATGACTCCTTCTCTTGCAAGGCTTGGCTGTCATTGATTGAACACAATAGCATATCTAAAATAAAGAATGCATCAATCAGCAGAAGTCAGTGGTTAGCCTTGAAAGCACTAAAAATAAAATAATGAATGGAGAGTTGCATTTAAAGCCACAGAACAAATTATGCTTTTTTTTTTTTTTAAGTGTGTCCACAGAAGGACGTCCTGTGCTGGCATTTTCAAAGTCTCTGCCTTCCAAGGAGAGTACGTTACTGTTGAAGCAATGGTCACTCTAGGCTACCATACCCTTGAAACGGAGCAGGGCCCCCTGGCCCTTTCCCTGGGCTCCCAAGTCCTCAGCCTGCCTTTTGTCTGTAGAAAAACTTGAGTCAAAAAAAAAAAGTTTAATCAAAAAAGTTTAAAAATGCAGAAACGAAAGAAAACAAAGGAGACCAAATGATAATCATTTGGTCATTAAGCAAAGTCGACGACTTCTAGTTTCTCCTCAAGGGTTGTAGATGATATTCTGAACTGTCTTGTAGCGACTGAAACCCCCTTTTGAGCTTCTTTTGAGCTGTACTTAGATGCTGAAAACCCCCACCAGGTGGAAGAAGTTAACCACGTGATAACAGGACTGTAGCCACGACTTAAGCTGCCAAAACCCTGAGAACAGGCCTCAGAGAAATAGGAACAAACCATGGGAATGAAGATTAACTGTACTTAAAACAATCAAGGTGACATTGATCAGACCGCTGTGTGGTTAGTTTCAAGATGACTGTTAGAGCTGACTGAGCTGTTTCTGCAGGTAACCCCCTCCCTCCACTGACTAAAGCTCTTGCTCACCAATTGTCGGGGGCAGGCAGCCTTATGGTCTTAATTAATCCATCTGTGTCAATAATCACTGAACATCAGTCGTCTAAACGCACCAGAGATGGTTAGACTGTCTGAATTTTTCTCTCCTCAAATCTCTGACAACCCTGTACTCTCTTTCCACTCAGTTGATTTTACAGCAATAATTGAAGTAACCATTAATGAATTGAAATCAGCATGGCCAAATCTACCAATATATTTGAATCTATACCCACATCTCTGGAGAAGGCGGTGGCACCCCGCTCCAGTACTCGTGCCTGGAAAATCCCACAGACGGAGGAGCCTGGTGGGCTGCAGTCCGTGGGGTCGCGAAGAGTCGGACACAACTGAGCGACTTCACTTTCTCTTTTCACTTTCATGCACTGGAGAAGGAAATGGCAGCCCACTCCAGTGTTCTTGCCTGGAGAATCCCAGGGACGGGGAAGCCTGGTGGGCTGCCGTCTATGGGGTCGCACAGAGTCCGGCACGACTGAAGTGACTTAGCAGCAGCAGCATACCCATATCTCTGCCTCCTCCCATAAGCCTCACCCTTCATTTTTATCCACCCGTCTTTTTCACAATCTCTCTCACCCTTTCAAAGAATTCTCCAAAAATTATAAACAGTCTCTTTCTGGCATCATCAATTTCTCCCATTCTACTAAAATGTTTCCATAGCCACAAAAACGTACTTCATTTATTCTATTTCAAGAAACTCTCTCTTGACTCCAATATACCTCTAGTCACTGCCCCTTGTCTTTAGAAAAAAATTCCTATACTATAATAAAAGATTATTCACTTTATAACCTTTCCTTAACATACTCTAATCAGAGTTCTATATCTATCACTACTTTAAAATAGTTCTTGTCAGATTTCCCCAACAAACTCCATTTGGGGAAATCCAGTGGTCAGTTTCACACCCATTTTAGATAAAATCTTGACATCATTTAACATAATTGGTCACTTTTTGTTGAAACACTAATTTAATCTCAAAATGATCAAACACACCTTTTTTTTCCACTTACCTCACTGGCCACTCCTTCTGGGTCTCTATAGCCAGCTAGACAATCCTTTTCATTCTCACCCTATATGCCAGCCACTTCCAGGACTTGGTTATTGAATGTTTTCTCTATTTGGACTCACTTCTCAGGTGATCTCATCCAATACTACTGCTTTAAATATAATGTGTAAATTGATGATTTCCAACTGTATATTGTCAGTCCTAGTCCCACATCTGAGTTCAGATTCATATAACCAACTGCCAAACTGTATTCTGACTTTTAAATGTTTAACAGGCATCCCAAATTTAGTATATCTAAAACATGGTCTTGATTCTGCCCTGAATCTTCAAACAGAAATAAGCACGTGGCCCCTCCCAACCTTCTCTTTTCCAAATCTTTCCCATCTTAGTTAACAGAATATTCTTAGATCTAGTGTATTCCTTGCATCATCTTGTTCCTTTCATACTCCTTTCCAAGGCATGACCAAATTGTGAAGCCTCTACATGCAAAATTGTATTCCAAATCAAATCAGCTTTCATCAGTTCCAGCACTACCACCTTAGTCCCATCATCATTAGTCTCTACTTGGAGGATCTCAGACAGCCTTCTAACTGGTTTTCCCACTTTCTCTTCTTCTACTGTATAGTTAATGCCCCCAGACAATTTACAGAATAACCTCTCAAAACATTGCATTGATCCTCCAGTGAAAATCTTTGATGATTTCTCATTATCCTTATCCTAAGAATGAAATTCAAATGACTCCCCATAAATTCATAATCATTAAGATGCTACATGATTAGGTTTTGTCTCGTTCTGGACTTGTCTCCTTCCAACCGGTCCCTCACTCGCTTGGCTACATCGGTATTTTACACACAGGCCTTGCACAGCCTCAGACCTTGTTCGCCTCGTTCTCTTTACTGGACTCCTTTTCCTCTGATGGGCTCATATGCCTTTTTTCTTCACGTCATTAGGCCTTTATTGAGATGTCATCACTTCAGAGAAGACCACTGACTGTCCCATTTAAAACAACTCCTGTATCTTTTACTTTGAATGTGATTTAGCTTAATTTTTCCTTCCTCTAGAGCACTAACCACTTCTTGGTTGCATATTTCTTTATTTATGGATTTGTGATGGGCCTCCACTAGAACATCAGCACCATGAAATTAGAGCAAACACTGTTTTACTTATTGACTGATCAGCAAAGCCCAGAACAATGCTGGAACATTACAGCTGCTCAGTGCATTTTAAATAAGGAAATGACTAACTTTTGATCATTTAACAAACTTTAAAATTATCTCACTTGAAAAAATTTCCTATTCAATGTATAAAGAATTTTCAACCTAGCCAATTTTTTTTCAGATGGATGAACTTCTGCCCAATCCATTTAAGCACATCTCTTATAACAAATAGAAAGATTAGATTATTTTTGGCCTGGAATTAGTTTGTTCTTCTCAGTCTCCCATACTATTTCAGATTACCAATTTCGACTCACTTAGTAATTATGTTTCTGAAATTCCACCTATCCAAGAAAATATGCAGGGAATCTTAAAGATGAAAGGGAGAAATGGTACTTTCCTCAGTATATAAAGTTGTTTTGATCACCAAACACAGTTAATTAATCCCACTGGGTACATGGCTTTCACAATATAAGTAATGTAAATGGACTTGATTAAGTATTTTGGTCTCCTCAGTGATTCTCCTGCTACTTAATTTTTTTCTTTGTGGGAAAGTGCTAATCCTGATGAGTTGATAGTTACATGTAGTTTCAAAATCAGCTCAGCTCTCTCCATGTCCTGAGGCTGTTTTGCTCCCCTTTCTCTGTGGAGGGCCTCAGCTCTGTTTGCTTTTCATTATGCAGCTTGCTAGCGGCCAGGAAGCTTCTGAATGATGAGATTGTTCTGTTTCATCCTCTGCCTGACCCAAGGACTTGCAGTTCACACTCTGAGCTTTGCAACTCTTTTTCTCCGACCCTGCTTTTTCTGTTCAGATTTACCATTGTTCTCCTAGGCATTCTTGTTCACAGACAGTTTTACTCTCTGACCATCCATTTAAATAATAGCAATTTATTGTATCACCATGGGACTCACTGACCCACTTTCTTTTTTGATTTTCTGCCCTACAGTTGGTCTGTTTAGTTGTCTCCCACGTGTAAAGTCACAATCTCTCTTCTTTTTACACAGATCTTTAATAAACTCTCCTTGGATGAGCTATACCATTTATTCTTTTCAAATCTTGATTTTATTAATACTTGATGCAAAAGGCCTAGTGAGAAGCAAATTTACATTGTTTACATGACAAAGGAAAAATAGTAAAAAAATTTTTTGCTTGAAATTATAATTTTCTGTTATTTCTACCCTATGATATAAAAATGTAATAACTAGGAAAAACAAGTATTTGCCTACCAAATTTATTCAGTTTCTCAACACAGGATTATCTCTTACCTGGGAAATTCTTTCAATACCAAACTTAGAACCCTCAAACTCACCGTTAACATTATAAATTAATTGCCCTAAAACCATGACTTTTGAATTTTCAAATTCTTCTCTTGAAAAGGAAAACCATGTTACTTTCAGTATATATACACTGCATTTAATTTACAATCACCTTTATATTAGAAAAACTCTAAAATTATTACCAAAACTTAACATAAGTCTTTTTAAAAAACTCATGTTGAGCTTCATTTAAACCTACAGGTTAAGAGGCAGAATTCTCTTGAAGTATGTTTATGGCTTAGCACAACTAAAATGACTTGAAATTATTTCAACTTTTTCCCTAAACTTACTGTGGATCTATAGTCTACTTACCTATTTATTTCATTTCTCCCTAGACACTACTGAGAGGGAAAACATTATATATATATATATATATATATATATATATATATGGACTTCCCTGTAGCTCAAACGGTAAAGAACCTGCCTGCAATGCAAGAGACTAGGGTTCAATCCCTGGGTTGGGAATTTCCTCTGGAGAAGGGAATGGACACTCCACTCCCGTATTCTTGCCTGGAGAATTCCATGGACAGAGAAGCCTGATGGGCTATAGTCCACAGGGTCACAAAGAGTCGGACACGACTGAGCAACTAATACACACACACATATATATAATTGATAGGGTAACCATCAGATTTTTAGGAATAAAATGAAATTGTTGAGAATGAACAACACTATTATTTCTGGCTTGATACACTAACTAGAAAGTCTCCAATTTGCTAATACAAGGTAGCTGGGCCTCTCAGAGAAGATGGCAAAAGGGCCATTTCGCTGGGGCTTCTTACTCAAAGCTGGCCATGAATTAGACTTTTGATATTATCTCCAAATGAAGTCATATTGATAACAGATATATTTATTGACAACCTCCAGAAGCTGTTTAGTAAGGGAGCCATATAGACAGATGGACATGGAAGAATAGCCTGCGTCCCTGTTCTAATCCCTTCTAGCCTTCTCCCCACAAACTATTAGCCTAGAAAGCTGCCTTCCCTTAAGCAGCTATAGAGTTGTGGGAAAGTGCTTTTTCTCAATCGTAGAAGCATGACCTTTTAGGGTCAGAAGAACTTTAAAAGTAGATTTTAGTTCAAAGAGCAGTCTGACCGCCTCTTCACACACACACACACACACACACACACACACACATACTGTTACCACCACCACCATCATATTAAGATGTGAACCAATGCCTATTTTCAGAAGTCCCACAGCAGAGGGCAACCATTCAGTCTAGAACACAGGTTTTCAGACTTTTATTCTGTATTCTCTGCTTTGTACCAAATCAGACCCAGAAAATGACAAAATGGCTGGTGCCTGGGAGTCCCAGCAGAGTTCCCTTCCCGCCTTCTCTTACCCAACCGCAACCTGGATGCCTGATATCCACGTAAAACCACTAGAAGGTAAAATGTCTTCCATGGTATGGGGCAACTGGACTTTCTAGATAGATACCATAATGGATGTTTTGTTAGATTGAAATGGGTTGTTACTATAATAATTTAGGCAATGTTATGGACCCTGTTTCTATAAATTGGCCTGAAAAAAATAGCACTGATTCTATGTATTTTCAGATCCAAATTCCTTACAAATCAAGTTTCTGAGAATAATCCCTTTTTATAATTAGAGGCTGCATATTCTGGAAATTCACCAACAGTAGTACCAGAATATAGTTAGAAGTGGATAGAAGTAAGAGGTATAATTTTGTAAGTTTTTAAGAAAAATTTATTTCTCAACAAGTAACATCATCCCCCAGATGCTCCTGATTTGTTCTTTATAATGAGCGTCTATTGTTTAGTCTTTTCTCTACCCTCCCCTTCTTATAGGGACTGACTAGCCTTCCCACTCACTTTCCTTCAGAACCACTCTCCTCCCCACTCCAAATACCTGGTAACAATCAGCACTGCCTGGTTCTTACCTTGTCTTCTGACTGCTATGCCAAGAACAGGGATATCTGACCCATGCTTCTCTTAGTATAACCCCTCTCCCATGATCTTGCTGTTCAAAACCAAGTCATTATAAGAGAATCGTTCATTTATGGATGATAGATGTGTTAAACTTGTTTGCTCTTGATGCTCATGTTTCCTACTTAAGGCAACAGCTGGTCTTCTGGGGCCTGTAGGGAGGACGAAGTTATAATAAAGGAAACGGATGAGATGGCAGCCTTTGATTCTCTTTGTTTCCTGAGTCTCAGCTGCTTCCTTTCTTTTCTTGCCTAGTGATTTGTTTTCCCTCATAAAGCAGCCAAATAGTCTTTCAATAAATTTCTCTTCAATCAGTTCATCCCCTCAGTCATGTTGGACTCTTTGCGACCCCATGGACTGCAGCACGCCAGGCTTCTCTGTCCTTCAATGTCTCTCAGAGTTTGCTCAAACTCATGTTAATTGAGCTGGTGATGCCATCCAACCATCTCATCCTCTGTCGACCCCTTCTCCTCCTGCCTCCAATCTTTCCTAGCATCAGGGTCTTTTCCAATGACCTGGTTCTTCATATCAGGTGGTCAAAGTATTGGCGTTTCAGCTTTAGATGAGTCCTTCCAATGAATATTCAGACTGATTTCCTTCAGAATGGACTGCTTGGATCTCCTTGTAGTCCAAGGGACTCTCAAGAGTCCCTACACCACAGTTCAAAAGGATCAGTTTTTCTGCACTCAGCTTTCTTTATAGTCCAACTCTCACATCCATACATGACTACTGGAAAAACCATAGCTTTGACTAGGTGGACCTTTGTTGGCAAAGTAATGTTTCTGCTTTTTAATATGCTGTCTAGGTTGGTCACAGCTTTTCTTCCAAGGAGCAAGCATCTTTTAATTTCATGGCTGCAATCACCATCTGCAGTGATTTTGGAGCCCCTCCAAATAAAGTCTGTCACTGTTTCCACTGTTTCTCCATCTGTTTGCCATGAAGTGATAGGACCGGAGGCCAAAATCTTAATATTCTGAATGTTGAGTTTTAAGACAACTTTTTCACTCTCCTCTTTCACTTTCAGCAATAGGCTCTCTAGTTCTTCTGAAGTGTAATTTGAACTTAACACTAATGACTGGAACTAAAGTAAATTAGATTTGGATTTTGAGATGTGAACTCCAAAAGTGTCCTGAATAATCGATTCTCCCTTTTTTATGTCTTCCCTCCAATCTCCTTCTGGGATGGAAGAAGACAGGGAAAATGAAAGGCAACTGGGATATTCCCTTTTGTCCCCTATACCTCCATCTTTGAATGCAACTTTTGATGAGCTGAGAATTAGACAAAGATGGTAAATATTCCACTATGTCTCAGGAGTGAACTTCAAGTTAAATCTGAACTTCATACTAATGACTGGAACTAAATTAATAGTGAAAATTTAGGACATTTTTTGCAAAGTCAATAATTGTCTCCCCATGGGCAAGGCATTATTTGAAGAACGAGTAGCAGACTTTCAGGTTAGGGGTAAAAATCACCACAACTGGTTTCACTCTTTCTTTTGTTCCTGAGATGATAGTTTTATTACTACAAAGCCCTGAGCACTTATGATCAACTTCACTATGTAGACTTGTAAATAATCAGATGACAGTATTTGAGTGATTGCAAAAAAAGTGTTCAGCCCAGAATTGTCACAACTCACTTTTAAAGTGCTTAAAATTCGTCAGTTTTCTCAGATTAAACATTTATTTCATCAGTTGTGGAGAAAACATGCCAGATATTGATACACATGATATCAGAACATATTAAAAGCAATCTAATGATTCTAGGAAAACATAGCAAAGAAAACCTTTTTAAAAATTCTCCCAACAATTTAGCTTTTGAGTTCCTCCTCATCATTATTTCTATTTGGTTTTTAAAATACAAGTAAGCAGAATCTGTAATTCTTGATGCCTCTCATTTTGTTGTTCTTGTTCATCTATATGTCCCCTCTCACCTAATTTATCCTTGTATTATGATCGTAGTTAATTCTAACTAAAAGCGAAGTTCAGTCTAAGCATGACTAACCCCAACCTCTTAACGCGGCATCCAATCTGTCTCGGACTGAAGGATCACTTTGGAAGTTTCATCCTCTTTCTTTCCTTTGCACCTTTATTCTATCTTACCAATATTTATAATTAACACTAACCTACAGTAAGACTCTCTTTGGTTGCCCCCATTATTCTCTTGATTCTAAGGCTATCATGTTGTTTAATAAAGTAATAACATATTATTACAACATTTCTCAATTTGTAATATCAATACAATAACAATATAGAGCAATCATATTGTTCTATCCTCAACATTACACTGGAACATGGAAAGGGCTTCTGCTATTATTCCCATTTCACAGTTGAAAAGTTGTGTCTGCCAAAAATTAAATAAGTTGCCCAAGATGCCTTGGAAAGTCAATACCAAAACCCAAAATTCCTGGCTTGAAATTTACAGTTGACCCCTGAACAACACAGAAGTTAAGGGCACCAACTCCCACCTCACCCCCAACACACACACACACACACACACACACACACACACACACACACACATTGAAGAATCCACATATGACTTTAAAGTCAGCCCTCTATATTTGTTTCTGCACCTGTGGATTCAACCAGCCACAGATCGTGTAGTACATTAGTGAAACGAGCCAGACCCTGTGAGATCTCCTGACCGTAAAAGCCATTCCATGTTCCTCATTTCTTGTCTGTAGGAAAAGGCTTTCAGCCTCCTCGACCTTCCCTGGGTCCCAAAGACAGATTTAAACAGTTACTAATTAGGAGTGTTAGTAGCTCAGTTGTGTATGTCCAACTCTTTGCAACCCCAGGGACTGTAGCCCACCAGCTTCCTTTGTCCATGGAATTCTCCAGGCAAGAATACTGGAGAGGGTAGCCATTCCCTTTTCCAGAGGGTTGAACCCAGGTACCCTCTCACTGCAGGCACATTCTTTACTATCTGAGCCACCAGGGGAGTGAGGGAATGCAGAAACACCAGTGCAGCCATGGGGCTGAACCTGGTTTCTCCTGGGAGGATGTGTATATCTACTCGATACACATCTCTGAGTTCTTCTATAGGAATTAAGGCTCCCACCCAGGTGGAGGGTGGTAACTTCAGCCTGAGCAAAGCATGTGGACCCTGCTTTGGAACCAGAAGGCTGATGGTTGAGATTCCTGAAACACCACTGTGTTACCTCACCAGCAGTCAACCCAGAAGAAAGTTACACAGCCTGCAGACCTCTCTCCAAATCTTGCCTGTAAAAACTTCTTCCCTGAAGCCCATTGGGGAGTTTGGGTCTTTTGGGCATGAGCAATCCCTTTCTCCTTGCAAGGCCCTGCAATAAATAATCCTTTCTCCACTCCAAAAGAGTTTCGGTTTGTTTGGCCTTTTTGTGTGTTGGGCACACAAATTTGAGTTTGACAACAGTAGCACATATATAGTGAAGAAAAAAAATCCATGTGTAAGTGGGACTAAGCATTTCAAACTCTGTTTATTCAAGAGTTAACTGTTGTTTTTTTTTCCCCACTCTGACACACAGATTCTCATTCTTATTGGGCCAACATCTTATTCTTCTAGTCATAATGTATTCCTAATTGAAATTATCTTCATTCCCAAGATTTACCTCCATTTCCTTGCAATATATTTTGATAAACATTTTAACAAAAACAATTTACCCTAAAGAATATAGCTTCTTTTCTCATAGTCTGAGAAATGCTTCAAGCAATGACAATTTTAATCCAGGTGTCAAGAAACACAGTGATAGATGGAGATGATTCAGAAAATTAGGACTTTGTACCGCTTCTTACATCATAATATTTAGACAGCTGCCTGTTCTCTGCCTATTTGGAGAGCTGATACTACTTGGGAATAAGGCAGATATTTTTCTATGACTGTACTGATTTCAAATATTCTAAAGTGCTTTTCCCATAAATTGTGGAAATGTCCTAGGAATTCCAACTTCTCCTGAACTACTTCCTGGACCAATATTGCAAATGATCTTAGTTCTGATTTTTTCCCCTAGAAAGCATAATTGCCAAAAGAATGTAGAGTGACAGATTACATCTGTTGAAGAGTCAATTACTGGAATCAAAATTTTCAGGTTTTTTATAAACAAAGTTATTTTAGGATATTTATTATGATAGCCCAGTTATTTTTAGATATTTGTTCTTAGGTTAATACTCTGTACACAAATAAGTGTAGATTAGTGCGTATTGAGAGAGAACAGGTTGTACCTTTTTGCTACATACCAAATACCATATTATAGGAAGCTACAACCATCATATTTGAAGAAAAATCAAACTTAATGAGCATTTTTTCTATTTCTTATATAAAGTCTCCAAATTAAGTGATTGTGTTTCAAAACTATGCTTGTAAGATGTTTATATTTTTCTATAAGGAGAGATATAAAATACAAGAAATTTTCTTTTTCAGGACTGCAGACATACAAATCCTCCAGAAGACCTACATTAGCTATTTTGATTAACTCATTCATACTCGATGCTGGGGCTCTAGGGTTTGTGCTATCACTGGCATCAATGATTCAGAAGAAAAAAAAAAAAACAGGTTGGTTATTAAGCATGTGATAAAAAAGAGAAACACGTTTCCTTTTGGGAGAGAAGAAGGGTTGGGATATGCAGGAGCTAGGCAGCACCTGATGGGAGAGGAATGAAGAGAAGATAGATGCTGGATCCCACAAGAGGCAGGAGGGACCTGGAAGACAGACTTGAAAGAAAAGAGATCACTCAGTAAGACTTTAATAGAGTTTATCGTGGAGTATTTGATATTAAATCTATCCTCTCTTTATCTGATGAAATTGCTGGTAAATTCTACATTTCTATTTACGCCTGTGTGCAATAAATATATTCAAGAAGTGGGAAGAGAAAATTGGGAGGAGCATAATTTGAGATTTCCTAAAGTTATTCAGGAAAGCCTGCAGTGCCTATTTACCCCATAAAGATCCAGAAACGCAGAAGCAACAGTTTCTTTTTTTTTTAAACTATAAAGTTAAATGTTTTATTACTGAACTGTTTCTTATTCTGCCTCAAGGCTGATGCTTCACTGTATAAAAACAGCACCAGTGAACACAGTGTATTGCACATTTAAGAATATTATTCATCATTTGACACTGTACAACTAACAAAAGCTCTTCTCCACCTCCAGTTATTTCCAATGGGAAGATCATTAGGTATTTTGACCCAAATCCAGGGTGGCTGTAAGCAAGTTACATTATTATATAAGACATAAGAAAACAATGTCATCCTTGAATTACAGAATTTTTATAACTAGTTTTTAACCACAGATAACTTAAGGAATTTTGAATATTATAACTGGTGTGGGCCTGCTAAGTTGCTTCAGTCATGTTGGACTCTGCAACTGTATGGACAGGAGCCCCGCCAAGCTCCTGTGTCCATGGGATTCTCCACATAAGAACACTAGTGTGGGTTGCCAGTGCCCTCCTCCAGGGATCTTCCTGACCCAGGGATTGAACTCATGTCTCTTATATCTCCTACATAGGCTTCCCTAGTGGCTCAGATGGTAAAGAATCCACCTGCAATGCTGGAGATGTGGGTTCTATCCCTGGGTTGGGAAGATCCCCTGGAGGAGGGCATGGCAACCCACTCCAGCATTCTTGCCTGGAGAATCCTATGGACAGAGGAGCCTGGTGGGCTACAGTCTATGGGGTCTCAAAGAGTCAGACTTGACTGAGCAACTAAGTGCAGTACAGCACCACCTGGGAAGCCCATTATAATTGGAGCCTAACCTAAAATTTATAAAAGTGAAAGTCTCTCAGTTGTGTCTGACTCTTTGCAGTCCATGGAATTCTCCAGGCCAGAATACTGGAGTGGGTAGCCTTTTCCTTCTCCAGAGGATCTTCCTAACCCAGGGATAGAACCCACATCTTCCAAGTTGTGGGAGGATTCTTTACCAGCTGAACCATAAGAGAAGCCCAAGAATACTGAAGAAAGTAGCCTCTCCCTTCTCCAGGGGATCTTCCCAACCCAGCAATCAAACCAGGGTCTCCTGCATTGCAGGCAAATTCTTTACCAACTGACCTAAAGCTAAAAAGTGCTGTGAAAAAGATGCATAGAGTTTATCTGAGATCATTAGCAATTTACAGAGTATTTTCTACAAGTAACATATGTGGCAAGTAATTTCTTTTGCTAAAAGTTGCTTTCAAAAAATTTACCTACCATTAATTTAAGACAATGATCTTAGATTAAGTTGTTTCAAATTAGTTTATTTAAGGGTTCTGTCTTCACTCCTCAATAGATCTTACGTATTTTTTTCATATGCTTCTTCACTTATCTAGTTGTGCAGGCTTACTGAGTGTCGTCCTGATCAGCCAACTGTCTTCACAACAAGATTTGTTGACAAGTCCTGCATTTTCTGCTAGTTTCATTCATTTCAGTTACTTATGATAGAGGAGTCTAGCAGCTTTCACACTTTCCAAAGCACCAAATTCCTCATTTTTTGTTCAATTTTGTTCTAACTTCAGGCAAACTACAGTAAAGCACAGCTCCCAAAGCTTCCTGTGCAAAATTGCCATTTCCCACTACTTCAACACCGTTTTCTGTTCCTCTCCATTAAAGCGCGTTGTGAGAATTCGCGCTCGCAAAGCTGAGTTTGGCCGCGAAGCCGCTCCCTCGTGCCGGCAGCCTCTAGGCGGGACTGAGCACACAGGCGTTGGGACACCAGCGCTGGCGTGCGGCGTGCAGCATGCAGGGCGCATGCTCCGAGCCCGGCACGTGCCACGTGCCAAGCCACGTGACACGTGCGCCGCTTTCACCTCATGCGCGGCGAGGAGGGCCGCGGCCATAGTTCCTTTTTAAGACAGGTCCAGACTGGAATCGTTTGTGATCAAATACTTTTCAAGTTACGATGGGAGGTGCTGGAATTAATTTCTTCAAATCCCGTCAGTTCCACCGAAAGAATAAGGAAGCGAACAATCACTCAGTTTCACAGTAAGCCAATGTTTACTCTTATTGTCAGTCCACTCAAAATTGGTTTAAGGTGAGGGGGTGCAGAGGAAGGGAGGAGAGGATTCTCGTTATCTGTTCTATGTATTAGTGATTAATTCCCCTTTGTTATATTTCCTATGATGTACTTTAAAACACCCCATGGAGTATGTGATATGTGTGTGCATGTACAGGAGTGAATCTATGTTAATTTTATCACCCCCTTAGGGAGGGTTTATTAATAATTTCAAGTAAGCTAATCAGGACTAATACTCCAGGAAGATAGTATTTGAAGGACCCTAATGGAAAACCTACATAAGAAGAGCACCATTTATAACTCCAGTCAATGCCAACATGTTTTAATTAGCATATAATACGCAAGAAATTTTTCTTCAGGGAAATATCTTCTTTAACATAGGTATACTGGCTAGCTACGTTGAATGGGCACTGTTGTATTTGAATGAACAGAGTTTAAGAATCAAGTAAACCTAATAGTACACATTCTTCAAAGTGGAATCAAGTTTTGGAATTCCAGTCTGTTCTGTGTGTGGCCTTTGTCACTTGATTCTGACTAAAAGTTTGAATTAATCTTGTCCTTAGAAAATTGCCCCCTTTGCCTTGAGTAAGCCTTTCTCACAAGTTGCTTGTTGAAGATCCTGAAAGAACAAAGCGCCGAGATGCATTATTTCAGAACAACTTGCATGGTTTTGAAGGAAGGAACTTCTTGTTAACAAATATTTACATGTGTAGCAGAATTAGGAGCCAGCCATGCTGATTATCTGAAGGAAAGAAATTCCAAAGGAAACTGCAAATATAAAGGCATAGAGGCTGGAGGCAGCTTGATATTAAGAAAATGGAAGAGGGCCATTGAGGACAGAAAACAGGAGTACATTTGAAGCCAAGTGGAGAGTTGTGAAGGGAGGTCAGAGGATTGAAGCAGCTAGTTCCTAGAGGATCTAATTAGCCATGGTGAGGAGTTTAATCTGTTTTTAAGGACAAGACAAACCCCATTGGAACACAAATTACTTGTTAGTTGAATGTTATCAATGTCGTAGATTACAGATTCATTTGCCTGAAAAGTCCAGGCAAGATGAAACAGCCATACTATACAAAACATCAGCTCAGGTTCTGTTACTGAACCATGCTATTTATTATTAATAGACAGTGGACTTAGAGGTTAAGGATACCATAGAGAGTGGTGAAGACCTCCGCAAATGAAGATCACATACTTCATCTTGTGAACCTGTGTCCTGGGTGGTGGTGATGAGGGAACAGCCTCAAATCAGATTCAGGTAATGGTTGTCATGCTGAGATGTGAGTCATGTCCCTCTGCCACATCCTCCTGTTTTCCAAAGACAAGTGGTACATCTGAATCACTGCATTAACTCTAATGCTTGAATGGTGTGTGTGTGTTAGTTGCTCAGTGGTGTCCGACTCTTTGTGACCCCACGGACTATAGCCTGCCAGGCTTCTCTGTCCATGGAATTCTCTAGGCAAGAATACTGGAGTGGATTGCCATTCCTATCTCCAGAGGAACTTCCCAACCCAGGGATCGAACCCTGGTCTCCTGCATCACAGGCAGGTTCTTTACTGTTTGAGCTACAGGGAAGTCTGTTTAAATGGTGGTGGCTGATTAAAAAGAAAAATAAATCATTATGTGGAATAGACAAATCATGAACTTATATGGGGCTCACATATTCCCACAAATAACCTCTGATCTATATAGGGAATGTTTAGCTTTCAGTACATATGAAATCTCTCTTTACTTTCCTTTTAAATTGCAACTTAATCATTCCTACTTTGCAGATAAAAGAATAAACTCTTTCAAGCTAACTCCAACACATTTTAATTCTACACCCTTAACATCTTTTCATTCAATAAGCATTTATTGAGTGCCCATCATGTTGTAGGTGCTTGAAATGTATGAATAAAGAAAAGATTAAAATTTCTGCCCCTGTGAACTTTATAAAGTCCTGGGACAACATTTACATTTAAATACATAAGTGGATATGTACCACAGCTTCCTTATCCATTCGTCTGCTGATGGACATCTAGGTTGCTTCCATGTCCTGGCTATTGTAAACAGTGCGGTGATGAACATTGGGGTACAAGTGTCTCTTTCAATTCTGGTTTCCTTGGTGTGTATGCCCAGTAGTGGGTCATATGGCAGTTCTATTTCCAGTTTTTTAAGGAATCTCCACACTGTTCTCCATAGTGGATATACTTGTTTGCATTCCCACCAACAGTGTAAGAGGGTTCCCTTTTCTCCACATCCTCTCCAGCATTTATTGCTTGTAGACTTTTGGATGGCAGCCATTCTGACTGGTGTAAAGTGGTACCTCATTGTGGTTTTGATTTGCATTTCTCTGATAATGAGTGATGTTGAGTATCTTTTCATGTTTTTGTTAGCCATTTGCATGGAAGCTGTGGTACATATACACAATGGAATATTTCTCAGCCATTAAAAAGAATACATTTGAATCAGTTCTACTGTGGTGGACAAAACTGGAGCCTATTATACAGTGAAGTAAGCCAGAAGGAAAAATAACAATACAGTATACTAACGCATATATATGGAATTTAGAAAGATGGTAATGATAACCCTGTATGCAAGACAGCAAAAGAGATGCAGATGTATAGAACAGTCTTTTGGACTCTATGGGAGAGGGCAAGGGTGGTATGATATGGGAGAACGGCATTGAAACATGCAGATTATCATATGTGAAATCAATCGCCAGCCCAGGTTTGATACTTGATACAGGATGCTCAGGGCTGGTGCACCAGGATGACCCAGAGAGATGAAATCAGGAGGGAGGTGGGAGGGGGATTCTGGAAGGGGAACACATGTATACCCATGGAGGATTCATGTCAATGTATGGCAAAACCAACACTATAATGTAAAGAAAAAAATTTTTTTCAAGTAAATAAAAAAATAAAACTCAACATTCAGAAAACTAAATAATAATAATAATAAATGGGTAAGTGGGAATAGCGGGAAATGAAGAGGAGACTGAGGCAAAGAAGACAAATGGTAAAAGTAACAAATGTGTGAATTATATAGTATTATAGAAAACAATCGATTGATGCTCTAGAGACAAGACAAATGGAGCAGGATAGGTAGGGTTGGTTGTGCTGATGGTCTTGGAAGGATTTCTGTGCACATCTCCAACTCCAGAATCGTTAGGATCTGCCTCTGCTCTGTCTAGTACTTCATTTTATCCTCTCTCTACTGTGTTCCTCCCCTCAGTTTATTAATGTACTCAAATGTAGTCAAGTATCTTCTATCCTAAAAATAAATAAAGCAAAAAACTCCTTTAACCATACGTATTTTTCTTGATTCTATCTCATTCTTTGAGAAAGGAGCTGTCTGTACTGCTGGTCCCACTTTCTCATATCCCATCCACTCAACCACTTACTTTGATATGACTTCCCAGTTTCTTTACCAAAACTGTTTATAGAGGAACTTTAATTGGCCTAACCCAACTGGTGTTTCTTAAACTTTAATTGCATTTCACCATCCCTCAGTCTTTGGCACTGTTAAATGTTTACTCTTTCTTGAGGATTCAACTTCTCTTGGCTTCTGAGATATTCTACCAGTGACCTCCTTGCTGCATTTGTTTACTCTTCCTTTTCAGTCTCCTTCATGTTCTATTTTGCTGCATTTACTACCTCCTTGATAAATGTTAGTATTCTTCCAAATTAATTATTACTTCTTTACAGCTAGAAAAATAGTTCTTCGCCAGTAGTCATCAGAAACTCAACATATCCAAAACTATATACTTATATTTTTTCCTCTTTTCACCCTGAACTTGGTTAACTGCTTTCAGTATTTGTTTCTAGGAAAGAAAGGTAAAACTTTTAGATCATTTAATCAGCCCTGGGAAACAACAGATTGCTTATTTTTATTTTCAAATTTTTAAGTTTTTATTCTGTAAAATAATGGTTTATATTCTTATGTAACTGTGAGTATTGGCATGTGTAAATAGAGAATTAGGGTGTGAAAAATTAAACTTTAGGTGTTATTAGAAACACTAGTTATCATCTGAAAGCATTTGACTTTCAGAATCTGGCAAATTGCCTTAATTTATCCTTCAAGAATTAAGTTTATATTGTCATTTCTGGAAGATTGCATCTGGAATGATTTTATCAATTCATCTTGGACTATCTTTTAAAATAAGATTCAGTTTAAATATTAAGCACAGCATTTAAAGAAACTAAGCTTATCTTTTCATCAGAGGTTAGAGCAGAAAAAATTCTCATCTGTTTTTCATCTGTTATAAATACCAAATGTCACCCAATTTATTACTTGTGTAAGGTTGAAGACATTCTTCACCTATTAACTCCTGCAGCCTTATTTTCAGAAAGTATATTCAACTACATAGATTCACACACACATATATACACACACAAGACAAATTTATAGTTCAGGAGATGTGTTTAACAGTAAATTGACATAGCATCAGGTGAGAAAATGAATTTTCACTTTGGTCCCAAACTGCTACCCAATCAGAATTAGAATTTATCTTTATACAAAATATCATTGGATAGTTTTGTTAAGTCTCCACAGACAAGAATGTCCAAACAAAACATACATACTATGAACGTATACTAAAGGAAAATGAATCCATTTCATCTTGAGAGACTAAATATTTATACTTGAAATGTTTTGCTTTTGGTCAGGTTTTGAAATTAAAACCAGATTCAACTGTATAATTTATAAATATGTGAGTATGAAGAGAGAATATACTGTAAGCATGTAAAATGAAATACTAATATAAATTGCTTAAAAATATGTGTGCTCTTGGAAGATAAAGCTGGGCATAGAGTAAAACTGAGGAGATTTATTTACTTAGAACATAAAGTTATACAGTCTGATTTTTAAGGATTGATATGGACTATTATTCATTTTACTGGTTACAGAGTATATAATTAAGAATATTACCAGATTAATTAGCAGTATAGTGATGATTATTGTGGTTTAAGAAAATTGCCATATGGTTATCATGTTACTCTTTGGCTAACTTTTTATACTTTAAACACTAGCTTTGTGCTCTGTGATGAAAATGAGACTTTATAGAAATATCTATACCTGTAAATAAATATCTACATTTATAAAAAGGCAAAAAACTAAATGTGAGACAAAACACACAATTCACAAATAATTATGATTATTGAAGAAATACATGAAACATTTACCCCAAAGCTGGCATATTTTTTTAATTTCTTGGGAAAGGGCTAGCTTTGCCAACTCGGAATTATGTGCTTATAGCAAATGCTGACACTTATGCTTGGAACAATTTGAGACACCCTGGAGACTTACAGAAGTAGAGCCAGTTAAAATTGCAAGTGAGAATTAATCTCTTCATTTTACTACCCTTTCTAAGATGAGTGGGAGTGATTTTGAAGGATTTGTTTTTCTATGTACCTACAACTTTAAACCAGAATTTACTGCTGATAGTCGTTTCTGTGGAAGTATTTAGTTGTTCTTGTGTTGAAATAATCTAAACAGCTGGAATATACTTCATAATTGTCTGGCTCCAGCTGGACATGCTTCAAAAAAACAACAACCTCTTGTTCAGAGCTGGATTTTCACTATAATCACAGAATTTAGTTTACAAAACCAAGACATAAATGGTATTTCTTCCTGCATGGGGCTGGTTTGGCTAGGTTGTCTAGACTAGAGAAGAAACTCCAACTGCCTATTTTTTTCCTTTCCTCTAGCATTTGAGATTGTCTCACTCTATTAAAAAGGCCTAGAGGTCTAGGTGCTAGTGGGATTTTGTTAAGTAGTGTAAGTGAATTTAAATAAGAAATGTTGTGTACACTAAGGAATGATTCTGACTCATTTAGGTCAAACATATTTATCGCCTTATTGCTACTAGAAACTCTTTTAGTGAAATTGTTTGTCTTAGTCTTGATTACATTAAACCAAACTTATAGAGCTAAGGAAAGAACACATTGCTGAAGGGCAGAGACAAAGAAATAATCAATGTAGTTGAAATATCCATGAAACATTTTGGGACAAGAGGAATCAAGCGATAAGAAAACTGCCAAACACTGAGTCAGCCTTGCCTGGTTGTCAGTCTCTATGTAATCAAGGGAAATCACAGGCTGCTTGGTTAGAGCCTCATTCTATGTTCCTATCACCTTGACTGCTACCTGTGAACTCTGATGACTAAGCAGTCAGATGAACACCACCCCGGGGCTGCTATGGATGAACATAAACACCCCTCTTCCAAATTTCACAAACTGGTTTCCAGTTTAGAAGTCTGTTGAAACGTGTGGACTAGAGAATTTGTATATGAGTTCCAAACATGTATGAAGGATCTGTATTTAGTAGTCTAAAGCATGTTAGAATCTCCCCGTAGTAAAATCCCGAAGTAGAAAGTGAGAAGTTGTTGGTGCCACGTTACTTGTTATCCCAATAAACTGTATGGAGAAAATGCTCAAGGCAGTTGCCTGAGAGATCTGTTCATGAAGTTTTACATCTGTGCATTGTCAGTTCACAATCAGAGAATGCATGTTGGTTTTTAAATTTTCAACATTAAAGTTGCAGGGAAACCTGCACAAAAGTTAAAAAGAACTGCTGAGAACTACCAGAAAGAATGTTATTACCTAAAAGATAGCCAACAGGTGATCACTCTGCTCTCCAAGTATGGTGTTGGCATTTGGAGCAGTTCATTTTAATGACATAGTTTGCTGCAGCAGGTAATGACCACCAGTCCATTTCCCAGTATATCGTTATGCCCTATGGAAGCTCACTAACTACTTATCACCTTTGTGTAGCATATAAATTGTACTTCTAATTTTGAGCAAAAAAGAAAAATATATGCTATTATAAAGTAGGTTGTGCCATGATTGATAAATCCATTTCTCATTCCATAAATCCATTTCTCATTCTCGTTCATTCATTCAGCAAGTAGTATGCTAAGTGCTAAATAGCCTACTAGGCTCTGGGGATCCAGGAGTGACCAACATAGACATGATCACTGCTTCATGGAGTTTAAAGTTACTGAGTTCATTAATTTACTCAACAGGTATTTCTTTTTTTTTAATTTATTTATTTTAATTGGAGGACAAGTACTTTATAATATTGTGATGGTTTTTGCCATGCATTGATATGAATCAGCCGTGGGTGTGCAAGTGGCACCCCATCCTGAACCCTTTCCCCCTCCCTCCCCACCGCATCCCTCTGGGTTTTCCTAGAGCACCACCGGCTTTGAGTACCCTGCTTCATACATTGAACTTGCACTGGTCATCTGTTTTACATATAGCAGTATACATGTTTCAATGCTATTCTCTCAAATCATCTCACCCTTGCCTTCTCCCACATAGTCCAAAAGTCTGTTCTTTATATCTGTGTCTCTCTTGCTGCCTTGCATATAGGATCGATGTTGCCATCTTTCTAAATTCCATATATATGTATTAATATACTGTACTGGTGTTTCTCCTTCTGACTTACTTCACTCTGTGTAACAGGCTCTAGTTTCATCCACCTCATTGTGTTCCTTTTTATAGCTGTTATGCAGGTCAGGAAGCAACAGTTAGAACTAGACATGCAACAACAGACTGATTACAAATTGGGAAAGGAGTACATCAAGGCTATATATTGTCACCCTGCTTACTTAACTTACATGCAGAGTACATCATGCAAAATGCTGGTCTGGATGAAGCACAAGCTGGAATCAAGACTGCTGGGAGAAATATCAATAACCTCAGATACACAGATGACACCACCCCTATGGCAGAGAGTGAAAAGGAACTAAAGAGCCTCTTGATGAAAGTGAAATAGGAGAGTGAAAAAGCTGACTTAAATCTAAACTTTCAGAAAACTAATATCATGGCATCTGGTCCCATCACTTCATGACAAATAGATGGGGAAACAGTGAAAACAGTGACAGATTTTGTTTTCTTGGGCTCCAAAATCACTGCAGATGGTGACTACAACCATGAAATTAAAAGATGCTTGTTCCTTGGAAGAAATGTTATGACCAACCTAGACAGCATATTAAAAAGCAGAGATATTACTTTGCCAACAAAGATCTGTCTAGTCAAAGCTATGGTTCTCTTGTAGTTATGTATGGATATGAGAGTTGGACTCTAAAGAAAGCTGAGTGCTGAAGAATTGATACTTTTGAGCTGTGGTGATGGAGAAGACTCTTGAGAGTCCCTTGGACTGCAAGGAGATCAAACCAGTCCATCCTAAAGGAAATCAATCCTGAATATTCACTGGAAGGACTGATGCTGAAGCTGAAACTCCAATACTTTGACCACCTGATGCAAAGAACTGATTCATTGGGAAAGACCCTGATGCTGGGAAAGATTGAAGGCAGGAGGAGAAGGGAACGACAGAGAATGAGATGGTTGGATGGCATCACTGACTTGATGGACATGAGTTTGAACAAGCTCTGGGAATTGGTGATGGACAGGGAGACCTGGTGAGCTGTAGTCCATGGGGTCACAAAGAGGTGGACATGACTAAGCAACTGAATTGAACTTATTCAGCAGATATTTCTTGAGTGCTACCACATGCCAGGCATTCTTCTGTAATGGAATATGCAAGTAAAAAGAAAAAAATCCTGACCTTGTTTTAGCTTCTTCTCAGTGAGAAAGTCAGATAAGAAGCACCAAACCTGATGAATAAATAATAAAGTATTCTAGAAGATAAAAGTATCATTTGAAAATATAGAGCAGAAGAAAGGAGGAGGAGCTCAGTTTGAGTGGTTGTGATTTAAATACATTGACATTGCATGAGTGCTCAATCATGTTGGACTCTGCGACCCCATGGACTGTAACTTGCCAGGCTTCTCTATCCATGGGATTTCCCAGGCAAGAATACTGGAGTGGGTTGCCATTTCCTTCTCCAGGGAATTTTCCTGACCCAGGGATCAAACCTTCATCTCCTGTATTTCTGACACTGTAGGCAGATAACCAACTGAGCCATTGGTATTTCCAATTTAAATACAGCAATCCTCTTAAGGAGCTGACACTTTTGAGAAAAAACTTGAAAGAACTAGAGAGCTGGCCATGCAGACACCTAGAGAAAGAAAGTATTCAGGCAGGAGGAACAGAAAGTACAAAGGCCCTAGGGCAGAGCGATGACTGACATTTTCAGGGAACAAAATAAGAAGCTATTGTGCTTCAAGCAGAATGAGCTAGTGGAAGAGTAGCAGGTGGAAATGCCAGAGAGGTAACAGGAATCCAAAGTCTGTGCCTTGACGTCCTTATTAGGACAATAAGAATCACTCTTATTGATGTATTAATATACACTGTAGTGTACAGAATGATGATGTAATAATATACTGTGGCATACAGAAGTAAAAACAGACCCATTAAGAGGGAATTGCAGTAATCCAGGTGAAGAATACTGATGGCTCAAACAAAACAGGAGGTATTGTGAGAGGTCGCTAAATGTTTTCTGAGAGTAGAACCAAGAGATTCCCTGAGAGATTGGATATCAATATGAGAGTTGAAGTCAAAGAAGGAGTTTTTAGTCTAAGCAGCTAGAAGAATGGAGATATCTTTCACTGGGAGGAAGTTAGTAGGGGACAGGAGATGATCATGGTTTTTGTAGGGGATGTATTAATGTCTGTTCATACCCAAAGGAATATTCTTTATATTTCCAAGATAGTTTGATATGTGAATATGGAATTTAGAGGCTATAAATTTGGAAATCATTTGTACATAAAGGTATATGGAACCTTTAGACCGGGTGTGATTTTAAGAGGGCGAATATATGAATAGAGTTGAGGACCCAGACTAATCCCTGGGTCACATCACCATTGAGAGGTCTGAGTGAGGAGGATGAAAGAACAAAAGAAACAGAGATGGAACAACCATTGAGGTAGATGGAAACCTTGGTAGGTGTGCTGCATAGGAACCAAGGAGAGAAAGTACATCACAGAGGATAAAGTATTCAACTGTGTCATATCCTGTGTCAGATCTTATGGCAAGACTCCACCACAAGATTTAGCATACTAAGGGAAAGACAAAAAAAAATCATTAAAAATATTATTAAAGTCATGAAAGACCATTTTTAATGGACTGTTTTAGTGATATGTAGAAATATTTCTTTCCCCACACTCTCACAAAATGCAAATATTAAACTTTTAAAGGGAATTTTAAATACATAGGTTGTTTTATTTTTCTTTAATTATGAAAGATAGCTTTTTTTTTCTTGCTTGGGGAACTTTTTTTTAATAAAGTATTCACATCTTTATTTTCCTTTTAAAGTATTACCATGGTTTTTCCTTGATTAAGAGAGCTCTTGATATAACAATGATAACATTCTGTCTGTCATGTTTTACAGTCTGCAGTTGATCTTTCAGTGTCTTGGCTCTCAGAATTTTTTTATTTATTTCTATAGTTCGCTCATGTTTTTTCTTTATAACTTTTAAACTTTTCATTTATGTCTTAGATGAATTTTGTACATATATTTCCAGACTCAGTATTTCATATGTATGCATTGAATTCATATATCAACATTGTTTTCTGGTTATTTTTTACTATCATTTAAAAATGTTATTCTGTGATCTATCTAGAGTTTATTTTTAATGTATTTATCAGTATACCTTCATTTGATCAAAACACTAAAATATACTAGAGGGAAAAATAGTCCAAATGTGCATGTTATGTGATCAGCTTTATTATCTGTACCTTCTCTGTTTTAAAACAGTTTCCCTTCAGGCATGTTGCAGTGTAGTTTTTCATTGAAGGAACACCAAATATTTGAACTTCAACAAAAATAACTGAGGTCAATTCTGTCATACAGTCAAAGCAGACAGTTGCCTTAGGCAGCAAAAACATGCCACACATAAAATTCTTTAGGGATTGGTTTTAATGTGAGAAGCTAGAGGCTGTATTTTATTATACAAGGCATTTCCCATTTTGTCAAAAGAGAATTAAACCAGAATTTTATTATCTCTTAGAAGTATTGTCTTTGTTACCTATATTCATGTTTATATTCCAGTAGGGCTGGAGGGTAAAACTACATAAAATAGTAATGAACATTTTAGGAAGCAATTTAGTGGCCACCCATTTCTTACAATTAAAGGATAAATATTAAGAATGTGTTATTTTTATTGAAAAGAGATGTGTGTGTGTGTGCATGGAGATGAAAATGATACAAGAGAAAGCTTGCAAAATAAAATAGATAAAGAAAAAGTTGATTTTATCTCTAAATTGTCTCTTTCAACTAGAAGGCTCAAACCAAAAGCAAACAATTGAAAATATGAAAATTCCATCTTGCTTTTATAATTTGATTTTTCCTAGACTTTTAGCAATCTGAGGGATTAATGAGTCTTTAAAATCAGTAATATTTCAAGTCTCCTTTTTAACTCTTGGACCCACTTAAGGCCTCTAAAAATCTACTCTGCCCTGGGCCTATCCCAGGTGTTCAAGACTTTGTCAGGGTGTGAGGTGCAGTGGTGTTCACTAAGGAGTGTCGGGCCATCGTGCTTCTGCCCCACTGGGTGTCACCAGACTCCACTCAGCGCTTCGGTTCCCTTCCCATGTGGTACAGCTTTGGTCCATAACCTGCTGTCAGCTAGGGGCCGCCTGACACCAAAACAGAGGGAAGTGTAGGAAGTAGGGCAGAATGCGCTTTCTCTCTCCACGCTGCAGTTGATTAGAGGAGTTTCCTGGTAAGTAATTGCTTAGGCCTTCAGTGTCCAACAGCACTTTCACTGAAATAATTCTTTCAGTCTCTCAGTTTCTCTTGTATTTCTCTTGGTCTCTTTAATGTTTCTGTTGCTAGTATAGTCAAATATATTCGACACTTCTTGAGCCCGTACCTTCTAAGACTTAGAAACAGGCCAGTAAAGACCAGCGTGAGTGATAGAATGGACCCTTTGCTCAGAGTCAGCCCTCTTCACTCACACTTCTCCCAGATCAAGCTGAAACTCAGAGTCTGGCCTTTGTCCTTCAGAGCAACTTTCCGACAGCGATTTCTATGCCAAACACACAAAAAGATGCTGTCGAGACAATGTTTCATGATTTTTCCAGACATAATCTGAGTCCTTAAAAACCAGGTGAGATTTTTTTGCTATAAAATATTTTCATAACTGTACCACCTCTGATCACATTTCTAAGTTCTGTCACTGTAAAGGCAAATTATTTACTTCCAGCACCACATGCATGCATTTATCTGTAAATTTATGTATCTTTAGGATTTATATGTCCTGTATACGAAATTCCTAACTAGCTCATAAGCTTCTTATAAACAAAAAATGTCTGTATCTCTGTATAGGAAACAGAATGGTAGGTAAAGGGTAATATATAACCCTGAGTAAGTTTCAATATGTTGAGATCTATTTTGTCAAAGTAATAGCTACTGGGGAGGGGAGACTTTTTTTAAAAAAAAGATTGTGTATATACTTAGAACTTTGGAGTATTTATTTTCCCATTATCTGTAAAGTTTCTGCACATGAGGCTTCTCTCCCAGACATCTATGACTCACTTAATATGGCAAATATTGGTAATGTGCAGAATAAAATATGTAGCCATAGTGAAATGGATATGACCTTACACAAGATAAAAGTATATTTAAACAGTTTTCTGAGTGGCTTTTTAACCACACACATTGTACTCTTTTAATATAATTGCTGCTAAGTGCTAATTTTATTGACAGCACAATATATTTAAAGAAAGCCATTCAGAAGTTATGAGAGCTCACCTCTATTTTAACCCTGCAAGTTTGTCTCAGAATTCAAGCTTTACTGAGTGACCACTTTTATCTGATCCAACACTCTTCAGAATCTCAACATTGAATAGTTGCTGAATATACATTGATTATTCTAGCATTAGAAGTGTAAGAATTTCAAAAGTTTCTATCACAGTGCTCAGATGCTTACTTTCCAGATACCTCATATAATCTCTGCACCATAATGGAATGCATCATCTTTTTGAAACAAGAATGAAAAGAAGTTAACAACACCCACTGATACTCATCTGGAATACCTGGGTGAGGGGTTGTGGGTGGGGGACACTTACATAATCCCATACCCAGCATTTATCTATTCTCAACACATTTTACCCCCTTTTTATAGATGATATGTGTTCGTGCACGCTAGGTCACTTCGGTCCTGCCCAGCTCTTTGCCATCCTAGGGACTGTAGCTGGCCAGGCTTCTCTGTTCATTGGGTTCTCCAAGCAAGAATACTGGACTGGGGTGCAATTTCCTCTTCCAGGGGATCTTCCTAAATCAGTGATCAAACCTGTGTCTCTTATGTCTCCTTCATTGGCAGACAGGTTCTTTACTGCTAGCACCACCTGGGGAGGCCTCACAGGTGGCATGAGGGCACTGAACTCTGAAATACACCCGTTGCCTAAGGACAATGGCTCAGGACTCTGAAGCCTTGTTCTTCCTAGCAGCTGCACACACTGGGCCTAAACCATACAGCCTTGCTAAAATGCAACAAAATTGAACATACATTTAAAATGGAACAGGCTATCCAATGAGGCTTCAAACAAATAGATGCAAGAATTTTAGAGTATTTATACAATCCTAAAATTATATCTGATAGCTAATATTTATTGAACATGTAGTGCTATACTGGCATCTTATTTCCTTATTTAATTTGTATGACCATCTTATGGGTATGTATAACCTCAATTTACAGATGATAACGCATCATCAGGAGGATTCAGGAATTTAAATAACATTCTTAAAGTCATAGTTTACTAATAAGGTAACCAGTGCCAGAGTTGTGAACTCTCTGACAGAATCCATGATATATCTCCACATCTTTGTTTATGTTTTCTACATTAGAGACATAGTAAAAATCTCTCCCCTCAAAGCTTACCTTCTGTCTATAATAGTCAGTTTATATGCAGAGTTACTAAATAAGGTTACCTTCATCATTTTTCATTATTTGTGCTCAGCTGTGCCTGACTCTTTGTGACTTCATGGACCATAGCCCACCAGGTTCCTATGTCCATGGAATTTTCCTGGCAAGAATACTGGAGCAGGTTGCCATTCCCTTCTCCAGGGGATCTTCCTAGACCCAGGCATCGCGGCTGTGTCTCTTGTGTCTCTTTAATTGGCAGGTGGATCCTTTTCCACTGTGCCACCCTGGGAAGCCTTTATTGCATATCATACTCCATCATTTTCATTAAATTAATTTGAACCTATTGTCTGAATTAAACAAAATGCAAGTTTTTTGCCTCTCTGAAATGTGTGTGTGCCTTCATATATGTGCAGATGTGTATGTGTATGTTCACTGTGATTTTCTGTGTGACCATGTCACGCTATTTCTCATCTGGGTGAATGTTAAAAAAGGCCAACTCTGGAAAAGGAGAAAGGAGAATATAACAAGCAGGTTGCTCTCAGGGTAAACTCTACAAGACCAAGTGGTTGATTAGATAAGATAACAAAAAAGGAGGAATTATAAACGTTGCTGATGCTATGACTCTTGGGAAACAAGAGATGGGCAAATGGATTGGTGATACCACTTACAAGAATAGGGGAATCCATTGATTCTCATTTGGGAATAAAAATGAAGGCAGTTTTAGATAGCTTGAGTTTACGTGGTGGACCATTGAGGGAAGCCACCTAGCATATACAATTGGGTATTTGCAACTTGAGTGAAACTACCTAAACTACAGATAAAATTTTAGAAGACATCTTAGTTAAAACATCCATGAGAGGCATTATTCTAGTGCTTTAATTACAGTAACTTGTTTAACCCTCAAAACGATCCCCATGGATTGAATAGTGTTGCCCTGAAATTCATGTCCTCTTGGAACCTCAGAATGTGACCTTATCTGGAAACAGGGTCTTTGTAGATGTATTTAAGTTGAGATCATACTGGGTTGTATCAGGTATTCTCAATTCAGTGACTGAGATCCTCATAAGAAGAGGAGAGGACATGTAGAGCCATAGAGGGGAGGCCATGTGAAGACAAAGGCAGGGCTTGGAGTTACGCTGCCATATGCCAAGGGACAGCTGGGGCTGCCAGAAGCAGGAAGAAAAAGGAGGGATTCTTCCCTACAGCTCTTGGTGGGAACATGGCCTTGCTGGTAATTTGATTTCAGACTTCTACCCTCTTGAACTATGAGAAAATAAATTTCTGCTCTTTTAAGCCTCCAAGTATGTAGTACTTTATTAAGGCAGCCCTACAAATCAAATCCCTTACGATTATACAGTGAAAGTGACAAAAGGATCCAAGGGTATATGAAGAAATTTGGATGGAGGTTCATAACATTGTACAGGAGGTGGTGATAAAAACCATCCCCAAGGAAAAGAAATGCGAAAAGGCCAAATGGTTGTCTGAGGAGGCCTTACAGAGTGCTGAGAAAAGAAGAGAAGCAAAAGGCAAAGGAGAATAGGAAAAATATATCCATCTGAATGGAGAGTTCCAAAGAATAGCAAGGAGAGATAAGAAAGCCTTCATAGGTGATCAATGCAAAGAAATAGAGGAAAGCAATAGAATGGGAAAGATTAGAGATCTCTTCTGGAGAAGGCAATGGCAACCCACTCCAGTACTCTTGCCTGGAAAGTCCCATGGATGGAGGAGCCTGGTAGGCTGCAGTCCATGGGGTCGCTAAGAGTCAGACATGACTGAGCGATTTCACTTTCCCTTTTCCCTTTCATGCATTGGAGAAGGCAGTGGCAACCCACTCCAGTGTTCTTGCCTGGAGAATCCCAGGGACAGGGGAACCTGGTGGGTTGCCTTCTATGGGGTCGCACAGAGTTGGACACAACTGAAGTGACTTAGCAGCAGCAGCAGCAGCAGCAGAAATCTCTTCAAGAAAATTAGAGATGTTAAGGGAACATTTCATGCAAAGATGGGCTCAATAAAGGAAAGAAATGTATGGACCTAACACAAACAAAATATTAAGAAAAGATGGCAAGAATACACAGAAGAACTGTACAAAAAAGATCTTCATGATCCAGGTAACCACGATGGTGTGATCACTCACCTAGAACCAGACATCCTGGAATATGCATCACTATGAACAAAGCTAGTGGAGATGATGGAATTCCAGCTGAGCTATTTCAAATCCTAAAAGATGATGCTATTAAAGTGCTGCACTCAATATGCCAGCAAATTTGGAAAACTCAGCAGTGGCCACAGGACTGGAAAAACTCCATTTTCATTCCAATCCCAAAGAAAGACAATGCCAAAGAATGCTCTAACTGCTGCACAATTGCATTTATCTCAGAGGCTAGCAAAGTAATGCTTAAAATTCTCCAAGCTAGGCTTCAACAGTATGTGAACTGAGAACTTCCAGATGTTCAAGCTGGATTTAGAAAAGGCAGAGGAGCTAGAGATCAAATTGCCAACATCCATCGAATCACAGAAAAAGCAAGAGAGTTCCAAAAAAACATCTGCTTCTGCTTCATTGACTGTGCTAGAGCCTTTGACTGTGGAGATCACAACACAATGTGAAAATTCTTCAAGAGATGGGAGTACAAGACCACCAGACCTGATAAACCTGTATGCAGGTCAAGAAGCATCAGTTAAAACCAGACATGGAACAACGGACTGGTTCCAAATTGGGAAAGGAAGATATCAAGGCTGTACACTGTCACCCCGCTTATTTAACTTATATGCAGAGTACATCATGCAAAATGCCAGACTAGATGGAGCAGAAGCTGGAATCAAGTTTTCAGAGAGAAATATCAATAACCTCAGATATGCAGATGACACAACCCTTATAGCAGAAAGTGAAGAGAAACTAAAGAACTTCTTGATGAAAATGAAAGAAGAGAGTGAAAAAGCTGGCTTAAAACTCAAGATTCAAAAAACAGATTATGGCATCTTGTCCCATCACTTCATGGCAAATAGATAGGGAAACAATGGAAACAGTTATTTTTTTGGGCTCCAAAATCATTCCAGATGGTGACTGTAGCCATGAAATTAAAAGACACTTGCTGTTTGAAAGGAAAGCTATGACAAAGCTGGACAGCATGTTAAAAAGCATATTAAAGACCTTTTCTGACAAAGGTCTATCTAGTCAAAGCTATGGTTTTTCCCATAGTCATATATGGATGTGAGAGTTGGACCATAAGGAAGCTGAGTGCTGAAGTATTGATGGTTTTGAACTGTGGTGTTGGAGAAGACTCTTGAGAGTCCCTTGGACTGCAAGGAGATCCAACCAGTCCATCCTAGATAAAATCAGTTATGAATATTTACTGGAAGGACTGATGCTGAAGCTGAAACTCCAATACTTTGACCACCTGATGGGAAGAACTGACTCATTTGAAAAGACCCTGATGCTGGGAAAGACTGAAGGCAGGAGGAGAAGGGGACGACAGAGGATGATGAGATACCTGGATGGCATCACCAACCTAACAGACATGAGTTTGAGCGAACTCCGGGAGTTGGTGATGGCCAGGGCAGCCAGATGTGCTGCAGTCCATGGGGTTGCAAAGAGTCAGACACGACTGAGTGACTGAACTGAACTGAACTGAACAAAACATAATAAGGGTACACTTTTATACCACAGTTTTTTTTGTTTTGTTTTGTTTTTTTTCCTTTTTCCTTCATCTTTTTTTTTTTTAATTGTTTTTGCCATACATTGTCATGATATCACCATGGGTTTACATATGCTTCCCCTCCGGAACCCCCCTCCCTCCTCCCTCCCCCCCGGGAAATCTCGCTGCACCAGTCCCGAGCATCAATCCTGGGCTGGCGATTGATTAGACACATGACAATTTAGAAAGACGGTAACGAGAACCCAACATGCGAGACAACAAAAGGAACGCAGATGTATACCACAGTTTTATAAATGGTATAGAGTGAAGAAGAAAGTGAAGCACAGATGAGGAATCCCATTTACTCTCTCAAGGTCAGACAGCTAAGTAGAGGTAGAATTCAAATCCAAATGTTCTGGCTTTAGATATTTGCACTCAACCGCCACCTGTACTCCTCTATTATTTTTTATTGCCTGATAATAAAGAGTAACCTAGCCTATGTACATAGAACTAGAGATAGCACAGTATTCCCTGGAGGCAGACAGTCGCTCAGAATACATAAATGTTAGGCTTAAACCACTTTTTCCTATCTAGCTATTTGATTATAAAATCATTGTTTACTGTCTTGTCAAAACCTAATATACTAAAATAAACACATTTACTGTATATAGAGTAAAAGAGACCTATCAAAGACATGCATTTATTTGTGATAATCTATGACAGCATCCATAACTCATTATCTAAATCCTCTTCGGCAGGATTTATGCTGTTTACCTAGCTTCTTTTATAGCCGATGTAATAAGTTTCTGGGACCCACAATTCCGTAGAGTCAACTACATTTCTTATCTTTATATTAAAAAATGAAAGTGTTTGGATCATAGATTCTATAAGTATTGATTTCTTTCTATAAAAATTATATGTTTTATATGATTAAACACATGTTTTGTGGCCACAGTTTCAGAATTTTTAGAAGGGAAGTTACTTTTGTTCCATATTCTCAGGATCATTCGTTCACTGGGCCAATAAAAGTCTATATTTCTCAGGAATATGTTAACTATGATTGACATGCATCTGCTACATGCCAGGCACTATACATACATACATTTCTTTATTTAACCCTCACAAAGACTCTGAGCATTTTATCACCAAATTACTGATGTGAACAAGAGAGGACAAATAACTTGAAGAATGCCACACAGACTTTTACTCATCAGATCTGGGATTTAAGCCTATGTTTCTCTGATTCTCATCCTCTCTCTATTTCAGCTACTTTTCGCCTAGACTATATAAAGATGATCACCAATGCCATAAAGATGAGATGCACAGGAGTTTAATGGGTCAGTTTGAAAAAGATGTTCATTTCTTTACATCTGTTATTTTACACTCCCATAGATGGAGTAAAGGTAACTTAAGGCTGTTATGAATAACCCCTTGCCTAATGGATAGATGGAACTACTTAAGTGGAGCTGATAGACTCATAAAGCTTTCTTTGATTGTAGTTCAGAAAAATTACCATTGTTCTAAAGCTTGTTTTTTACTGCAAAAAGTAACAGTATAGACACACAAAGTGGTAAAATAATTAAAGACAGATGGTGAGCAATGTGGATTACAGTTTAAGAAAAATTAAAAATAGAAGTCTCTCTGTTGCTTATTTCTTCAGTTTAACACCATTGGGTACCTAAAATTACACTTCTTTCTCCTAAGAGGGTCTTGTTCAGGAAAACGGTTACTACTTGTGCTTTTTTAACTCCATAAACCAGCAGAGGGAGCCCTAGTGTCATAGCAGTTTGTTCTTTAAAATGATGTAATAAGTACCTAATGTGAAGCTCTTCTTTGTGGTTTCACTGCCAATGAGAAAATACAACCCCCTTTGCCCACATAGTGTTTATTTAAGGAATCAAAATGTCCTAGGGAGATCTATTGGCCAATTACCAGGGGTAGAACAGAACAGTATTTACACAGCACACACATGGCACACACTGGAGTGGCTCCATGGGATCAGTTCTGGTCTGCCAAGTAATGATATAATTACATGAAAAAATATATTTATCTTAGAGATCAGAAGGGATTAAAATGCCTATCTGGAAAATGAACGTTGCTAATGTAAATGCAAAGAATTCTTCGATTTGGCCTTACAGGTAAAACGGGGATCTATGGTGCTCAACAATTAAACATGATAAGATGAAAGAAGGCTTTGGCATTGACAACTGGAATCTGTGATATTTACTTTCAGAGTATTTTTCATCACTAATTTTAATGAGTTCATATGTTAATTAAAATTAATTTGCATTAACATTACATCTTGCAGATGTTTCTCCAGTTTATCTTAGTTCAGCTCTTTGAAAATGTATCTTAACCCCCTCAAAAAATCATTTAAATTTAAGTTTATGACATTTAAAGTATTAATAAAATAGTTTATTATAGCAGTGTTTAAGTTATGTGAAACTTAAAGTGTATTTTGCCATGCTTTGGGGTTCTTTGATATACGGAGAGTTTTAGTTTTGTTTTATTAAGCATGTATTCATATTTTATGTCTTTGAAACTTTGAAAGTAGACTAGATTTTTTTGTGTGTTTTCATTAATTCTAGAATGCATCTGCATGTCCAAGTAATTATAGAAAGTTAATTAAATAATCAAATGACACTTTGCCTACTGTTGTCTAAGAAAGCCCAAAATGAAGTTAATTATATTACTGTTTTTCACAATGTTGAAGATGGCCTTCCCCTGTGGCTCAAACAGTAAAGAATCTGCCTGCAACCCAGAGATCTGAGTTCAGTCCCTGGGTGGGGAAGATCTGGAGAAGGGGATGGCAACCCACTCCAGTATTCTTGCCTGGAGAACCCCATGGACAGAGGAGCCTGATGGGCTTCAGTTCCTGGGTTTTGCAAAGAGTCAGTCACAACTGAGCAATTAACACTCATTTTCAAGAAGAGTAAGATTTAGTATAGGCTTCCCAGGTGTCACAGTGGTAAAGAATCTGCCTGTCGGTGCAGTAGGATCAAGAGACTTGGATTTGATCCCTGGGTTGGGAGGATCCCTTAGCAACTGACTCCAATATTCTTGCCTGGAAAATTCAATGGACAGAAGAGCCTGGTGGGCCACAGTCCATGGGGTTGCAAAGAGCGGGACATGACTGAGACTGAGTGCACTCACAGACACACTGTGCGCCTTCAGTTCAGTTCAGTTGCCCAGTCGTGTCCGACTCTTTGTGACCCCATGAACTGCAGCACGCCAGGCCTCCCTGTCCATCACCAGCTCCCGGAGTCTACCCAAACCCATGTCTGTTGAGTTGGTGATGCCATCCAGCCATCTCATCCTCTGTCATCCCCTTCTCCTCCTGCCCTCTATCTTTCCTAGCATCAGGGTCTGTTCAAATCAGTCAGCTCTTCGCATCAGGTGCCCAAAGTATTGGAGTTTCAGTTTCAACATCAGTCCTTCCGATGAACACCCAGGACTGATCTCCTTTAGGATGGACAGGTTGGATCTCCTTGCAGTCCAAGGGACTCTCAAGAGTCTTCTCCAACACCACAGTTCAAAAGCATCAATCAATGTGTGCCTTAATCCCACCAAAAACTCAAGATTGGTACAAAGTAGTATGTAGAGATTAACATTATCAAATAGCCTAAGAATCTTTGGCAAACAAATCTCTATCCCATATATCTTCATGCTAGGATTTACAGATGTGTTATATAAAATCTAGTTGAGTTACTTAATAGTAGAATAATTGTGATGTCAAAGAAAATAGCATAAATAAGATATCACAAGCATATATAATTGGGAAAGATTAATAGAAGAATATTTTGGAAGTAATTATTGCACAAGGGCTAATTAATTTATTGTTTAGAGGGAATTACATCAAGGAGTAAGTGATAGTAGGATTAGATGATTTAGGAGAGCTCTGATAGACTACATTAACCGTCAGGGCTTAGAGCATGGAAGGGGAGAAGTGTAGGAAATCTCTGATCCAGTACTCCTTCCTTCCATTCTCAAGATCTGATTTTTAAATATATTATTCCTTCCATAACATCAAAAGTAAGGACAGTTACCTTTTACTTCAATGAATGGAGGGGGAGGACTTCCCTTCTTGCCCCATTCTTCTAGAAGTTCAGAATCCTTTAGAGACATTAAGAACTGTCCCAGAAGATCCAGACTAATTCCCAGCCTGGCGAAGGATGATGGCTATAAGCTGATGATAAGCATATAGCTCTCAGAATGGTTGGAACCAGAAGGCTGAGATTCCCAAAACATCAGTGTGTTGCCTCACCGGCAACTAATCAGAAAGTCCACAAACCGATCATGCATCCTACCATCCTCTCCTCTAACGCTGTCTTTAAAAACCCTTGCCTGAAAGCCACTGAGGAGTTGGGGATTTTTAAGCATGAACTGTTTGATCTCCTTGTTAGACACTCTGCTAAAACCTCTTACTTTGTTGCATGGGACATGAGCTCTTGTTCAATAGCAGCCATTCACAGGTGATTTTCAACACGTGAAGTATTTTTATTTTTCACTGAACTACTATAGATTGAGGCAGAACTGATAATCTAGAGATCATGAAATGAGCCCAAAATGGAAGCTCTCTTCAGAATTTGAACTAGGATCATTAGACTTCATAGTCTCACATGAAATTGTTGGGGCAATGTGTAATTTGCTTGGTTCTGTCTGGTCGCAGCAAAAATTTGAAGCGACAGATGGACCAGTGTTACAGCTCGGTTACAGCTCAGTTTGAACTGTAGACCAGTGCTACAGCTCAGTTTTATTTGGCAAGCAAGGGAAAATACAAACTCTAGGCATGCTGCTGCTGCCAAGTCGCTTCAGTCGTGTCTGACTCTGTGCAACCCCATAGACCGCAGCCCACCAGGCTCCCCATCCCTGGGATTCTTCAGGCAAGAACACTGGAGTGGGTTGCCGTTTCCTTCTCCAATGCATGACAGTGAAAGAGGCATGAAGGCAGGCCAACCCAAAAGAAGCAAAGAGAAGAGAGAGGCTCAATTTTGACTCCTTTTTATATGTATTGTCTTCTCCCCCTGAGCCTGCTTTGTGTAGATTGGGCTAGCCAAGAAGGCTGTTTGTTCCACCTGAGGT
The DNA here is from genome assembly GCA_007570785.1 of Antilocapra americana. Classification (NCBI taxonomy): domain Eukaryota; kingdom Metazoa; phylum Chordata; class Mammalia; order Artiodactyla; family Antilocapridae; genus Antilocapra; species Antilocapra americana. Next base: position 57,124,677 of record ML660200.1, on the reverse strand, counting down.
ACTCACTCAGGTCCTTGGACCTTACTTTGTTCTATTTTTGCAGACTTTTCCCTTTCTTTGTCTTTTAGCCACCACTATTTGGGACTTCTTTTTCCTATTCTAACTACCCAACAAAATGGACATAGTGTCTTATGTAAGGTGAAGAGTCAATAAAAATTTTAAGTTAGTTGAAATATTTCTCCCAAGTATCATAGTGTGGGAAAATAATTTCTTATTATTCTAATTATTCATTATTTTCTGAATAATCAACAAAGCATTTTAATGTGGTGTAAAGTGGAACATCTCCTGCCACATCAGTAAACAGGATGTAACACCAGGCCTCCCAAATGTGAGTGAAGCCTCCCAAAAGGGTAACAATGCCTGAGATCCAGCCAGTGCCATCACCCTCCATGGTGATTGCTGAGGAGCTCAGGGTAGGGGGATGTGAGAAATAAAAAAAAAAAACAAAAACACAATTTGCTGGCCCCAGCTAGCTGAGATGCATGTAAAAGGAAGGACTCAACAATCTCAGACTCTTTTATCTACCCACACATAAAAAAGAATGTTAAATTCCTTGAGATATCCTTGAGTAGCAGTAGATACTGCTACTGCCAGCGGTAGGCTTTGATATTCGGATTGCCTGCCATCTTTGTTGCAAACTTCTCTACATCCTGACTCCTTCCCCCACCTCCTCAGAGCAGTCTCCCAGGCTTGAAGTCCTAACATTTCCACCAAATAAAATAACTCCCTACTTTCAGGTTGTGACTAAATATTTTAGACAACAGTGGTGGTTTGTGACGGTGAATCACCATGGCTTTGGCAATTTGGCTCAGGAGTTCACTACTCCAAAATGAAAAAAATCACAATATTTTTTAATGTTTTAACATAATCCTTTCAATTTTCCAAACAAAATGAAATGCATTGTAGGGACAGGAAGAAATCAGAAGCCAGTCTTTAGATTTCTGACAAAAATTTTTAAAAATAATTCATAAAATTCATTTTTGGCTGTGCTGGGTCTTCGCTGCTATATGGGCTTTTCTCTAGTTGCGGTGAGCAGAGTGTCAGCTACAAATTGGCTCAGATGGTAGAGAGTCCGCTTGCAATGCCGGAGACCCAGATTCGATCCCTGAGTCAGGAAGATCCCCTGGAGAAGGAAATGGCAACCCACTCCAGTATTCTTGCCTGGAGAATTCCATGGACAGAGGAGCCTAGTGGCCTATAGTCTGTGGGGTTTCAAAGAGTAGGACACAACTGAGTGGCTAACACTTTCAACTTTCTTTTCAAGAGCATCTGCCAGCAACTGAACAACAACAGTGGCATTTGCCATCTGCCTCTGAGGAGGTTGAACCCTGTTCTGCTGCATCTGTTGACCTTCAGCACCCTCTGAGGGATTTCAGAGTGGAGTGAGGCACTCTGTGCTCCAGGCAATCTGGTGGAACAGGTCTTACGTACTAGATATTTTCAGGAACTGATTTCATGATCCCAATCCTTGCATCTCTTCATATCTAGAAAATCACTAAAATCCCTTTACCACTGACATCAGCTCCTCCTGACTAACAGAAAATCGTTGTAACCTAAGTGCTTGATTGCATTGGACTCCACCTTCACCAAAATCTTAGATATTGACCTTCCTCCACCGCCTCTTTGGAGCAGTCTCTCAGGGCTATCTAAGGTGCTGTCTCCCTGGCTGCAGTCCTCATTTTGCCCCAAATAAAACTTAACTCACAACTCCCAAGTTGTGCATCTTTTTAGTTGACAGGGAGCTACTCTCTAGTTGCAGTTTGTGGACTTACTGCAGTGGCTTCTCTTGTTGTGGAGTGCCAGGAGCCGTCAGGGTGCCCCCTTGCTCGGATGACAAGGTCACAAGACTAAGAAAGGAACTGCAAAGCAGACTTTCTTTATCGGGGCATCCCGGGCAAGGCCCCTCCTGGTATTTTTCTTGGGAGTTCTGTCCATGTTCAGAACATTAGCTCATCTCATTAGGTCAATCCCAATTAGAAAGAATTCGTCCTGAGATAATTCCCCAGACCTTATCGACCAGAGGATCCAGGAAGGTGGATTCCCTTCCCCGGGGACTAAGGAGGGATAAAAGGGACATTTAAATAGATTACTACACCTCCTACTCATTACTGGGGAGTTTACCAAGAGTTCTCTGGGGGTCATGGCAAGGTCACCACCAGAAGGGCTTGTACTTGGGTCACCTTTCCACCTCCCACACCCCCGACCACTCCAAGGAGGAGGCTCTGTTCCTTGAAGAAACCAGGCTGGAATGGGACTTAGGAATGCTCATAACTGTGGCCAGCATAGTTGGAGATATTGATTGCCTTAGGATAATGTAGACATAGGAATTCATTGTAGTAGTTATAAGGTTAATAGGGTTTTATTGCTAAAGCAGTGCTGCTAAACTGTCTCTTTGTCCTCTTTCCTCTTTCCTCGTAAGAACTGGAGTAGGTTAATAGAATAATACAGTTTCAAGCTTAAGCCCTTCCCTCTAGCTTCTACATAGTTGCACCTGATAAGAGAAATGCAACCTTTCTACTTAGATTAATGTACTTATCATGATTGAATGAAATATGCTGTAGACCTTCAAATGGTAAACATACTATTGTTAAATCTAATTACGCAGAAATCTGACTTTTGCAAGGGGAATGTTTCATGATGGATTGGGGAATGAGCTCAATGATAAGGTTGCTATGGAAGGTAGAAAACAAAAAATTGTATAGAATGATAGGTGATGTAATGATGTAATGGGGATGTCTTTTGGCTATAAAACTGTAAACCAACAACAATAAACGAGAGAGACTGCTCCATCACCACACTGACTCAGCTCAGTACTTCTCCTCAAGACCCCTGGACCCGCCGGGGCTAGACCCCGGCAGTGGAGCATACATAGGCTCTAGGGCACCCAGGCTTCAGTAGTTTCAGCATGTGGGCTCAATAGTTGCAACTCCTGGACTCTAGGGCACAGGCCCAAAAGATGTGGCACAAGTGTGGTACAAGTTGTAGCTCTGCAGCACGTGGGATCTTTCCAGACCAGAGATCAAACCCATGTCTTGTGCATTGGCAGGCAGATTCCGTACCACTGAGTCACTGGGTTAGCCCTCTGGAAAGCTTTTAAAGAAATCTCCACTACATGTTAGAAGGTAAGGTGTTGACTGATGCGAAATTGTTAAATAGGCCAAGTTTGTTTGCATATCCTTCCTAGTGTTCTTGAATGACTAGAGCACCAGTTTATGAGCCACTGAGCTTGAGACCCTTTACCTGTCATTCACACCCTCCCTAACTCTGCAGCCACTGTAAAATATTTTAAGAGTGAGCATCAAGGCTTCAGAAAAAGAATGAGAGGGCATTCACACTTGTATTTTTGTGCACTGTGGAGTATGTACACACCACACTGAGTAGGAGCTCTTAAAAAAAGTGAGACTTAAAACTTTGCATCACATACTTTCACTTTCCTGTCTTTTAAAGTGCATATTACATTAAAAATAGTACAGCATTTTTTTTCTGAGTGATTCCAGGTCATTGTTTTGGTCATCTTTTGCTGCACAGTGATATAACTGTGTAAATTTGTAGTGTTTCTGCTTCTTCCCTCGTCAGAGAGCTGGTGCTCACATCTCTTGAAGTCATTTTAATTATTACTTCTATAGCTTACTGGGTTTTTTTTTTTTAATTTGCTTCTAGACTGCTGGGGTCTAGGAGGACCAATATGCTTTTAAAAATTAAATATTTAATAATAGACTAAGCAATAGCCTTGGAGTCAGAGGGAAAAAATGATGCCAATTCCAGCCCCCAGAGTCCTTTATCAATTGTAGTCTATCTGTATTTAAAGCTGAGATTGTCTTCTGTTGTTATATGAAGGTAAGCATATGAGAACTTTGCTATAAGACAGCCTGTTGGAAGTCATTAAGATCACCTTAAGTTTGGTTTTGAGAATAAATTTTACAAAGTTATGGAAGAGTGCAATGAATAAAATTTCTGTCAAGGAGAAAAAAGATAGCTTCGGCTTACCTATCAAGGATAACATCTTGGCTCCTATTGGTAATTATACCAGAAAGAGATGTAGAACAACACAGATCATAAATGCAGTGCTTATCTTGTAATTTTATGTGTGGGCCTACTGATTTCCTGTAACTAATCTTGGGACACTCATGTTTGGTGCCTTTATCTCTTGATGAAAAAACTACCATTCCTCAGAATTTGACCTAGAATGATTTAGAATTTGAGAGTTCATTTGTTTAACATATAACTCAGAGTTTTGAATAGAGTTCAAGTTAAATAATTATTTGTATACTGATTGGCAGCGATGCTGATACCTTTACTGTCCCATGATGCACACTCCATAGAAAGAATGCAACCTATTCTGACAACTGAAATGTGGGGTACTTTCTCATGACGCCCTACTGAGAAAGCAATTAATGAAACTATTCTTAAAGTTATCTTGTGATCAGATTTTTTTTTGAGGTTCAGACAAGAATATGTGGTTTTAAAAGGGAGATTGTTTAGAAAAGTTTCATAGCCCAGCACAAGTTTATAAGAATGTAACCCTATCTTAAACTCATCCCACTAAGAACCAATTCTTCAATTTATTTTGACATTTTAATTTTATAACACATTTATATTTGGATTTCCTTTAATTTATTGTGGAAGATAATCTAATGAGTATTTCAATTTCTCACAGCTCAAATATTATTTAGAAAGTCAAAATGCATTAAAGCAAGAAAAAAAGAGGTTAGTGCTAGTGGTTAGCCATCTTACGTAAATAAGAGCAGTGCAAACAGACAGATGAACTCAGGCAAATAAAATCTGGTGTAGACTGATTTTTAGACGTTAACTCTTGTGAATTAGCTTCTTAATCCTTTTCCTTCTTCTTGATATTTTCAAAGCACTCAACAAGGTAACATATTAAGTACTCTTAAAAATTATCCAAAAGCACTGTTTTCTCAGGATAAAATCCCAGCTCCTAAGCACCTGGCACACAGGACCTTTGACCAAGTCCGCAGCATCTCTTCATGTTCCCTCCTCCACAGGCTTCATCCCCAGGGGAACAGTGTTCCAGGCTCACCTGCCCTCTCAAGTTCTGTGCCTCTGAAACTGCTCAACCCTTTGCCTGGAATCCACCCCATGGGCTTCTCTATGGAAATCTTACTCATCCCTCATCTGACAGAGAAGGAGCATTTCTCCTGCAAAGTCTTTGCTATCTGTGACAGGGTTTCCTAGTGGTTTCCTCTTCTATACTCAAATAGCATTGTCCACATCAATCTAATGGAAATTATCATTGCTGTTTTACACAGCTTCCTTTTCCATTTGATGTTTTTTCTGTGGCAAGGACTGTGTTTAGCTCAGACTCAACAAAAAGATCTTCAGTGCATTACCTGCCTGACCAATACTAAGCATCTAATGAATGTTTGTAGAAGGAGTGAGGGTGAGTGAGTGAGTAAATAAATGAGTGACTGAAACACAAATCAGAAATGTATAATTTTTTTAAATACAGATAAAATGAAACTGTTAAACTGACATTTTTAAATCAGAAAGATTATTCAGTCACTGATTTAGCATTTGCTAAGAATCCTCAGAAATGCAAATGGCAAACATAAGAATACTCCTTAAAGACAAAAAGACATTGGTCCTGTTTCCAAGGAATTCAGTCTGGCTAGAATGGATTACTGTACCCTGCACACAAAAGGTAGATATAGTGCATTCTGAATCTCAAAGTCAAAAAGGATTTACAAGTAGGGGGCTGAGAGAGAGGACATTTATGCAAATGCAGCTACAGAACAAACGCGGAGGCCAGAAGCCACTGTTGTTTTTGAGGAATTTAAATGCAGCTCAGCATTGCTGCAGTTTGAGATTAGAGATGTGTGGGAGGTGGGGCTACACAAGGAGGAGGGGCCAGATCATAAACAGGCCTGCCGATTATTTCCAGTGCCTTGTCCCATAGGAACAGGTGCGCATTTGAAGTGTTGTAAACAAAAATTCACAGGGTCAGATTTGTGTGGTCAGCTCTCAGGGGTGGGGATAGGCAGACTGGAGAGAGAGATTATTAAGGCAAATTTGGTTTGAGTGCATTGTTATTACATATAGGTCTATAATGTGAGTTTAAATATAAAAATTTTGTAGGGACTTTTTTATAAAAGATTTTGTAAAAACTTCATTAAGTTATAAGGCTGCAGGATCTTTGAATTTTAATTAGGGCAAATAGGATATATGGGTCAATGGGAAAAACACCCAAGAGAAAAGCAAAAAGTGCTCCAGTCACTAAGTGACCTTGTAAAGGAGAGCGGCATTGAACATGAGAACCCTGCTCTCCCGTGAGCCTCTCTTTCCTCTAAAATAAGAGATCCTACTTGATTTCCTATAAAAAATAAACTATACAAAAATACATTGTGTATGCTGCAGCAGCGCACAAATATAGAGCATTTAAACATTACTCTTTAAGATCTTTAAGTAAAGCAAACAGCTAGTCTCCAAGAAGGCTGCAGACTTGTTACCAATTCTGCATCTATGAAGAGGCAGTACAAATCTCATCCCAGAAAACATCAGGGGACAACACTGTATTAGGTATTAAATGAAGGAAGACAAGCCTACAGAAAACATCTGCCTGCACTACTAACAGGCATTGTTTTTTTTTCTTCCTGGAACTCCCATTAGGGTTGATAAGAGTGGAGTGTGTCTATCTTAGCATACTGATAGTGTGGCATTAACCCTCCAAAACGCTAGTGGATAGAATGCACATACACTTCAGCAGAGCAGGAGATAGATTTCTCTATTTTTAGTAACTGTACTGATACAAACATATATTTTACAGTATACTGATTCAAAGAAAAATAGTAAACCGAGGGCTCCTTGAAGAAATAGCTGGTTCTCTACGAGTGAGGCAGAAAATATACAATTGAGCCTAGTGTCTTGTAGTTTCAGAAAGTAAGAATATGCTAAAACAAACAAACAAAAAACCCTGCAATAATGGTGTGAGCAACAAAATAAAGTAGTACTGAGTTGTAACCCAGAGTATTATCCATGAGTTCCTGCTGATGAAAATTAATGATTGAATAAGTAAATAAATGGAGGAGGTAACAAATGTCCTGTACAGAATGGATTCCAAATGGTTATTTATTTGTAATTTAGTCTAAAAATTATATTTACAAAATAATTTTATGTAGATACTTTTTTCCAAGGAGGTGGAGTAAAACTTCCCACTCCTTGAGTGTGAAATACACATAGTGACTTCCTTCCAAAGTAAAAAATATGGATAAGAGATTAGGAAAAAAAAAAACAGTACTGTATAGTGGGGAGACACCAGGCAACCACTACCTCAGCCAAGTTGATCAAGGTCAACATCAACAATGATAAGTCTGGTTCATAGCATGTACCCTTGATATCAGGTGATGAAATGGTCACTTTATATCTACAGTCTTTCTCCTCAAAACCCACAACCCCAGTCCGATTATGAGAAAAACATCAGACAAATCTCTTTAGAGGGATATTCCAGAATATACCTGACCAGTACCCCTCAAAACTGTCAAGGTGATTAGAAACAAGGAAATTCTGAGAAACTGTCACAACCAAGAAAAGCCTAAGGAAACATGATAATAAAGTTAAGGTAGTATCCTGGATGGGTTCCTATATCAGAAAAAGGACATTAGGCAAAAGCTAAGCAAATGTAAATACAATAGGGACCTTAGTTAATAACAATGAATCAATATTGGTTTGGTAATTGTAAAAAATGTATCATATTAATATGATATGGACATCATAGGAAAAACTGGATATAGCATATATGGAAACTCTCTGTATTATCAGTTTTTCTGTAAATGTAACCCTGTTCTAAAATACAGAGTTTATTTTTAAAATAGTATAATTTGAGTTGGAATTTACTGTGTTTTAAAGTAATGTTATTGAGAGGAAAGACATGAACCAGACTTTTAAAAATGGAATCAAATGCACAAGGATTTCCAAATGCGTTGAAAAGTGATGTCTATATAGTCCATTAGTGGAGTCTTTTTAGACTTTGCATGACAGCAAAGTAATTTGTGGTAATCCACATAGGATTTAACTGTCTACATTATGGTAGCATCTTAAATGTTTTGTGAGTTTATGCGAACAGAAGGAATGAAAATAGTGAGCAGTGTGTTCTCCATTTCCATGACACAGTCGGTTTAACTCTGCAGACGTGTGTAAACATGACCCTTCCTTCTATAATCTAAAGGGCCTCACCCTCCGCTTCCCCCAGGCCTGGTGTGAGTCTCCTCACACCACTGATAACTGCCCAAAGCCCTGTACAAGGACTTACCATGCCGTGCTCTACCTGTCCACTTTGGTGTTGCTTTTCCAGACTGGTCTCTCAGAAGGTGTGGACTTTGCCTTCAGTCTCTGCAGCCACGTAGCTTTAAGGCCATGCCTGGAGGTTTATATGTGATGTGTGGCAGTACATTTTTACTGCTTATACAACTGAATTTTACCATTTTCAGACTTGGGGAAAATGTAGAGATACTGGGTCTTGGTTTATCTGTTCCAACTAAATACAAAACTTCATCTCTTCCCCTACTTCTAAGATAGGAAGCTGTTTTAAAAGTTGCATGTTATTTAAACAGAAGAATATAAGTGTTTAAGATTAAAGTAGGTGTAAATATATACAGACACATAAATGGAAACATATTGATGAATAGTGGTTTCCTTATCAAAGTTTAATTGGCACCACATGAGATATAAGTTTCCTGTCTCAAATTTCAAACTGGCAATTTAATTTATCTCAAGAATCAGTCTTTCAACCTAATAATCTATGGCAATGCTATAAAATATTAAATGCACTCATACTTGCTGACATTTTCCTCTTGTATCACTCTCTCTCAGTGTTGATCTCAGGAAAGAAGACATCTCAGTGACTTTCAAGAAAGATACATTCTCAGATCAGTTCTGCAATCTGACCCAACCTTCTGAATTCAAAGAAATGAGGAAAAGATTAATATAAAATTTAGTGAAAGAAACTGAAGAGAAGTGAAGGAAGTAGATCTAGAAATAGAAGCAGATTTGATTTTTTTAAAACAACAAAACTTGTATATGTTTAAAATGTTTGTGTTATCTAGAAATCTGTTAAAATGTTTCTTGAGTTGCATAAATAAACCCCACCCTATGCAGTAAATAAACTGAGCCAGTGTGAACAAAAAAGCCAAGATTTAGAAAGGCAAATGTGATGAATACCTAGAGAGCAACCACAGAGGAAAAGAAATGTTTAAAAAAAGGAATGCCATGTGGTGGAGATACTCTGATGAGAAGCTAAAAGATCTTATTATCTTCTCTCCCTGACTTTTCAACATGCAAGGGGTGAGGAAAATAGGATATTGTGGCTGGTCTATTCCTTTCGAGAATTTTTCTTTTTCAGCACAGTTATAAGAGGATTCCAATTCAGGAAGAGAGAATTGATCATAATTCTATATAATCATTGTTAGCCTACCTAACAATGCTATTGCAGCTAATTGTAGGCTGCACTTATGTGATTTTCTGTTCATCCCTCTGGCTAGAAATGTTTATTGTATGATCTTGTTTAGCACTGTTAATTGACCATTAACCATCATGTTGTTCTTACGCTTTTTTTGAAATATAGTATTTATTAATTTAAACATTAATGCCTCTGAGAGGACTGTTAGCTGGGAAAAGAGGGAGGCTGGTGAAAGGAAGCAAAGGAGAATTTTGTTACAAAGTAAAAGGTCTAAGACCAGCTCCACAAGTTTATGTGAGATTCGAACAAATAAAAGTGGATTGAATGTTGCAAGGTTTGGTTGTCCACATGCTTACTAGGATCAGACACCTCTAACCCTGACTCCTCAGTTCCTACTGGGATGAGAGCACAGCTCTGGCAATGTTTTATTCATCTCCAAGACCTTTCATTCCTCCTCAGTCTCACCACTGGGCTATATTCTGCCATTCTCAGAATCAGGGGAAACAAGGAGGGGTGCACCTGACTCTAAATCCAAGAGTCAAACAATTACTCAAAATACATCTTAACGTTGTTGTTGTTTAGTCACCAAGTCATGACCAACACTTTTGTGACCCCTGGAACTGTACCCCCCAGGCCCCCCTAGTCCATGGGATTTCCCAAGCAAGAATATTGGAGTAGGTTGCCATTTCCTTCTCGAGGGGATCTTCCTGACCAAGGTATCAAACTTGCATCTCTTGCATTGACAGACAGATCCTTTACCACTGAGCAACCCAGGAAGCCCCAGTTTGAAGGTTAACTGGCACTTTATATTACATGGCTCTATACAGTCAGCAAAAACAAGACAAGGAGCTGACTGTGACTCCAGTCATGAACTCTTTATTGAAAAATTCAGACTTAAATTGAAGAAAGTAAGGAAAACAACTAGACCATTCAGGTATGATCTAAATCAGTCCCTTACAATTATGTGGTCAAAATGACTAACAGATGCAAGGGATTATATTTGATAGAATGCCTGATGAACTATGGACAGAGGTTCATGACATTGTACAGGAGGCAGGGATCAAGACCATCCCCAAGAAAAAGAAATGCAGAAAGGCAAAATGGTTGTCAGAGGAGACCTTATAAATAGTTGAGAAGAGAAGCTAAAGACAAATGAGAAAAAGAAAGATATACCCATTTGAATGTAGAGTTCCAAAGGATAGCAAGGAGAGAGAGCACACCTTCCTCAGTGAACAATGTAAAGAAATAGAGGAAAACAATAGAATGGGAAAGACTAGAGATCCCATCAATAAAATTAGAGATACCAAGGGAAAATTTTATGCAAAGATGGGCACAATAAAGGACAAAAATGGTATGGACCTAACAGAAGCAGAAGATATTAAGAAGAGGTGGCAAGAATATACAGAAGAACTATCCAAAAAAGATCTTAATGACCCAGATAACCATGATAGTATGATCACTCACCTAGAGCCAGACATCCTGAAATGCAAAGTCAAGTGGGCCTTAGGAAGCATCACTATGAAAAAGCCAGTGGAAGAGAGAGAATTCCAACTGAGCTACTTCAAATCCTGAAAGATGATGCTGTGAAAGTGCTGCACTCAATATGCCAGCAAACTCGGAAAACTGAGCAGTGGCCACAGGACAAGAAAAGGTCTGTTTTCATTCCAATCCTAAAGAAAGGCAACGCCAAAGAATGCTCAAAACTATCACACAATTACACTCATTTCACATGCTAGCAAAATAATGCTCAAAATTCATCAAGGCTTCAACAGTACTTGAACTGTAAACTTCCCAGATGTTCAAGATAGATTTAGAAAAGGCAGAGGGACCAGAGATCAAATTGCCAACATCTCTTGGATCACAGAAAAAACAAGAAAGTTTCCCCCCAAAATCTGCTTTATTCACCACTACAAATCCTTTGACTGTGTGGATCACAACAAAATGTGGAAAATTCTTCAAGAGATGGGAATACCAGACCACCTTACCTATCTCCTGAGAAATTTGTATGCAGGTCAAGAAGCAACAGTTAGAACCAGACATGGAACAACAGACTGGTTCCAAATTGGGAAAGGAGTACATCAAGTCTGTATATTGTCACCCTGCTTATTTAATTTATATGCTGAGTACATAATACAAAATGCTGAATGTATGAAGCCCAAGCTGGGATCAAGAATGCCAGGAGAAATATCAGTAACTTCAGATATGCAGATGACATCACCCTTGTGGCAGAAAGCAAAGAAGAACCAAAGAGCTTCTTGATGAAAGTGAAAGAGGAGAGTGAAAAAGTTGGCTTAAAACTCAACATTCAGAAAACTAAGATCATGGCATCTGGTCCCATCACTTCATGGCAAATAGATGGGGAAACAATGGAAACAGTGGCAGACTTTATTTTCTTAGGCTCCAAAATCACTGCACATGGTGACTGCAGCCATGAAATTAAAAGATGATTATTCCTTGGAAGAAAAGCTATGACCAACCTAGACAGCATATTAAAAAGCAGAAACATTACTTTGCCAACAAAGGTCTGTCTAGGCAAAGCTATGGTTTTTCCAGTAGTCATGTGTGGGTGTGAGAGTTGGACTATAAAGAAAGCTGAGCAGCAAAGAATTGATGCTTTTGAACTGTGGTGTTGGATAAGACTCTTGAGAGCCCCTTAGACTCCCAGGAGATCCAACCAGTCAATCCTAGAGGATTGTATATTCATTGGAAGGACTGATGCTAAAGCTGAAAACTCTAATACTTTGGCCGTCTGATGGGAAGAACTGACTCATTTGAAAAGACGCCCATGCTGGGAAAAATTGAAGGCTGGAAAAGAAGGTAATGAAAGAGAATGAGATGGTTGGATGGCATCACTGACTCTATGGACATGAATTTGAGCAAGCTCTGGGAATTGGTGATGGACAGAGAAGCCCAGTGTGCTGCAGTCCATGGGGTTGCAGAGTGTCAAACATGACTGAGCAGGTGAACTGAATATTACACGGCACATCTTTGCCACTGTACGTAACATGCTCCAAAATCACTGTCACTGTCATACTCAACTGTGTTAGCCTTTTCCTTGGGCCAGTTTGATTTATTTCCTTCCATAGGCTCTTCCTTATTTGCAGTTATTGCTCTATTATGAAAGACAGTGACCAAATTGAGATAAAGTATCAAGATCACAACCATCCTTGGAAAAAATGTAGGAGTTACAATGCCATAAGCATTCAGAGAAGATCTACTGGACACATTAGAAGAACAATACCTGGACACAAGTAGCTAAGCTTTTCCCTTAAAGAAGTTATGAAGCATGAGAGGAAGAAGATGTTTTCAGAAGTTCATGAAAAATCTTACTTATGTGTTAAAAATGGTAATGTGTTAGGTTGGTGCAAAAGTAATTGAAATTTTGGATCGTGATTTTAAATTATTATAACTAGGCTCATAACACACCTATATTAACCAAAATAGGAATCATTACACTCAGCACATTTTTGCCAATGAGAAATAAGTTTGATTATTCCTATAGCGTAAAAATCCATGCTTTAGGATTTGACAAATTCTTCAAAAGCATTTTCTTCCTCCTACTGGTTGTGGAAATGCTTTCCCTGCAAACAAATTGTTGAGATGCTTGAAGAAGTGGTAGCAGGTAGGTGAAAGGTCAGGTGAATATGAGGCAAAACTTCGTAGCCCAATTCATTCAACTTTTGAAGCTATGGTTGTATGACTTGCGGTCAGGGGTTGTCATGGAAAAGAACTGGGCCCTATCTGTTGACCAATGCCAGTAGCCGGCATTGGAGTTTTTATTGCATCTCATCGATTTATTGAGCATACTTCTCAGATGTAATGGTTTCACTGTGATTCAGAAAGCTGTAGTGAATCAGACCAGCAGCAGACTACCAAACAGTTACCGTTACCTATTTTTGGTGCAAGTTTGTGTTTGGAAAGTGCTTTGGAGCTTTTTCTTGGTCCAAACACTGAAGCTGATTGTTGCTGGTTATATAAAATTCACTTTTCATTGCACATCACAGTTGAGAAATGGCTTGTTGTTGCGGAGTATAAGAGAAGACACTTCAAAATGACAACTTTTTTGGTTTATGGTCAGCTCATGAGGCACCCACGTACAAACTTTTTCATGTTTCCAATTTGCTTCAAATGCGGAATGACCTTAGAATGATTGACATTCTGTTTCTCAGCAATTGAGAAACAGTTTTTAAGAGGATTACCTTTGATGACTGCTCTCAAGTTGATCATTGTCACCTTCTGAATGGCCAGCCACTACACTCATCTTCAAGGCTCTCGTCTCCTTTGGAAAACTTCTTGAACCACCACTGTATGCTTGTTAGCATTTTCTGGGCCAAATGTGTTATTGATGTTGTGAGTTGTCTCTGGTGCTTTACAACCCATTTTGAACTCAAATATGAAAATCATTCAAATTTGCTTTTTGTCTAACATCATTTCCATAGTCTAAAATAAATATAAAATAAACAGCAAGTAATACAAGTCACTTGCAAAAAACATAATTAAGAAATACACATTAAAATTAAATTAGATTAAATTAAAATTAAAATAACCACATTTATTTAAGAATGTTTTTAGTATCAAAAGGCAAATTTCAACAATGCAAAACTGCAATTACATTTGTACCAATCTCATGATACTAATAGTCTCTTCATACTCTTCATGAACCTAGACAACCTAGAACAACCTGACCAACCTAAACAGCATATTAAAAAGTAGAGACATTACTTTGCCAACAAAGGCCCATCTAGTCAAGACTATGGTTTTTCCAGTAGTCATGTATGGATGTGAGAGTTGGACTCTAAAGAAAGCTGAGTGCTGAAGAATTGATGCTTTTGAACTGTGGTGTTGGAGAAGACTCTTGAGAGTCCCTTGGACTGCAAGGAGATCCAACCAGTCCATCTTAAAGGAAATCAGTCCTGAATGTTCATTGGAAGGACTGATGTTGAAGCTGAAACTCCAATACTTTGGCCACCTGATGTGAAGAACTAACTCATTTGAAAAGACCCTGATGCTGGGAAAGACTGAAGGCAGGAGGAGAAGGGGATGACAGAGCATGAGATGGTTGGATGGCATCACAGACTCAATGAAGATGAGTTTGAGTAAACTCTGAGAGTTCGTGATGGACAGCGAGGCCTGGCGTGCTGCAGTCTATGGAGTCTCAAAGAGTCGGACACGACTGAGTGACTAAACTGAACATGATACTAATAAACCTGCTATACAAAGCAGTTTTTCAGTCAGTTGCTTTTGTTTCATGTTCAGTTTTCCTTTTAAATCAATGCTGCTTGCTTTGCTATCTTCAGTTGAAGGCATTTGCCTTCCAGTAAAACAGACACATACACACACACACACATATGAACAATGGGGGTGGAAATGTGTCAGCCATTTCCTGCCTCAAGATTCAAACCTACTTTGCTTTTCTGAAAACATGATTCAAGCTATTCAAAAATAATTTAATTGACTGTTCTGTAAATTACAGGGCTGACCACCATCTAAACACCAGAGAAGTCATATGGGTATTCAGTAGTCAGCTATCATCTTTCTGATAATCTTCAGAACTTTCTACTTACATGATTATAAAGCACTATATCACACAGGGTAATGGAAAAGTAAGTCTGTTTCCTTTGCAAACTTAAGCTTGTCGTTTTATGCATAATATACATTACAAATTTATGACTTAAATGGTCAGCACACCATATCTGAAATATATCAATAATTATCTAATGAGAGTGTTCATAATATCCTCTGGTTTTAAGGGATGTAATCTTGACATATGAAGTCTATTTGATAACTTGTTGAATGGTGGCCTTCAGGGGGATCAGTGTCAACTAGATTGAGATAAATGTGCTACAGACTTTTCTTTGCCCTGTTCTGTTTGACATGTCTATTACAGATGTAGATAAAAATACCAAAAATTTTATATAATCTGAGGGTAACAAAGCAATTGGGATGATAGAAAATAGAGTAGAATAGGTGATGGAATCATGATATGAAATTATGACATGTTCCTGTGACAACTGATCCTGAGAAAATGGAATTCAGCACTCTTTTGCTTTTGGCTAAGAAAAGATGTAAAATGAGAAATACATTATAAATAATATGGCTTTAAAGCAGTACATTAAACAAAAGGCTTTGAAGTTTAGAATTTATGGTAAGTTCACTGTTTGTCACCAATGTATATGGCTGCTAGGAAAAGCTAATACCATTTTGGTTTGCAGTAATGAAATTATATTACCTGGGATAGAGGAGATGATAGGCATAATTGAAGTCTACTTTCTGCTCAGAAAGTGAAAGTGTTAGTTGCTTATTCATGTCTGACTCTGCTACCCTATGGACTGTAGCCCACCAGGCTCCTCTGTCCATGGCATTCTCCAGGCAAGAATACTGGAGTGAGTAGCCATTCCCTTCTCCAGGGATGGAAACCAGGTCTCCTGCATTGCAGGCAGTTTCCTTACAGTCTGAGCCATGATCACACCTTAAGAATAAGTTGATTTAAAGGATGCTCTTCTAGAATGATATAAGCTGAAGCTTATTAGGACATCAAGAGTGAATGTGAAGGAACAGGCATAATTGACACTGAAATGTTTTAACCTGGTAAAAGAGAAATTAAGCAAGGCAAGGAGCTGATAGAAGTCTTAAAATATTCATATAGTTGTCATTTTTAAACTGATCACAAATAGCAACAAAATATAGAGCCAAAATCCATGAATATAAATTTCAATAGAGAAAAGATCTTTCTGATAGACCAGACAGAATGTAAATGCCCTAAGGAAATGATTCATTCAACAACAGTAGTATTGCATACATTTAAAAATATATATTTAAAAGTATATGTGTATGCACTGCTATATCTCAAGCATTTTGCTAAGCCTTACAGATAAGGGAATGCACAAAATAGACACCATCATTGCTGCTGTATAGATCACTTCTGGTGTAGTTGGAGAGATAGACACTTGATAAATAAATGAACACTGTGATTACTTGCAATAAAAGAACTATAGAGAATGTGTAACTATCAGTAGAGAATGTGTAACTATCAGTAGAAAGTTTATGAAAAAAAAAACTTTCTTCTGGTGTTAGTTACCCAGTCATGTCTGACTCTTTGCAACCCCATGGACTGTAGCCTGCCAGGCTCCTCTGTCCATAGAATTCTCCAAGCAAGAATACTAGCGTGGGTAGCCATTTCCTTCTCCAGGGTATCTTCCTGATCCAGGGATTGAACCCGGGTCTCCTGCATTGCAGGCAGATTCTTATAGAGAGTTTATAGCTAGAGATAATTCAGAATGATGGTTAGGGAAAGCTTTTTTCAAGATCTGACCTTTAAGGACAGATAAGTAGGAACTAACTGAGTAAAGAATGAGAACAAGAAGGAGGCAAAGAAGAATATTCTATATGAAGCCAAGAATCTACATAAACTTTTTCAGGAAAGAGTTTGGTGCGTTTAGAAGCTGACTGAATGCCGGTATAGCTAGAATCTAGTGGGTAAGGGAAGGAGAGGCAGATTGGGAAGTAAGCTTTCTAAACTTTGCTCTGGAATAAGAATTTTATCTAAGGGCAGTGAGGAACTAACTATTGAAAAGTTCTAACCGAGGGAGTGGCATAGTCACATTCACATTTTAAAAGTTCACTTTGGTTGGTGTTGTCATTGTTCAGTCGCTCAGTCATGTCCTACTCTTTGTGACCCCATAGGCTTCAGCATGCCAGTCTTCCCTATCCTTGATCATCTCCCAGAGTTTGCTCAGATTCATGTCCACTGAGTCAGTGATGCCATCCAACCATCTCATCTTCTGTCATCCCCTTCTCCTGCCTTCGGTCTTTGCCAGCATTAGCGTCTTTTCCAGTGAGTTGGCTTTTTGCATCAGGTGGCCAAGTACTGGAGCTTAAGCTTCAGCATCAGTCCTTCCAATGAATATTCAGGGTTGATAACCTTTTAGATTAACTGGTTGGATCTCCTTGCAGTCCAAGGGATCCTCAAGAGTCTTCTCCAGCACCACAGTTTGAAGGCATCAGTTCTTCAGCACTCAACCTTTTTTATTATCCAGCTCTCACATCCACACATGACTACTGGAAAAACCATAGCTTTGACTAGACAGACCTTTGTTGGCAAAGTAATGTCTCTGCTTTTTAATAAACTGTCTAGGTTTGTCATTGCTTTTTTTCTAAGAAGCAAGCATCTTTTACTTTGGTTACAGTGTAGAAAACAAATGGGAAGTAGAGATGAGAGACTGTATGGAGAGTAACCTTTTATACATAAGAAATGAATGTGGTTTGAATCGTT
Source organism: Antilocapra americana (assembly GCA_007570785.1). Taxonomy (NCBI): domain Eukaryota; kingdom Metazoa; phylum Chordata; class Mammalia; order Artiodactyla; family Antilocapridae; genus Antilocapra; species Antilocapra americana. The sequence goes on along the minus strand of ML660200.1, from coordinate 57,106,993 downwards.
ATTGTGGCATTGGAGATAAAATAGAGGAGGAGAAGGTGGGAGAGATACTAATGGGGGGCACTGCACAAGACCTGGTGCCCCACTAATGAAGAGAGCGAAGGAGAGGGAGAGAGTCACTAGAGACTCCCAGAACTCAGGAATAAGCACCTCCCTGAGAAGGGGAATATTGAAGGACAAATTGGTTTGCTTTGGAGATCAAAATGGAGTTTTTAACAAGCTAGTTTTGATCTCATGATATTTGATCTCCATGAGATTTCTTCCTGTGACATAAGAAAGACATGTTACATACGTGATTGAATATCTGGAGTCTGGTCAGTTTTTAGACTTGCAACAGCAAAATCACCTGAAACTTTTGATTATCTGGCTATAACCCAAGCCTAATATGTTGTTAGTAGAACCTTCAAAAGAACATAGCCAATCTAATACTGTGAGGTTAGACGCAGTGGGAAAAAAATGGAAGTGATATTTTATACATCATTAGATAATTGTACTAGTTAACTCTTTAAGCTTGATGACTTAGAATGACTATAATGTTGTGACTAGAAAGGTGACAAGACCGAAAGCTAAATCTGATATCATTTTCTTAGAGCCAGTATTCCGATCTAATCATGAAACATATCTAAAGGAAGAAAACCATACCCAGATTCTTCTATTTACATTGCCAGGTTTGTTTCATATGATGCTGCCATCTTGGCCACAAGCTAAATGTTGGAAGAATCAGGCTGCAGTCAGAGGCAATCACTTAATCGTTCCAGTGGTCCCTGAGCTAACCTTTGTTATGAATCCAGGAAAACTGAGGGCATAATTCTTGATGGTAACTAATTTTCCAAATCAGATTTTCTCTTTGCCCAGAGGGAAGGGAAGTGGAGAAAAGCAGAAATAGAAAAACAGGAGCATATGGAGAAGTAAGAACTTACCAAGGGGATGAAGGGGATCAACAAGAGAGTGAGAAGCAAAGAGAAGCAGAAGCAGAGTCACAAGTAGGACAATTAGTAGGACAAGGTTTAAGGGACATTCTCTTCTGAGCAGATGACAATGTGGCTGAATTCCCCAATTCATTATGGTTATTCAACAAGTTTTTACTGAGCACCTGTTTTGTGCCAGGAACTATACCAGATGCTTGGAGTATCAAATGAACAAGACTGCTGTCATGGACACCTCGTTATTGGTACCTAATGATTAGGGCCGTGGAGAAAATTTGGGTAGTGCTGTAAGGACGCAGACAGCAATGGTAGGAGGGGCAGTTACCAAGAAAGAAAGACCTTTCTGAGGAGGGAACAGTAGCTGAGCCGTCTGTGAGGCCACTGGGTAAAGAGTTTCTCAAGCAAAAAATGTGGAAAGCACAAATGCTCTGATATGAAAGTGTGTTTGAGATGTTTATAAATAATGAAAAAGTCCATGACACTGAGCCCTAATGAACAGGGGCAGTGTGAAAGGAGGTAAGATCAAGGAGAAAGACCAGAGCAGCTCATGCAGGGAGTTGTAAGCGATGATTGGAATTGTCATTGTATTCTGAATGTGACAGGAAGTTTTTAAGGATTTGATCAAGGGGATAGCATGATCACAGCTGTGAGTTAGAGGAATTACTCTGGTTTGTGTGTAGAGGTTAGATTGTAGAGGGTCAGGAGCAGAAATAGAGTAGTAGGCAGGCTACTTCAGCAGCCAAGGCGAGAAAGAATGGTGGTGGTCACAGAAGGTGGTAGCAATGGGAGATACAGAAAACAGAGTCGGGGTGCATCTGATGGTTGGGTAATGGGGAGTAGTCAAGGAGTATGCAAAGATTTTTGTTTTCGACGGCTGCACTAGATTTATTGAAATGGGGAAAACATAAAAACAGAACCTATGAGTTTGGTTTTGGACATATTAAATTTGAGAAGTTTCAACAAATGTCATTCATTCAAGTGAAAAAAATTGGTAGCTAGTTAGGAAGTCTGAGGTTCAGGAGATACGTTAAGCCTGCAGATATAAATTTGAAGGTCATTAGCCTATCATTCCTGACAGTGTACCTGTTTAAAATGGTTTTCTCTGCTCTATTTCTTACCCTCTGCCCACCTCTGAACTTTCATCATGAAAGGTAACCTGGACATGTCTCTATTTCCAGAAACCTGGTGGGGTCATAAATACCATAGTAATTGAAAGGGGGGAAAATAAATGAATATAGGAGCTGGGAGATGAGTCTATCTGGTCATTAACTGCAATGACATTTGGTAGATGTAGCATCTCTCTCCTGTCACTCTGTATCCAGTAACTCCTCAGAACCTAACTCCTCAGAGAAGGAAGGAATCTGGCTAGTTTGTTTTGTTTTACTAACTAGCTACTCACTGGGTCATTTACGAAACCCCAGTTGGCCATTTGGTCAGAGTGATTTTTTTCAGAACTATTAATCACTTCTGGTACTACTTTGCTCTCCTAGCAAATATTTTTATACTCAATAATCACATATTCCACTGCAATTTGAAGAATTACACATTTCAGAGCAATTGTATTATTGATTTTGTGTTTCAGTAACATTTCCTTTACTAATTCATCTTCCTTATGATTGAACATTTTTAATGTGCTCACAGTGCACCAAATGTTACTATTGCTTAATTCTGTCCTGAAATATTCATTTCTGTCTCTGAAGGGACAAGTGGACTGATTTCTCTTTGATCAGAAGCAGGAGACTCTCCTAAATATTTACAGGTGATAAATGAGGACCTAAGTGGCTTATACCCCAATAGCCTCATGAAGGAATTTCTGCACTTTCTCAAGTCTTTAACTCATGACCAAAAATGATGATCATATGTGTAAAATATGTACAATATAATTAATTTCCTTAAATGTTAGGGTCCAACATTCTTATGATAGTAGAGAGCTAAATATAATGAACACTACGAGCCCTTGGGATTTGATTTTAAGATTTTCCTTTAAAAATAATGCTATTATTCTCTAAGGACATGAGAACAGTCTTTATTTAGTTAAACTAACCCAAAATAGAACAGAGGAAATCATTAAATGAGTGAATATGTATCTTTCATTGGGGCCCATTCATGCCAAAACTGTTGTGTCTTAAAAGTACAAGATGGCTTACAATAGGCAAAGTATCTTCAAAAATGATTATACTCATCTTGAGAGAAGGAAGCCTGATAGCCTCAATAATTACCCTGAAATGAACTACAATGCTGATTGCATTATTTACTGTAGTCTCATGAACAAGCAAACATGATATTTTATAGCTGCGCAGGAAGGAAGTTTATGGAAAGTAGCTATTAATGTGTCCATTTATATCCCACCTCTCTGAAAAGGCCCCAAATCTAGAGAGAATACAGAGTGGAAAATTTCACTCCCAATTTAGACATCTCTCTAGACTCCAGAGTAAGCTGCTCAGCTGGCCTCTCTTGTAGTTGAAACAAAGCTGGACGACTGCATGATGAGCCCCTGGGCCAGCGGCCCAGGAGCCAGGCTGGAACATGAGCTGCTGGATGGGACACACTCTCCCTCATGTCAGGGATACTCTTGTGTGAGAAATAAAAGAAGCCTTCCCTGAAATTGATGTTGGTCAAAATTCTGATACACTTAGCTGTTCTTTTAGCAGTTCTAATTTGGAAGGGAGGGGTAGAAACTCTGGGAGAATGCCAGTATCTGAGCTAGCCTTCTTAGTTATTTCAGCAGCTGTTATATGTACAGCTAACAGCTGTTTGATTGGGTTTCTTAGAGCTGCTTCTAAATGAAGCAACACTTTACACTATTTGTCCAAAATTCAAGAAATACTTGCTTAAGCCTAGGGGGAAAAAAAAAGATAATTATCTGCGAACATTGGCAGGAGTAATTAGGGGTTATAGAAAAATCTCTGCAAGGAAAACATGTGAGAAAGGGTAAAAGAAAAACTTCTTTAATTATTCTGGAAAATCAGAATGTCCAAACTAAGATTTTGAGACATATCTAGTTATTCCTTCTTCAACCATTTCACTCTTGGCTAAACTAGTTTTCAGATAACATTACCTTAATGAAAGTCACATTACCAAGTTGTAGAGGTGAGACTAGATGTAGCTGTTAAGCAGGTATAAGGTGCCTGAGAGCAGAATGCCTGTCAGCCATGAACTTAGCACCCACAAGAACCCGAAACAGTACCTGAACAGTACCTTTCATGGTGGGTGGTGTGTACACGCTCTGCTTCCTTTGCTTAGGGGTTGCATTCTGTGACTGGATAAAGAAAAAAAGGAAGAGTCTTATATTTGGATAAAAAGTACAATGCCATTAGCCCTTTGAGAGAAATAAACACCTACTAACAGTTTATTTTAAAGAGAGAAAAGAAACTACTACTAATCCTTTGCATTTTAAAGAAAAACATAAATGCCAGGACAAAATACACTCCAAAACTATAACCAAGGTATAATTATATCTGTTCGTAGGATTGTTAATGGTTCTGGAAGGTTAATGAGAGTCTTTGTTAAGTAATACCAATCTATAACCCTGTGGAATTGAGGTATTCAATCTAATAGCTGAATTTACTTGAAATTATAGTGTTGAGATACTTTTCCTTCATATGTTCAAAAGAGCTTTCATAACAAAACTGATACTTAACACTCTTACTTAAGCACTTTGGATCAGAATTAATTTATTGGGGAAGAATTTTTTGCACTAAAAATGATACAAATTGGAACACTTTTCAAGGCCAAAGTTTTAGAGTTTAGATGGAGATAGACATATAGATAGATACAGGTATGTATATATGTATGAACCATTATTCATTATAATAAATTATATATATGTGGCCTATACCTCAATCAGATATATCAAAAACTCCTTTTTAATAGTGTATCTACTTATATTTCAGTGTGGAAAAGGCTGGAGTTTTCATGTCTGGAGCATTTATTTTTGCTTTGAAAAGTTCAAGTATAAATAATTGCAAGATGCTTTCTGAGGATTGTTCTAGGCTTTCCATCCATATTAGAAAGAACATAATGTACAGAGTCTGAAAAATACTAGAAACTGTTTCACAGTAAATAGAGCTCCAGGAATCTTTACTCACATGTACTAAAGCTTAACTGTCCTCAAAGGAGTCATCAAGATGTTGGTATTTAGAGGATGCAAAAACAATCTATTAAAAACTAAAAAATTCAACCAAATAGTTACTGAATCCCTTTCAACCAAAGCAAATGGTACAAGCAAATTTCCCCAGAATAGAGTGTTTTGAAAGGTCTATTATGCACAGATGCAAGCAGGGCAGTTCTACATTAGTATAAATGTGTGGGTGACTGAGACTTCTGTTGTACCTCTACTGTATTCTGTTACATCTGGTTGATTTTAAGATGCATTCACTTCCAATTTTCATATATATTTATTCCCATATACATATTCAAAGATGAAGTAGAAAATTCTACATAAAAGTTGGTTTGTTTAGTAAAGTTTATTAAGGAATAAAAACTATTTTTATGTAGGAATTTAGTTTTCAAACTGTTTCATGTTTCCAATTTCATTAAATTTTTAGAAACATCTTGAGAGATACTTTCTGGTACTTTGTTCTTTCTACATTGCTGTATGCCTACTCGTGTGGCCACTGATCACTTAAGTCTTCATGAATCCTATTCAATATTTATTTCATTTATGGACACACATTTGCACATTTTCTTGTATTTTGTATATCCTTTGTTATCAGCTACCCTAGTCTCCCCTGGTTCATATTTTCAATCTGAACTCCTGCATGTATGTTTGGAGCCTCTGGCCTCAGGGTCTGCTCTTGGTTCCACACATCAGAGAACCCTTAAGAGGTGTCTGTCCTCTACCTTCTTGTTCCAGGATTCCAACATTGGCTGCCCCAGCCTTTGATGGTCATACACCATCAGTCACTAAACTGAAATTATCAATACCATATCTTGACTCTAAAATCAGTAGTTTATTTTAGAGGTTTTCCCAGGGGTTCGTTTTTCATAGGTGGAGAATCAAAGGTAGAGGTCACAATTTAATGACACCATTTTACTGTTTATCCAATCAGGAAAAGCAAATTAAATAGTTTATACAACACAGTTATATTGATATCATATTTTTTATCACAATCAAATTGAGCTGGTTGTGTTTTTAGTTGATTGGATTGGACATATATTTAACACAAAGTAGAAGAAAACTTACTTCTGCTTGTGTGTTGGTCACCCTCTTGTCATCTATTTCTGCAAGAGAAGTAGGTGCAAATTAGATATGTTTTCTTATAATATGCACATTAAACTTTCAGTAACATGGAACAGAATGAATTAATCATTTTCTTATGCTTATACAATAGACTTAGTCTAGTGGCTGAGAGGGAAGCAAGATGCAGAAAGAAACAGTTGCCTTCTGAGATAACTCTCCCCCAAAGGTTTAAAAAAGGCAATAAAAAAATAACCCCACTGAAGCCTCAAATTGCCCACCAGCAATCCAGAAGGAGGACCAGGGAAATTGGAGATTTGTCAGACCAGATGCTGGCATCATGGACCTCACTGTGTTAAGGCACAAATAACCTCTCCTCATGGATTTTGCAGTACTGTGTACTGACTGAAGCCTCTGTCAATTTTCCTTGTTTACCAATAAGCAGAACAAACCTACTTTTCCATTGAGCCCAATCCTGACTCTTAAGAGAGGCACCTCTCGCTTTTCTATACGCTCCTGGAAAGAATCAGTAACTTTTGTCAGAAATATTTCTTATGACACTTCTAGAGCAACTTCCAAATAGTCTGTGAAAGAAAGAGTTGTGATGCAGCGGAGAGAAGAGAAAAAGGTGTTCACATACTTCCCTTCCACAGAGGGAGGTCGTTCTGGGCGGGGCTTCTTTCCCGTCTCCTCACCTACTTTGCATGGATTCTGCCTCTTGGCTTCTAGACCCAATTGACCTTTCCTCACTTATAAATTAGTCCCAAAGCTGAGAGACTGATGCCATGATTTGTTTATGAATGAGATATTCATCAAAGAATGTCTAAAAGCTAGTATAATTGTAACTTTGTTTTGTAATTCTACAGTTAACTCTCTACATAATTTAAGAGACTGGTGAGTTGAAAGAATTATTAGTTTCTGTTTAGGGGCACATAATGTATAAGGATGTAATTTTGTGATATCAATAACCAAAAGGGTTATTTACAGAGCTGTAAAAAAAGAAAGTATTTGTATTGAAGTTAAACTAGTGTAAATTCAAATTAAAGTATTGTACTTTAATTTGTATTGGACTTTAAATGTAATCTCTATCATAACTACAAAGAAAACAGCTATATAATAAATGCAAAAGGAAATGAAATATAAAAAATTCACTATAAAAATTAAACTTAAAAAGATAAGAATTCAGGAAGTAAGGGATAGAAAAATCATAAGGCATATAGGTAAGACACAGCAAAAATACACAAGGAAGTCTTTTCTTATTATTAACTGCTTTAAATGTAAATAGATTAAAATCTCCAAAAGACCAAGAGTAACAAAATAGATGAGTACATATGATCCAACTGTGTGCTGCCTACAAGAGACCCACTTAAGATCCAAATATATAAATAAGGTAAAAGTCAAAGAATAGAAAAAAAATTATATGCAAATAGAAATCCAAAGAGATCAAGCTGACTATACTTATATCAGACAAAATAGACTTCAAGTCAAAAAAAAGTTATGAGAGACAAAGAAGGGCATTATATACTAAGAAAAGAATACAGAAAGATGTGAACGTTATAAATGTTTTTATATCTAACAACAGACCATCAAAGCATCTGAGGCAAAACTGACAGAATTAAAAGGAGAAATAGACCGTTCTTCAGTAATAGTTGGAAACTTCAATGTCTTACTCTCAGTAATGGGTAGAGAAGCTAGGAAGAAGATACAGAGAAACATAAGATTTAAACAGCATAATGAGTAGATCTAATGGATATATCCAAAAGATTCTACCAATTACAATTGCATACATAGTCTTCTCAAGTGCACATGGGACTTTTTTCCAGGATAGACCATGTGTTGTTATTTAGTTGCTAAGTCATGTCCAACTCTTTGTGATTCATGGACTGTAGCCTGCCAGGCTCCTCCATTCATAGGATTTCCCAGGCAAGAATACTATGGGTTGCCATTTTCTTCTCCAGGGGAATCTTTCTGACCCAGGGATCAAACTCACATCTCCTGCATTGGCAGGGGGATTCTTTACCGCTGAGCCACCTGGGCTTCCCAGACCATTTGTAAGGCCACAGATTAAGTCTTAATAAATGTATCCTAAAGTGACTTCTCCAACCACAATGAGATGAAGTTAGAAATCAATAACAGTGATAAAACTGGAAATTCACAAATTTGTAGAAATTAAAGAACACATTTTTAAACAACCAATGAATCAAAGAAGAAATCATAAACACAACGTACCATAACTTAAGGGACATAGTGATAGCAGTGCTAAGAGGAAAATGTATAGCTGTAACTGCTCACTGAAATCGAGAAAGATTTCAAATCAGCAACCTAACTTTATGACTTGAGGAACTAGAAGGAAAAGAAAAACTAAAATCCAAATATGAATCCTAAGAATAGGGAAGCTGATGGTTTGAGTCCATTGGAAATTTGGACATGAACTAGAACTTACATTATTGAGCCCTCTAGTTCTCAGGCCATCAGATTTGGACTGGAGCTATACTACTGGCTTTCTGAGACTCTAACTTGCAGATGACAGATTATGAGACTTCTCAGCCTCTATAATCATTTAAGCAACCCCTCATAATAAATCTCTTTTTATTGATTCTGTATCTCTAATATAGTCATAAAAATAAGGGAAATCTCAGAAACTGTCATAGCCAAAAGACTCTAGGAGACTTGATAAGAGTATCCTGGATGACAACCTAGAACTGAAAAAGGGCATTGGGTTAGAAACCTAAGGAAGTCTATAAAAACTTTGAACTTAAGTTAATAATACTATATTAATATTGGGTTGTTAATTATAACTGTGTTACACTTTCATGACTAATGTAAGATGTTAATATTAGAGGAATCCTCTTCAATTTTTCTGTAAATCCAAAACTCTTCTTAAAAACTATCAACAAAAACTGAGGGGAAAAAAGTAAAAATACTAAATACAAACACAAATTATCCCTGAAAATATTTTTGTTATTACTGTCAGAATTCTATATGTGATTTGAAGAACACCAGATAGTTATTATGAGACAGTAGGTAATGTAACTGAAAAGAACATTACCTGATATTCTTCTCGGTATGTGTAGATGAAATACTTAAAGGAGAGACTTAAAGAGAAGTAGTTTCTGTTCACTAAAGCTGTTTAAATATTGGCACCAGGAAACTGTGATAAATTGCTTATATGTAGTAGAGCAATCACTAAAAAATTCTGTACGTAGATATACACTCAAAAATCACTAAATTACAGAAGGATATAAAAAAAGAAAAAATGAAGAGAAGACAGAAAATAAAAACTAAGCCCTGATTTATGAATAATTACATTAAATTTAACTGACCTAAATATAGTAGTTCAAAGACAGAGATTGACACAGTGGATAAAAAATCAAAATGCCCTAATTATATACAATATATGTGCAATAGTGGAGTGATAAAAATCAGTTTCAAAAGGTCACAGACTGTGTTATTCAATTTATGTAACATTCTTGAATGATGGAATTGTAAAGATAGAGAACAGAGTAGTTGTTGCTAGGGACTGGGGATCATGGGAGAGAAAGGGGTGACTATCACTATAAAGCTGTAGCAAGAGGGAGATCTTTATGGTCATGCAATAAATCTGTTTCTTAGTTGTAGTGGCAGGAATCTGCACATGATAAAAATAGCATAAACTATAAACACAAATTGTAAGAAAATCAGTTTCATGGTTTTGTTATTGTACTACAGTTAAGTGAGATGGGGGAAACAGTACAAAAAAAGCTTGTTTTGCATGATTCCAAACTAACTTCTATTTCTTCCCTATTCTGAATCTGGGGGAAGTATCAAAAAAAAAAGGAAATATATTTTATTTAAGATTCATATGTATTACTTTTTTCCTAATTCACTCATTTGGCAGCTGTTCTAATTAATTCCAGTACTTTGGCCACCTGATGTGAAGAGCTAACTCATTGGAAAAGACTCTGATGCTGGGAAAGATTGAAGGCAGGAGGAGAAGGGGATGACAGAGGACGAGATGGTTGGATGGAATCACCAACTCAATGGACAGGGGTTTGAGCAAGCCCCAGGAGATGGTGAAGGACAGGGAAAGCTGCAGTCCGTGGAGTTGCAAAGGTTCAGACACCACTGAGCGATTGTACTGAGGTGAAGTTTAGGAAGCATGGATGATAATTTATTAACTGATTTTTATTTTCTCAAGTGTCCCAACAGTGGAAATATTACAGCTATTGTGGTTGTGATATTTAGTTGTCAAAAAAAAGAAAACCTGAAGACTAACTCTTATGAATATTACCATTTTCCCTTATAAAGCTCTGCAATGAGGGCTTCCCTGGTGGCTCAGTGGTAAAGAGTTCACCTGCCAATGCAGATGATCAGGTTCAACCCTTGGGTTGGGAAGATCCCCTAGAGAAGGAAATGGTAGCCCACTGTAGTATTCTTGCCTAGGAAATCACATGGGCAGAGGAGCCTGGCGGGCTATAGTCCATGGGGTTGCTAAAGAGCCAGACACGACTTAGTGACTAATACAACAATCTCTGCACTGGAAAAGTTCCCGACAGTATTCCAGTTGCCATCATTACTATTACTAGAGGTTGATTCTTCACCTCTTCATTTCCCTTAACCTACTACAAGAAAGTAAACACTATAATATCACAGCCTTTATATTCTAGGCAGTGTCTAAATTATTCTTTCTTCCTTCAGGAGACACTATTAACACATGTTTCACAGAAAATATTAATAACATTGCAAACTAAGTCTCAATCATGCACATATTCTTTCTCCATTTATTTTTCTATCCTTTTGAGCTAGTGCTTGAAACAAATGCTGCATCTTTCCTCATCAGTTTACTCAGTAGAATTCAAAGTATTCAGGCAAAGATAGCTTTATTTTCACATCTGACCTCATGTTTTACTGGATTATGAAAGGCTTTAGTTATAGTTTTATTTTTGTTTAAAAGCAGAATATACTTCATGGGAAGTGTCTCTGAAACATTCATAATGTTTTTGAGTCTTCTTTTTAGTCAAGAGAACATGTTTGGCTACTATAATACAGTTTGGTAGAAATTGCAGTCACGTGTGTCCTTGAACTCTAAGAAAGGCACATAAAGCATACCCAAACTGATAAATAAAGTGTAAAAGAATCTTCAATATTAATATGCTTTTCTTTTAAATTTGCTCTCAGTTTTGCAGTTGATTTATATGCCATTTATTGAAAAAATACGTAAGTACTGGTTTATGGATGAGAAGTGGCCAGATATTACTAAGTGAAGCAATACTAATATTTATTTTGGCAAGGGTCTAGAAGAATAAAATAATTTAAATTGACTATGCGATCAGTGAATGCCAGGCTATACTACCATCAGAGAACCAGGTAAGGGTGGCATCTGAGTAGTTAGTCACAAATGCTATTAAGAGTCAACACTTGCACAAGCAAAGACTTAGAGAGTCAGTAGTGAGTGGTAGAGGTAGCAATTTTGCATCCAAAAGACTAAACTGAAACAGCAGTCAGCAGATGGAGTGGGATTCTGAGAGCCAGTTTAGTCCTAAAGAGTAGAATTAGGATTTCAAGGTACGGTATAAACTCACAGGGTCATATGAATAGGCGATGATGATCAGCTTTCATAAAACCAAGCATTATGACCAAGCACATGACCACTGAGAGCCTGGACTGTGAGAAAATGGTTCTGAAAGACTGACTGGGTAGAAGTTACATGGGATAGTTACAGAGCTAGGAAAGGAAACAAGGCTGGGGTGGGGGTGAAATTGTCCTAATACTAAATGTGACATTTTGCTTGGGGTCATATGAGCCAGTTCATGGCAGGCCAGTGATTTAACTTACCACAATTAGAAAAGCAGGATAAATTACAGAAGGCAACAAGACCTGCAGAACCAAAGAAAACTATGGAGATCAGATACATTTCAGAATGAGAAGCTGACAAGTCGTATTTGACCCCTGGCAAAGTACAACTGCAGGCTTCCCAGGTGGCTCAGTGGTGAAGAATCCTCCTGCCAGGCAGGAGATGAGGATTTGATCCCTGGGTCAGGAAGATCCCCCAGAAAAGGAAATGGCAGCCCACTCCAGTATTCTTGCCTGGGAGATCCCTTGGACAGAGGAGTGTGGTGGGCTACAGTCCATAGGATCATCGAGTTGGACACAACTGAAACAACGACAAAGTGCAACTGCAGGAGAACAGAAAATCTAGAGGATATTTTGGCAACTATGTGAGAATAACAAAATTAAAGGGACTTTAAGCATACAATTTGAGGGACTTCAAGCATAATTTGAAAATTGAGGGACTTCGAGCATATAATTTGTCTTCCCCTTAAAACATTTGAGAGATTTTGAAGTTAAAAAGCATAGTGAATAAATAATTCAAAAACCTCTTAAACAGAGAACAGAAATTCCAAAGAGACAAAGACCTGCAGACTTCTAGTTGAAAAGACAAGAACCAACAGTAAATTGAGCCAAACCAAACCTAAAATCTGGCCTCAGCTTAGTTTACGATTGAATTGGTTAAGTGATCAGTCTGCTACTCTATCTGCCTACAAGAGAAAAAGATAAATCCTTTGAACACTTTAAAAAATATTTTAAACATCTTGGAGCCTCTAAAGTTTCTTAAATACAAATGTCCAGTATTCAATAAAAATTACTAGATAAAAAAGAGAATAATAACTAAGAGAATATGAAAATGTAGAAGCCAACTCATAGGTGATTCATATATTGAAGTTCACAATCTAAGACTATGATTAATACATTCAATGAAGATAGAAGGGGACAAAATAGATTTGAAGATAAATAATTTTAACATAGAAATAGAATCCATGAAAAGAAGCAACTTCATGAATTTCAACAGATAAGATCTTAATTTAAAATCCAATGGATTAAGGGCATGATGAATCTAGCACAAGATACAAATAAGTTAGTGAAATAGGAGACAGCTCAGTCAAGTTATCCAAACTAAAATACACAAAGAAAAAAAAAAAAACAATGGAAAAAACAGAACAGAGAATAACTGACAATTGAGATACAGTCAAAAATGTGTAAAATAAGGCTGATTGGAGTCCCCCAAAGTAGAAAATGATCGAGGATTAAAAAAACAGATGACACTGATATAAGACACTTAACAAACCCCTAGACAAAAAAGGAAACAAGGAAACCAAAAGGAGAAAAAGGAAAATTGTGTTTAGACTTATGATAGCAATACTTCTGATGGCCAAATATAAAAGAGAAAATTGTAAAAGCAGCCAATTGAGAAAAAAGTCTTCAAAAAGCAGTAACATAGACCAAAACAATAAAATGATGGAATCAGATGGTAAACATTTAAAGTAGTCAACCCAGAATGTTATATGTAGTTACATTTCCCTTCTACAATGAAGATGAGATATGAAATCTTGCCTACTCTAAGACACGGTTTTTCCTTCTTTTTTTTTTTTTGTAATATATATCTTTCTTTTGGTCAATGCTGAAGTAGTAAAGCTCTTTGTCCAATTTCCAATTTTAAGATATTGAAAATTTACAATTTTTCTAATTTCCTTTTGAGTGTAATTATGGCAGTATGGTTCCTGAAATAATATTGCTGATAAAAGCTTGTTGTGTCTAAACACCATTAAGAATGCTCAGCATATGTTTCAGTTATATGTTCCACTCCATTTAATAAATGGGCTTATATACTTTGGCAGAAAACTGAGATATTATCCTAAGTATATTTATATTTTCACTCAGCATTCTTTTTAATTTTTTTCTATCCCCACTTCATAGGAAGAAATTAATTCTGTTGCACAGAGGAGTAGCAACAGAGAAAAACAGTGTAGTCCTCTTTTTGAGGTGTTCTAGAGACTTAATCATGACATTGGTGCCATCTTTGACAGTCTCAGAAGGAATTTACCATCAGATCTCTGAAAATGACAATGTTTCTAAATAAAACCACATTTCTGCTGATTATCTTATGTTTATATACCTTTGAAAATATATATATATATATATATATTGGAGATCCTTGGATCACAGATGATGAGGAGATAATCTGTAGTTGAACCACGTAGAGAAGGGCACACTCAAGGACAAAATTTCCATAAAGGCTTTAGGTTTACTAGTTCAGGAATGATCGCTGACCCACAAATCTTCAGAACTGAATGAGAATAAATCAAATACAAATGAAAGAAGTAGCTATGCACAGTTCAGCTCTTCGTTTTACATGTGAATTTGTCATTTCCTTGTGGTTTTAGCATTTGAACATAGAAGAAGTCAGTTTTAAAGCACCAGAGAAATCTCACAGGTATTTCTTACAGTAGGGGACTAGAATACTGCCTTGTTTCTTTTTAGTAGGGCTATGCAAAATCTCCTAAGACAGCTATGGTAAAGCCTCTGTTTCTGACTTTTTATCAAACTCTTCACTTTCCAAAATGAACTCTATTCATAAGCCTTCTTGTTGAAAACCTGCTGGGCTCTGTTGGAGGCCTATCATTTAGGGCTGTGAGTTAAACCACCAGGCAGTGGTTTCAGCTGTGTTTTTCTTTGGGCTGTTAGATTTAGTCAAAACTGGGGCCCAAATTGAAGTCACCAGAGCAATGAATTTATATGGATTGGAGAGGGAAATGTGGGAAAAAGAAGCAAACAGTAGGGATAGTCTCACCCTGTTGTGCCAAGATTCACACAGCTGTGGTTTTTCTTCTTATATTATTTATAGCTTTCCACTTTTAATTGATGAAATTAGGGATATAACCTCATTATCAAATAGATTTTTATCTCTCAGAGCTCCCCATGAAATAGTTCATTTTTGTGGCAGCAGATAAGAACCAGGTACAAAGTATTCTATGTGGCAATAGTGAAGGAGACGACAAGGAAAACGCAAGATGAATCATGTTGGTTTATTAAGAAAGAACTCTGAACCAGTAATTGTCTTGTGATAGAGGTTAGAAATATTCCAAACTACTTTTATGCTTATATTTCATGATTTCTGCTGTCATTTCCAAACACAGTAAAAGAAGAACAGAAAATCAGATCATTTAAAACCTCAGAAGTCTGTTTTTCATTAGTAGTCTTGATTTTTATAACCTTGGTTTCTCTTATAGAACATTTTTTTGTCCTACCACAGAACCAACTTATGTGGGGGTCAAAGAACTGTTGCATCATCTTATCAATTGTAATTTTCAGTCTTTGGTAGAGTTTTTCTTGCTATTTGGCATTTGGGTTTCCCACATTTGCTCCAAGAAAGTAAATTGATTCACTTAATGCATGGTTTTTTTGGGGGGAGATGAGATCTGTTTAAACAGTTACACTCATTCCAGTAATTCTGATTTTTAAAAAGTCTATCTCATTTTCATTGAATTACCTAGAAAGCTGATTGCAAGTTATATTTTTATATCAATTTTATAAAATTTAAAAAATATCAGATATTTCAGGTAATTGGACCATCAAGTAATTATTTATCAAGCACTTACTATCTTCTCAGCAGTGTGCTTTGTCATTTCATTTGACCTAATAAACCTAATACCTTTAACAGGGTATGATTAATGAAGGTTTTATCCAACTTAAAACACTAAAATCTCACTATTCTATCACATAGAATACCATAGAGGTATTCGTAGCAGAGTCCCCAAATGAAGACCCATAACTAAAAGTAGGGAAACAAGGTGAACACAAGAAAATTATTCAGAAGTTAATCATTTGAATGGTGATGATAGGGGATTTTGAGAAAATCTACTTTAGAGATAGGTCTAAGAGTCATTGGTATGAGAATAGATTTAGCTTCTTACTAAAATTTGAAAGATTTAATACTCTTTCCACTTCATAGAATGCCTTTTTTTTTTTTCACTAGCTGTTAAAATTGGCAGGGACTTTTAAAATCTGGCTTGCAACTTGTACCAGTCCACCAGAAAAAAATGGAATAATTTCCATTTTTAAAAAAGGTAATGGAATATAAAGGTAAATTTCTTAATGTTTCTTTATAGCTCATAAATTTAATTACTTGACATGATTGTTCATCCTGAAAATATGATCAGTGTATTTCTAATTTAAACTGTCAGTTTATAATTTTTGAAGACCAATATTGAGGGCTACAATTCATTAAGAAAAACTGGGAAGCAACGCTACACTTAAAATTAGGTTTAAACTTATTTTGAAGCCAATAGAAGTGGACATTTGATAATTTTGAACCTCTGTACCTTAATCAGAGTGCTAAACTAAAGGATTTCTTGTTTAAGTCAAATTCTTATTTCCTATTTGAGATCCTCCACTGAAAAACAATTTAATTTTTTCCCAAATTCTTTTGCATTTTCGACTGTGTAGATGTACCACTATGAATTTCAAAATAATTTTACCTAAGTAGATCTACATGAACAGACTACTATAAAATGACATAAAGTAACAGTTTCCTTTTAACTAGAATTCTCTATAAGAAGTAAAATTCTCTTTTTTAACTTTAGATGAAAGATACATTCCTAAAAGTCATAAAGTATCTACATATGAAATACACATGTCCCTATAAACATGTGGTAATATTTTCATAGCTTAATCCACTATAGGCATTCTGTCATCAATAGTAAATGTGTGTTTGTTAGGAACAGAAAGAAAGGTCAGTGGAAGTATATCTTTACAATCCTATCCCACTTCATATAACTTTTGTAGACTTGGAAAATATAGAAGTTAGATTTTGTCTTAGAACATCTATAAACATTTGCTTGACATTCTAGGTAATATTTCTCCAAAAAAAGATGCTTTATTCAATTTTAAACAGTAGAAAATTAAACATCTCTGTAATCTAGTTCTAATACAATTCTTCATATTTTATCTGTCCTAAAAATCTTAACCTTCATACAGTCTCTCAGTTTTCTTGTTTCAAATGTAATTTACTTGAGGATTTCCAGTATGCCCTAAAAAGCAATGATTATTTATAGTAAGTATATAAAAGAACTATTAAAGGGCAAAGTACTATAACTAGATACTCAATACATTTAGCACCAAGTTCAGATAAAACAGAAAAAAACAATTATGTGTGTGTTTATACATCAAAAGGGAAAATAGCATTATATTTGTATAAGTCTTAAAATATTTTTCCTATGAATGATGATACAAGAAGAAAATGAAAACACATTCTTAAATGCAGTTTAAGAATGTGTTAGCACCTGTGATAGTCTGTTTTGCATGTAAGGCTGTTATTATGGATCTAAAATGGTCTATTAGATTTTAAATATATTTAACAGTAATTTATTGCATGTGTAATATGTGTTGGGAGTCCTGCTAGGAAGTGGGGTTTAATCCTCATTGAGAGTTTAAACTGTATTGAAAGAGAGTGACAAAGAAACAGCTATCGTACATTGTGATAAATAAGGGCTGTAAGAGAGGAAGAACGGGGTGGGCGGGGCATCGAACAGCCTTGGCAGAACCAGTGGAAGAAAGGACATTTAAGCTGGCATGGTCCCGCCAGTGGAACAGGAAAAACTTATGAGACAAGGAAGTTGGGATAGGACTGGGGAGGAGAATAAATTTTAGTCAGAAGAAAGTGGGGGACTGTCTATCACTGGATGTATGAGAGAACATGACTATTTTTCAGAAATTACAAAAAAAAAAAATCTGTTCAGATATTTGGACAGTAGAATGCCAGGGATGAATTCAGAGAAGTGGTTGAAAATATAATAAGCTAGATACTTTAGGGCTTTGTAACTGCACTGAGAAGTTTAGACTTCATTCTAAAAGTGGTGAAAAGTTATGGTTAAAAGTGGTTTTAAGCAGAAAGAGGCATGACCAGATTTCTGTTATAGAAAAAGCCTCTAACAGTTACGCATCGAATGGTTTGGAGCAAGCTCTCTTGAGTATGGTTAGTTCAGTTAGGGAGGTGTTGCAGTAATTCAGGTGGTAGAAAAGGATGATTTGAATTAGATTAGAGAGATGCTTAGGAGAAAGAAGGGTCTGGACTTGGGGCCTCACTGGAGGTAGGGAGTGACAAAGAAGGAAAAAGAAGTCAAAAAAAGTTTCTGGGTCATAAAATGAGTACTTATGGAAATACTGTAGTACTTATTGACTAAGTGAGAAGAGTTCAGGAATAGTCTTTTTCAAAAGTGAAAGCCAAGCTGAAGATATAGGCCTGAAAGTTGTTGGCATCTAAATGGTCAGTGATGCCACGGGATAGGATTAAATTACCCTACAGGAGCATGGTAAACTAAAGAAACAAAGGATCTAGGTGGAACCCCCCTGAGTAATAGCAATAGTTATGGGATAGTCTGAGGCAGAGAAGTCTGTAAGGAGACAAGGAGTAGCCAGGAGTTAGATGGGGAAACTTCATTGGTAACCTATATGACTTAAGTCATTCTTCAGAGTAAGCATAAATTTGTCCTGGGTCATCTATTCCATATTTAAACTGGAGGTTCATATGCAAACTGCTTACACATGACTTTGTGTAGGTTAATAAGCATTATACCATATCTAAGCATTTTTATACTAAAAATAGATACTATATAGAACTTTCTCATTTCTTCTTTTATGCTTCATCTCAACACAGATGCCACTGTAACAGATAAATCAGATATTATTTTGCTTGTTTATTGCTTATTTTTATTTAAAAACCAGTATACTTGAGGAGGTTCAGTACATCTTCCACATTTCAGACTTTTTGAGAGGTTTGGCAGGAGGTTGGGGATATCATAAGACTCCTTGGAAATCAGTTCTTGTAAAAGAAAATGTTGGTGGTTTAAAAAATAAAAAATTCAGACACAGATGGATCAAATTTATTTCCACACATATGAATTTGAATGTGAAGTGGTTGACCAAATGCATTTTGCACTCATCTAAATATAACTCTGTGAATAGTGAATTGAAAGAAAAATGCTGATTTGTGTGTTCTCTTGCTCTTCTAATATTTAGCCATCACCATTTACTAGTCAATTTCTCTTTGATTTTTGGGGGCCTCACTGGAGCTGCATTTCCAAAGGTTGAGAAGAAAGTTTTAAAATATTCTTGTTAAAATTTTCTTAAATATTACTTCTCGTAGAGGATGCTTCATATAGCCTCTGTTTCATCCCATCAGCCCGTCCCTGACTTTAGCCATAGCTGCAGTAAACAGCTCCAGAAAAGCTCAGATTCCCCTCCAGTGGACCAAACCTATCTTTTCTTTAAACTAACATCTCCAGTTCCTTCAGTGCTTATCCATGTGACTTGGTTTCCATAACTCATGTTATCTTGTTTTTTCTCATCATGTGAATGCTGCTGCTAAGTCACTTCAGTCGTGTCGGACTCTTTGCGACCCATGGACTGCAGCCCACCAGGCTCCTCCATCCATGGGATTTTCCAAGCAAGAGTATTGGAGTGGGGTGCCATTGCCTTCTCCGTATCATGTGAATGCCCCGTCTTAAAAGCTGGTGTGCAGAACTGAGACAAGACCTCAGGTCAAGGCACAAGAAATTATAATTGTGTTATTGTAGTAAACAAACATACATTTTTGTTCTCTACATCCCACCTGAAATATTTTAATTTAATGAAAAGTATATATGTTTGGTTATCTGAATTTGGCCTTAATCCACAATTTCTGGATAATAGTTTCCCACACCTTTGGAATTTCCTGAGATAAGAGCAGTGAGATAATACTTGGACTCTTGTCCTCAGTTCTTCAAGGAAGGTGACTTTGGATTCCACTCAAGGTAGGGGCTGGTTGCCAACTATGTGATTAAAAGATTGGAACTTTGTCTCACCTTCTAATTTCCAGGGAAGAGGAGAGGGACTTGAGGTTGAGTAGGACATTGCCCTATATAGCTCTTCATGTGGCTGTTGATTCAGATCCTCTAATATCCTTTTATAATAAACTTCTAATCTAATGAGTAAATGAGTTTTCCTGAGTTCTGTGAGCCATTATAGCAAATTAATCAAACCCCAAAAGGAAGTCACTGGAACCTCCAGCTTGTAGCCAGTCAGCTAGTAGCATAAGTACCTACCAGGGCTAACAGCTAACATTTGAAGTGGAGGATGGTCTTGTAGGACAGAGTCCTCAACCTGTGAAACGTGGTGCCATCTTTTATATAGAATTAGAATAGAGTTGAATTCTCAGACACCCTGCTGGAGTCCTGAGAATTGCTTGTTGGTGTGGGGAAGAATTGGCTTGTTGGTATGAAGAACACACCCCTGTTGGAATTAGGTCTGGAAATTCTTTTCACCACATCAAGGGAGAAATGCCACATTTATCTTTCCTCTTTCTCCCTAGCCATTCTCTCGCTCTAGGGGAACTAACCACAGGTGGAGTTACTGTTTCCAAGGGACAGTAGGGGAGTGGAGACAGTGTATATGAGTTCCAGCCTCTATTCTTCAGGTGGGCAGCACTAGAAAGGCTGTCTAGGTGCTTCTCAGGAGACCCCGACACAATCGAGCCTCCATTCTACAGGAATGACTTTGATTATGAGCCTTTTCCTTTTTCCTTCCTCCTTATCTCACTCATTCTTGTTTTCTGAGACTACATTCCAGTTAAAGTACTTCCATCCCAATCCTTTTCTCAGACTCTGCATTCCAGAGAATCTAAACTAAGTCACTTATATTTGGCATTTTACCAATGACATGGAATAGTACTTGGACTTAATAGAACAAAGATCAAAAAACATTCATTTCTATTTCTTATTGAGGTTTCACCAAACTCATAGGAAAGAAAAATACGTTATAACTTTTTATTCTGGTTCAACAGTTCCTTTTCAGTGAATATAACTACTTAGTCTAATTTATCATAAGTAATATTTTGTGTTAACTACAGTGTATGCTGACATGTAAGTGGATTACATGTATAGAAAAGAAAAATGTAGGTACTAATCCTGACTACCAGAAGTTTACAAAATAATTGAAAAAATGAACACTATGAAATAATTAAACATGATATTAAAGGAATGCAGATAAATATTCTGTAAATTCAATGATAAGCACTTTGAAGCTGTCAAAAATGGAAATAAACATAATCATATGTTTTCAATCAAAGGAAAGAAGCAAATATTAAAACAGATTTTGTCAGGTGAAAGGTAATTATATTAACACTGAATGAATGTATGTTATATGAATAATTTGGTCTACTTATAATTTTTTTCTTTTCTTTAACTTTTTGTTACATTTTCTTGGCTCATACACTTTATTTACTACAGATGGCTAAGATGGCTATGTTTGGAAAATCTTTTAATAAGATAAGAGCTTTGTATAAAGTTTTTTCTAACATTGATGATTGACATTCTAATTTTAGAAATTTTAGAAAGCTTTAAAGAGTAGCTATTTTCTTTTTAAAAAATCTGTAGTGTATTGCTATACTGCTGTTTAAATATTGCACATGTGCTTAAAATTTTTCAAAATATGACAAAGACTTCTAATTTGCTGAAAGATTGAAATAGCCAATCCAAGAGAAATGAGAAATCTCTAATAGAGGGCTATTTGAGCAGGACAATTTGATGATCACTTCTGAAATACTTTCTACCAGAATTATGATGAAATAATGTAAGACACCAACACAAGAAAGGATTTCAAAGTAGGCTAGTAACTAGTTAATATTTCCAGTCCTAATAGTAATTTATTCTGCTCAATAGGAACAATAGAAAAGTAGATCAATACTTGTATAGGTAGAAAAGTAAAATTTTCAGTATTATAGACAAAAAACACAGAAATTTGGAATTGGAAAAACTTAATATCTACTGTAAATTCTTACTCAGGAAAGTTACAACATCAGAATGGTGAAATAGAAATTTTCCATCACCTTGTTCCTAAAGAACCCTGGTATTGAGAATCTCACAAGTCAGAAGTCTAGTGTAGAAGTTCCAGCACACTCTCGGAGCAGAAAAAGAAAATCTGAGAAGGTACACATTGAAAAGCATAAAAGGAACAGTTTCACTTTACCCACACTACTCCTCCCCCAAGGCAGCATAGCTCAGTGCCAAGAGAGATCTTCTTTGACCACAGTTTCTCCTACAGGGAACAGAGAGAGTCTGTGAGTGTGTACCCAGCTTTCCCAGTTGTGTGGGTTGCTGCTAAAGAGACCTACTTCTTTCTCAGCCTATCCAGAACACTGAAGTAGGCTGTATAACTAAGAGGCGGGGAGCAGCTGGCAAACTAGCAGTCAGGCTCGCAGTGGGCATTAAAGAGATGTGGATCCTACTAACTGTGCTGCAGACTCCTTCAGGAAGCCCACCACCAGCTACGGGGGGTGCCCTGCCTATTGATCCTTCCCGTTGGCCCCCAGCACTCCATTCACGTCACCCACACACACTCCCACTTCGTGCTAGATCATGCACTTGCCTTTAAGGGCAGTGGGGGCAAGCTTCTTCAGTAGACTAGTGAGCAAGCACAAGGGCTGGCTCAGCTCATGGGACTGAAAGAAAAGCATTCAGCATTGCCCTAGGGAAAGTGAATGGGAGACTATCAGCATTCATCCTGGCTTTGCAGGATCTAGAGAAGGTATACAGTCTTAGCCTCAGGATCCCTAACAGGGCTGACAGAGGTATTTCTTTCCTGAAGCTAGTCAGTAAAGATTGGAGTAGGCAAATGCTGCTTCATATGTGAAGAGAGCAATGCAAGTCATCAAAGACAGGTCACACCAAAGGGACACAAAATTTTCTAGTTATTAACCCCACAGAAGTGGAGATCTGCAGTTTGCCCCATAAAATGTTGGGGCAAATAGTTGTTTTAAGGAATCTCAGTGACCTACAGTTCAGTTCAGTTCAGTTGC
Organism: Antilocapra americana; assembly: GCA_007570785.1. Lineage (NCBI taxonomy): Eukaryota > Metazoa > Chordata > Mammalia > Artiodactyla > Antilocapridae > Antilocapra > Antilocapra americana. The sequence continues at coordinate 57,084,243 of ML660200.1, read as the reverse complement.
TCAGTTGTGTCTGACTCTTCATGACCCCATGAAACGCAACACACCAGGCCTCCCTGTCCATCACCAAATTCCAGAGTCCACCCAAACCTGTGTCCATTGAGTCGGTGATGCCATCCAACCATCTCATCCTCTGTCATATCCTTCTTCTTTTGCCCTCAATCTTTCCCACTATCAGGGTCTTTTCCAATGAGTCAGCTCTTCGCATCAGATGGCCAAAGTATTGGAGTTTCAGTTTCAACATCAGTCCTTCCAATGAACATCCAGGACTGATCTCCTTTAGGATGGACTGGTTGGATCTCCTTGCAGTCCAAGGGACTCTCAAGAGTCTACTCCAACACCACAGTTCAAAAGCGTCAATTCTTCTGCAGTCAGCTTTCTTTATAGTCCAACTCAGTCAACAAAGACAGTTTAACAAACAAGAGACAATTAAAAAAAATCAGGAATCAAGAACACCTGATTTGTTGAACTTTCTGTGTATACATGTATATGTACCAAATAGAAATTCTGGAGCTGAAGAATGCAATGAATGAAATGATAAATGCAATAGAGAGCAAGAACAGACTTGATCAAAGAATAGAAAGAATTGGTGAAGTAGAAAGCATGTCATTTGAAATTATTCAGTCAGAGGAAAACAAGAAACAAAAGAATGAAAAAGAGTGAAGAAATCTAAGTGAACTATAGGAAAATGTTAAAAGAAGTAATCTGTGCATCCCAGAAGGAGAAGAGATGGAAAAGGGGGCAGAAATTTTATTATTTTAAAAGATGAGAATTTCTTAAATCTTGGGTGAGATTTACAACTCCAAGTTCATGAAGCTTATAGATCTCCAAAAAATTTCAACTCAAAATATGTTCTACCAAGACACAATATAATAAAACTGTGTAAAATTAAGGACAAAGGGAGAATTTTTAGAGAGGCAAGAGAAAAATCCTCACATACAGGAGAACTCCCATGAGACTATGATTGGGTTTTGCAGAAGAAACCGTGCTGTCCAGGAGAAAATAGAATGATATATTCAAAGTGTTTGAAGAAAAAAACAGTCAGTACAGAAAATAGTATGGAGGTTCCTAAAAAAAATAGAGCTACTCTGATGGTTTAGTTGATAAGCTGTGTCTAACCTTGCAACTCCATGGACTGCAGCCAGCCAGGCTCCTCTGTCCATGGGATTTCCCAGGTAAGAATATTGGAGTGGGTAGTCATTTCCTTCTCCAGAGGATATTCCTGACCCAGAAAACTACCCTGTGATTCACAAGTTCCACATCTGGGTAATTACCCAAAGAAAAAGAAAGCACCTATATTCATTAAAGCATTATGTACAATAGCCAAGATATGGAAGCAACCAAGTGTCCATTAATGGATGAATGAAAAAAGAAAATGTGGTATATATACAGATCTTCCTTAACTTATGATGGGATTATGTCCTGACAACTCTGTCATACTTTGAAAATACTGTAAGTTGAAAATGCATTTAATACACCTACCTACTGATCGTCAAGTTTAGCCTTGCCTGCCTTGAACATGCTCAGAACAATTGCATTAGCCTAGAATTGGGCATAATCATCTAACACAAAGACTGTTTTATAATACAGTATTGAATATCTCCTGTAATTTATTAAATACTGTACTGAAAGTGAAAACCAGAATGGTTGCAAATGTATTTACCCTTGTGATCACATGGCTCACTGCGAGCTGCCGAGCATCAGCAGAGTATGGCACCAAATATCACTAGGCCAGGAAAAGATCAAAATTCAGTTTGTTTCTACTAAATGAGTTTTGCTGTAGCACCATCATAATGTTGAAAAATTATGTAAGTTGAGCCATCATAAGCTGGGGACCATCTGATATAATGGACTATTATTCAGCCATGAAAAGAAGGAAATTCTGCCATTTGTGACAGCAGAGATGGAACTTTAGGGATTACATTTAAATGAAATGAGTCAGAGAATGACAAATACTGTATGATCTCAGTTATCTATGGAATTTTAAAAAGTAAAACTCAAAGAAAACAGAGAGGTTGTCAGGGGCTAGAGGTAGGGAAGAGGGAAGATGTTGCCAAAGAATACAAACAGGGTTGTAAGATGAATAAGATCTGGGGATTTAATGTACAGTACAGTAACTAGTGAATGGTACCATATATTTTTTGTGGCATCTCAGTCCTATGTCCACTTAAAAAAATGTACAATGTGAGAGTTGCAAGTTAAGTTTTATTACGGGCAAAATGAGGACTGCAGCCCGGGAGACAGCACCTCAGATGCTCTGAGAAATTGCTTCAAAGAGAACGGAGGGAGGGATAAGTGATTTTGATGAGTGGGGAGTACATGCAGTCAAGCATATATTTTTTTCAGAAAGTTTCTGCTAGTCTTGTGAAGCTTCTGCTAGTCACAAGAAATAGTCCTCACCATGAAGGGTTTTAGTATTTTAGTAGATATGAGGAGATACAAGAATAGGGCTCATAAAATCAGCTCCTGAAAATATTTAACTATCTGAAGACCTGTCCTGCCATTTTCTCCAGAGCACAAAGTTCCTCATTTCTTTCCTCCCTGAACTCCTTAAGGGGGTGATAAAGGTCAGCATCAGCATCATATGAATTAATCCTTGAAGAGATAGATGTTAAGCACCCATGTTGTTATTGTTGTTGTTCAGTCACTAAGTCATGTCTGACTCTTGGACTGAAGCATGCCAGCCTCCCCTGTCCTCCACTATCTACTGGAGTTTGCTCAAACTCACATCCATTGAGTTGACGATGCTGTCTAACCATCTCATCCTCTGCTGCCTTTTCTCCTTTTGCTTTCAATCTCTCCCAGCATTAGGGTCTTTTCCAGTGAGTTGTCTCTTCAAATCAGGTGGCCAGAATATTGGAGCTTCAGCTTCAGACAGTCCTTCCAATGAATATTCAGAACTGATCTCCTTTAGGATGGACTGGTTAGATCTCCTTGCTGTCCCAGGGACTCTCAAGACTCTTCTCCAGCACCACAGTTCCAAAGCATCAGTTCTTTGGTGCCCAGCCTTCTTTATGGTCCAGTTCTCATATCCATACATGACCACTGGAAAAACCATGGTTTTGACTAGACAGACCTTTGATGGCAAAGTGATGTCTCTGCTTTTTAACACAATGTCTAGATTTGTCATAACTTTCCTTCCAAGGTACAAGCTTCTTTTAATTTCATGGCTGCAGTCACTGTCTGCAATGATTTTGGAGTCCAAGAAAATAAGGTCTCTCTCTGTTTCCATTTTTTCCCCATCTATTTGCCATGAAGTAATGGGGCTGCATGCCATGATCTTAGTTTTTTGAATGTTTAATTTTAAGCCAACATCTGCTGGGTCATTGATAAAGCAAGAGAGTTCCAGAAAAACATCTATTTCTGCTTTATTGACTATGCCAAAGCCTTTGACTGTGTGGATCACAATAAACTGTGGAAAATTCTGAAAGAGATGGGAATACCAGACCACTTGACCTGCCTCTTGAGAAACCTGTATGCAGGTCAGAAAGCAACAGTTAGAACTGGACATGGAACAACTGACTGGTTGCAAATAGGAAAAGGAGTATGTCAAGGCTGTATCTTGTCACCCTGCTTATTTAACTTATATGCAGAGTACATCATGAGAAATGCTGGGCTGGAGGAAGCACAAGCTGGAATCAAGATTGCCAGGAGAAATATCAATAACCTCAGATATGCAGATGATACCACCCTTATGGCAGAAAGTGAAGAAGAACTAGAGCCTCTTGATAAAAGTGAAAGAGGAGAGTGAAAAAGTTGGCTTGAAACTCAACATTCAGAAAACTAAGATCATAGCATCTGGTCCCATCACTTCAATGCAAATAGATGGGAAAACAGTGGCTGACTTTATTTTTTTGAGCTCCAAAATCATTGCAAATGGTGATTGCAATCATGAAATTAAAAGACACTTACTCTTTGGAAGGAAAGTTATGACCAACCTAGACAGCATATTAAAAAGCAGAGACATTACTTTGTCAACACAGGTCCGTCTAGTCAAGACTATAGTTTATCCAGTAGTTGTACATGGATGTGAGAGTTGGACTGTAAAGAAAGCTGAACACCGAAGAATTGATGCTTTTGAACTGTGGTGCTGGAGAAGACTCTTGAGAGTCCCTTGGACTGCAAGGAGATCCAACCAGTCCATCCTAAATGAGATTAGTCCTGGGTGTTCATTGGCAGGACTGATGCTTCAGCTGAAACTCCAGTACTTTGGCTATCTGATGCGAAGAGCTGACTCATTAGAAAAGACCCTGATGCTGGGAAAGATTGAGGGTGGGAGGAGAAGGGGACCATGGAGGATGAGATGGTTTTATGGCATCACCAACTCAGTGGACATGGGTTTGGGTGGACTCTGGGAGTTGGTGATTGACAGCGAGGCCTGGCGTGCTGCGGTTCATGGGATCACAGAGTCGGACACCACTGAGCGACTGACTGAACTGAACTGAGTTTTAAGTCAGCTTTTTCACTCTCCTCTTTCACCTTAATCAAGAATCTCTTTAGTTACTCTTTACTTTCTGTCATAAGGGTAGTGTCATCTGTGTATCTGAGATTATTGATATTCCTCCCAGTAACCTTGATTCTAGCTTGTGACTCATTCAGCCTGGCATTTCGCATGATGTACTCGTCATAGAAGTTAAATCAGCAGGGTGACTGTATGCAACCTTGACACACTCACTCCCAATTTTGAACCATTCCATTGTTACATGTGCAGTTCTAAATGTTGCTTCTTGACCTGCATACAGGTTTCTCAGGAGACAGGTAAGGTGGCCTCGTAGTCCCATCTGTTTAAGTTTCCACAGTTTTTTATGATCCACACAGTCCAAGGCTATAGTGTAGTCAATGAAGTAGAAGTAGATATTTTTCTGGAATTCCCTTTTTCTGTGATCCAACAAATGTTGACAATTTGATCTCTGGTTCCTCTGCCCTTTCTAAATCCAGCTTGTATATCTGGAAGTTCTTGGTTCTTGCATGTACTGTTGAAGCCTAGCTTGAAGGATTTTGAGCATTACCTTGTTAGCATGTGAAATGAGTGCAATTGTGCAGTAGTTTGAATATTCTTTGATATTGCCCTTCTTTGAGATTGAAATGAAAAGGGACCTTTCCAGGCCTGTGGCCACTGTTGAGTTTCCCAAATTTGCTGACATGTTAAGTGCAGTATTTTCACAGCATCTTCTTTTAGGATTTGAAATAGCTCAGCTGGAATTCCATCACCTCCTCTAGCTTTGTTCTTAGTAATGCTTCCTAAGGCTTACTTAACTTCACACCCCAGGATGTTTAGCTCTTCGTGAGTGAGCACAGCATCTGGATTATTAAGAACTTTTTTGTATAATTCTTCTGTGTATTCTTGCCACCTCTTCTTAATATCTTCTGCTTCTGTTAGGTTTCTGTCCTTTATTGTGCCTCTCTTTGCTTGAAATATTCCCTTGGTATCTCTAATTTTCATGAAGAAATCTCTAATCTTTCCCATTCTATTGTTTTACTCTATTTCTTTGCACTGATCACTGAGGAAACCTTTCTTATCTCTCCTTGCTATTCTTTGGAACTCTGCACTCAGATGGGTTTATCTTTCTTTTTTTCCATTGCCTTTTACTTCATTTCTTTTTGTAGCAATTTGTAATACTTCCTCAGACAACCATTTTGCCTTTTGGCATTTCTTTTTCTTGGGGATGGTTTTGATCACTGCCTTCTGAACTATTTTACAAACCTCCATCCATAGTTCTTCAGGACTCTGTCTGTCAGATCTAATCCCTTGAATCTGTTTGGCACTTCCACTGTATAATCATAAGGGATTTGAAGAGCTACAAGACCTTCTAGGACTAATACCAATAAAAGATGTCCTTTTCATCATAGGGGATAGGAATGCTAAGTAGGATGTCAAGAAATACCTGGAGTAACAGGCAAGTTTGGCCTTGCAGTACAAAATGAATCTGTGCAAAGGCTAACAGAGTTTTGCCAAGAGAATGCAGTGGTTTTATAAAACACCCTCTTCCAATAACACAAGAGACGACTCTATACATGGACATCACCAAGTCAATACCAAAATCAGATTGGTTATGTTCTTTGCAGCTGAAGATGGAGAAGTTCTATACAGTCAGCAGAAACAGACTGGGAGCTAACTGTGGCCCCGGTCATGAACTATTTGTTGAAAAATTCAGACTTAAATTGAAGAAAGTATGGAAACCAGTAGGCCATTTAGATATGACCTATGTCAAATCCCCCAATCTAGAATCCAATAACTTTTTTACTAGTTAAGATATTACCCCTTTTTTGTCTCATTCTGTGCAGTGATAATGTGAAAATTAAAACATAATCTACTTACCTCATATTTTTCATATCAAGATTTACAGTGTGAATATTCATAAGTACATTTAAGTAATTTATCAAATAAATAATAAGAATAATGCTTTTTATTTATTTATTTTTTCTCTCTTTCTTCTTCTTTTTTTTTTTTTTAACTATACAATATTGTACTGGTTTGCCATACATTGACTTGAATCTGCCATGGGTGTACATGTGTTCCTGGTCCTGAACCCTGCTCCGACCTCCCTCAAATACATATATGGTACTATGGTATTGTGATGTGGTGTGTACTCCAACTGCAGTGTTGGAGAAGACTCTTGAGAGTCCCCTGGACTACAAGGAGATCCAACCAGTCCACCCTAAAGGAAATCAGTCCTGAATATTCATTGGAATGACTGATGCTGAAGCTGAAACTCCAATACTTTGGCCATCTGATGTGAAGAACTGACTAATTTGAAAAGCCCTTGATGCTGGGAAAGATTGAAGGTGGGAGGAGAAGGAGATGACAGAGGATGAGATGGTTGGATGGCATCACCAACTCGATGGACATGAATTTGAGCAAGCTCCTGGAGTTTGTGTCAGACAGGGAAGCCTGGCATGCCGCAGTCCATGGGTTCATAAAGATTCATATGTGACTGAGCAACTGAACTGATGGTACTGTAGTCTTTTTAATTTTTTTCTATAATCTCATGCTCTAGTCTGAGAACTAATTATATTTCTTGTGGATCTTCAGTATCAAATGTCAAGCATCTAACTTGTTTAAACCAGTTTCAGCATGTTCATATTTCCAGGGAGCTAATTTATTGAGCATCTCAATTGTTTAATATATCTGATATTGTTAAGCTGCTGGTATAGAGAGGTATCTGAAAGCCACTGCTTACTTTGAAATTAGTGCCTGTTTCACCAAATGAGTTATAGAACCTGGTTCAGTACAGGAATTTGTTTCTGTCTTGTTGATTTGATAAACCTCTGGATCTGATCTCCAGAGCTTATTTTACTACTGTTACATGGGATCGCATGACACTTAGATAGTTATTTAAAACTCTGTGATTAGGAGTACAGGGTTTGTTGACAGATCTGAGTTCGAATCCCAGTTCTGCCATTAATTTGTCATACGGTATCTGCCACTGCTTAATCTCACTGAACTCCTCTCTTCATCCAAAAATGGAGAAAGGAACTGTAACCAAAGCCTGAAAGTGACACATTGCCATACTTTGTAATGACTTTGCTCCCAAGTATTTTGGAGGCCCGCTATTAGGTTAATACCAAGAAAAGAGAGAGCCATTGTTGACTAAACAAAGCATGGTGCATTGAATCAGGACTGAGGGTGGCTACAAACTGCAAAGAGATGTACCTGGTGTTTAAAACACTCAAAGTAGTAGCAGCTGTGCCCAGTGGAGCAGTAAAAATAATGAGAAGTGCTACACATGTTATACTTCACCCAAGGGACCCAAGAAAGTATTTTATTGGGGAAAGCATTTTGCCTGGGGCTCGAGGGCCCACATTAGTAGGTAATGGCTACCACACAAGGGGACTTAAGAACTGCTATAAATAAGGTCATATCTATAGCCATTAGGCTGACAGTACCCAGGAAAATTCACGTTGCATCTCTGATGACACAATGTGACATGAAAGCCACTCAGTTGTGGTCGACTCCGTGGCACTCGGGCTCAGGGGTTGTGATGCCCAGGCTCAGTTGCTCAGAGGCATGTGCAGTCCTCTTGGATCAGAGATCAAATCCGTGTCCCCCGCACTGGCAGGCAGATTCCTATCCACTGTTCCACCAGGGAAATCTGGAACCTCATTTTTAGATAGAGTCTATCATTCAGTGGTTTTTTTGAAGTTGGGCTTTTGTGTATAAGCATGTTGTTGTTGTTCAGTTGGTAAGTCACGCCCAGCTCTTTGTGACCCCATGGACTGCAGCACTCCAGCTCCCCTTACTTCATTATCTCCCAGAGCTTGCTCAACTCATGTCCGTTGAGTCTGTGATGCCATCCAACCGTCTCATCCTCTGTCACCTCCTTCTTCTCCTGCCCTCAATCTTTCCCACCATCGGGGTCTTTTGCATTGAGTTGGCTCTTCGTATCAGGTGACCAAAGTACTGGAGCTTCAGCTTTAGCATCCCTTCTTCCAATGAATATTCAGGGTTGATTTCCTTTAGGATTGATGGGTTTGATCTCCTTGCTGTCCTGGGGACTCTCAAGAATCTTCTCCAGCACCATAGTTCAAAAGCATCAATTTTTCAGTGCTCAGCCTTTTTATGGTCCAACTCTCATATCCATCCTGGGATAAATATGGTTATAATATATAATAATAGTGTACCAGTGATGTATATGTTGCATGTGCTCAGTAGCTCAGTCACATTCAGCTCTTTGCAACCCCATGGACTGTAGCCCAACAGGCTCCTCTGTCCATGGGATTTTTCCAGGCAAGAATATGGGAGTAGATTGCTTCCTCCAGGGGATCTTTCTGACCCAAAGATGGAACCCACATTTCTTGCCTCTCCTGTGTTGGCAGGTGGATTCTTTACCACTGAGCCATCATGCACTATGTAAATTTGTGTAACATGTTATAAACTAGCTACATAATCATTATTTTTATGTTTATGACTAACTGCATTTTGACCACAGAATTTATTTCCTTCCTCCGGATTTCCCAGTCCTTATACTACCCACACCTTTAGTCCTGCTTGACTCTCTTAGCTTCATCATCTCACTTCCATCCTGGCAATCAGTTTTGGCAGTCAATTGATTCATTTTTCTCAATGTCTTACATTTGTCTTTTGTAATCCCTTACTTTGTCATCCTCCAGTTTATATCCTTCTCACTCATTTCTGGACTCTTCAGTCGGTCTCCCAACTGACCTTTCTGCCATTCCTCATTCTACCCCCACATACTGCAGGACTGAGCTTTATTTGACCATGAACTTTATTTGAGCATGCTATGGCTCATACAATGCCAGTAATTTCCACTTTATGCAAAATAAATTCAAAATTACTCATCCTAGCCCCTCCACATATTGGCTTCCACGTACAAAGGTTTTGCTTTCTCTTCTGACATTGATCATACCCCAAATCTGCTCTGTTGAACAAACTTCCAGTATCATCCTTGTGTGATGACACTCATACAAGTTTAGGTATACTCACCTAGCATCTAAACCCTAGGCAGACTGTGATTTGTACTTAGCCTTGTCTCTGAAAGCCCACACTGGCTTCATTTCCTCAAGAATTGATATGACACTTCTTCATTTTATATGTTTGCAAACCAAATACCTAGAAAGGTTTATCAATCTGATATGTCCTACAGCAAATTGGAAACAAACCTAGATGGGAATTCTGTTAATTCAAGAAGCATAAAATATTAACTCTAAAGTATATTGACATATCTTGGTTACATATATATGTATGTGTGTGCTATATGTTTAGTTGCTCAGTTGTGTCCGACTCTTTGCAACCCCATGTCTCCTTCCAGGCTCCTCTGTCCACGGGGATTCTCCAGGCAAGAACACTGGAGTGGGTTGCCATGCCCTCCTCCAGTGGATCTTCCAATCCAGGAACCGAACCCAGGTCTCCCACATTGCAGGCAGATTCTTTACCATCTGAGCCACCAGGGAAGCCCTTATATATGTATATGTCAATATATATTTGTAGGTGTATATGTACTCATATATAAATGGTTCCTAGAAGTGTAGCTTTCTTAACCAGTTAAGTAATTAATGGCTAAATTCATACTAAATGAATAAATAAATAAATAACCTAAGGATGTAGTTAGTCCACTTTGAACATTAATCTTTAATGGAAAATATGAACTCTGTTAGCCTGTCAAGTATTTGGCAAAGACTTCAATGAATGCTAAACCTCTTTAAAGATTGGTAAACTATATACTATCATGTATTTGTGATAACAAAGAAAGATTCCTTTTAGATCATGGATAAAAGTGAGATTAAAACATTTTAGTTTTATAATTGGAAATTTGGCTGTGAATCACACAACTTAATATTTTTGGGCCCAACCTATTAACCGACATTAAAGTTAAAGGGCTGTCTAACTGCTTTTAAGTAGTTGATAAAAGAAGTGCAATTGACCATATAATCAGAAACTCAGATTCTTACATCTAATTATCAGAAACAATGACAAAATTAAATACTTAGTCTGACTCAATGATGCCTGTGGTTTAAAGAAGCTAGGATGTTAATATGTTTTAGCTATAAAAGTAGTAATCAGTATCTCCTTCAACTACATATATATGTCTCCTTCAACTATGTGTAGAAGTATCTCCTTAAACATGCCATCAATCAAAATGTGCTTCCCGGCTAGATGGCAGGCAGGCTGGGTATGCACTGTCCTCGAAGCCACAAGCCAGAGAGCAGGTCCTCTGTGCCTCTGGGCCTCTAGTCCACACCATGGCAGATTCTGAGTGCCTCTGGGACCTTAGCTGCTGGTCTGCCTGCACCAACTTCTCATGCACCAGAAAGGGATTTCTCCTGTTTGCTAGAATATATTGTGCCTGGTGATTCTTATTTGCTTTTGTGCCTCAACATCAGGGTACTCCTTGTTGGTGTTAGAGATGATCTTTACCTCTATCTTCTTGGTTTTCTACATGTGTGACCTGCATACCAAGACACAGATCATCAACTAGCCTTGGAGTGATTTCTTCCAAACCCATGTAGCAATCATCCTCTACCTGGTCACTCCATTGTGGACTGTGATGCTTGTTGAGAGAGGAAATAACTCCAAAATCACAGGGTGGGTATTGTCCTTATGCACTGCATGACTCTTTGACTATGATGCCTACATTACATTCTCCTACCCTGATAGCTCAGTTGGTAAAGAATCTGCCTGCAATGTAGGAGACCCCAGTTTGATTCCTGGGTAGGGAAGATCCCCTGGAGAACGGATAGGCTACCCACTTCAGTATTCTTGGGCTTCCCTTGTGGCTCAGCTAGTAAAGAATCTGCCTGCAATGCGGGAGACCTGGATTTGATCCCTGGGTTGGGAAGATCCCTGAAGAAGGGAAAGGCCACCCACTCCAGTATTCTGGCCTGGAGAATTCCATTGGGTCGCAAAGAGTCAGAGAGGACTGAGCAACTTTCACTTTTACTTGTTGCAGCAAAGACATATAACAGCCCCTACTGACCCTGTAGATGGCTGGATATAGGTGAACTTTCTTCATTTCTCTCAGCAACCTGCAAACAAACCTTGAAATAACTCCTCCCCACTCTTACAACACTCCCAGTCAACTCCCAGCCTCCTATTGAGGTAAAAGTGCCTTTATCATAAGAATTTGTCTTCTAGCCTGCCAATCAATGCTCCTGGGAATGTTTGCCTTTATGGGTGTGCCTGGGCCCACCTTCTGCAGTATCCAGATAGACATCAGTTCTGCCTGAACAGTGCTTCAACCTAAGAAACAAAATAACAGAAGAGGGTACCTCAAATTTCAGACTAGGGTCCCCACGTTGTAACCGACTCTAAATAATATATCCTTAGGGTGTGTGTGGGGTGGGGAGTGTTCTGTGGGGGAATAAATAAATACTAGGCAGATTATTGGGCTTCCCAGGTGGTGCTAGTGGTAAAGAATCCAATGGCAATACAGGAGACGTAAGAGATGCCGGTTAGATCCCTGGTTTGGGAAGATTCCCTGGAGAAGGGAAAAGCTACCCACTCCAGTATTCTTGCCATGGAGAATTCCATGGACAGAGGAGCCTGGCAATAGGGTTGCAAAGAGTCAGACATGACTGAAGTGATTTAGCATGCACGCATACAGATTATTAGAAAAACTGAAAAGAAAAATGCAAACGTATATCTGATAAAATGCTAATATCCAAAAGATATAAAGAACTCCTACAACTCAATAGCAAAACAAAAATAATCCAATTAAAAAATGGACAAAAGGCCTGAATAGACATTTATCCAAAAATGCTCAATATCACTAGTCATTAAGGAAATGTAGATTAAAACCATAATGAGATTTCACTTCACACCTATTAGAATGGCTATCACCAAAAACATAAGAGAGAATAAATTCTGACATGGATGTGGGGAAAAGGAGACTCTTATGCACTGTTCATGAAACTGTATTATAAATCTGTACAGCCACTATGAAAACCAGTATGGAGGATCTTTAAAAAAATTGAAAATAGAACTACCATATGATCAAATTGTCAACATATGTTAGATCATCAAAAAAGCAAGAGAGTTCCAGAAAAACATCTATTTCTGCTTTATTGACTATGCCAAAGTCTTTGACTGTGTGGATCTTAACAAGCTGTGGAAAATTCTCCAAGAGATGAGAATATCAGACCACCTGACCTGCCTCTTGAGAAAACTGTATGTAGGTCAGGAAGCAACAGTTAGACCTGAACATGGAACAACAGACTGGTTCCAAATAGGAAAAGGAGTACATCAAGGCTGTATATTGTCACCCTGCTTATTTAACTTACATGCAGAGTACATCATGTGAAATGCTGGGCTGGATGAAGCACAAACTGGAATCAAGAGTGCCAGGAAAAATATCAATAACCTCAGATATGCAGATGACACCACCCTTATGGCAGAAAGTGAAGAAGATCTAAAGGGCCTCTTGATGAAAGTGAAAGAGGAGAGTGAAAAAGTTGGCTTAACACTCAGTATTTAGAAAACTAAGATCATGGCATCCAGTTCCATCACTTCATGGCAAATAAATGGGGAAACATTGGAAACAGTGAGAGACTTTATTTTTCTAGGCTCCAAAATCACTGCAGATGGTGACTGCAACCATGAAATTAAAAGACGCTTACTCCTTGAAATAAAAACTATTACCAACTAGAGAGCATATTAAAAAGTAGAGACATTAATTTGCCAACAAAGGTACTTCTAGTCAAGGCTATGGTTTTTCCAGTAGTCATGTATGGATGTGAGAGTTGGACTATAAAGAAAGCTGAGTGCTGAAGAATTGATGCTTTTGAACTGTGGTGTTGGAGAAGACTTTTGACAGTCCATTGGACTGCAAGGAGATCCAATCAGTCAGTCCTAAAGGAGATTAGTCCTGGGTGTTCATTGGAAGGACTGATGCTGAAGGTGTAACTCCAATACTTTGGCCACTTGATGTGAAGAGCTGACTCATTTGAAAAGACCCTGATGCTGGGAAAGATTGAAGGCAGGAGGAGAAGGGGACGACAGAGAATGAGATGGTGGATGGCATCACCGACTCAATGGAGATGAGTTTGAGTAAATTCTGGGAGTTGGTGATGGACAGGGAGGCTGGTGAGCTGCATTCCATGGGGTCACAAGGAGTCAGACATGACTGAATGACTGAACTGAACTAAATGATCCAACAATCCTACTTCTGGGGATATATCCAAAGGTAATAAAAACATTAGCTCAAAAATATATGTGCACCCCCATGTTTGTATCACAGCATTGTTTACAATACCAAAACATGAAAATATAGTGTCCACTGATGTATGAAGAAGTTGTGATACACACACACACATATATGTGTATGTATCTCATTTCATTATGTATTATTATTTTTATTATACATAATAGAATATTATATTATAAAAATGAGAAATTCTACCGACAACATGGATGGACCTTGGAGACATTACACTAAGTGATGTAAGTCAGACAAAGACAAATGCCATATGATTTCTCTCCTATGTGAAATCTGAAACAGAATCTTAATAAAGATACCTTTAAAAAGAATGAAAACGAAAGGAAACCAACATTTTATTAAGAAATTCCCATGTCCCAATAACTTTATAATTTCATTTAACCCTCATTTAATATTCAGATAAGATGAATAGCCTTGTACTATTTTCCAGATGAAGAAACTGGGTTTGAAAAGTTGTGTCACTTTTGTTGGATCCCTTAACTGCTGAGTGGTAAAACTAAGATACAAATCCACGTCTGTCTTACTCCAAAACCTTTATGCTTTGCTCTTGTAACTTCACAGGTAAAAATTAGCACAGAAGTACATTTTCTAAGTTCTTTTTGATCGAAAACTATCACAAATTATAATAAGCATTTTTTAAAAACTGTAAACATATGCAATTGTAAAGTGTTAGAGATTAGAGTGTCCTTTGAAAGCATTGAGTCAGTCCCTCTACCAATTTACGTTTACCGAAAGTACAGGCATTGACTTGCAGGGACCTATCTGTCCTATGTCATAATATATGTCAAACATACCATAATGCACTCATGCATGCATGCTAAATTGCTTCAGTCTTGTCTGACTCTTTGCAACCCCGTGGACTGTAATGCGTCAGACTCCTCTGTCCATGGGATTCTCCAGGCAAGAATACTGGAGTGGGTTGCCATGCCCTTCCCCGGGGGATCATACTGACTCAGGGGTCGAACCCATGTCTCTTACATTTCCTGAGTTGGCAGGTGGATTCTTTACCACTACCACCACCATAGATCACATTAAATATGATTTGTTTATAAATACATTTTTCTGAGTTGCATTTAACTAACTGATGTTGTATTTTACAGATATTTATGCAAATATGTTGATTTGTATTTTTAAATATTTTTAAAAGGCTAAATCCAGTTAAAAGTATCTGGCTGTATGTTTTTCAATAGGTTCAGAAAAAATTCATACTCCTCAGGCAATATATGTTTACCTGTTTATATGGGAAAAAATGGTACTGAGAGAAGAAAGGGAATGTACCTTAGCAAGGTTACTTGGTTAGTGTAAGTCAGGACAAGAACCCCTATTATTAAGGTTTCTTTTATTTCACCATCACCATATTCCTCAATGTGGCATTATTTTCAAAAGCATAGAATTCTATAGAAAGCATTATATATATGGCAGATTTAGGGTTTGTGTTCAGTGGTCTCCTGTGAAATTTAGGCTTTGAGTGGAATTGTAATTGGATATTAAATGACATTTGGATTTTAAAGGAACTATAACTAAAGTGTTAGCAGTATTAGTGCTGGCATTGCTATTTTCTAAAATAGAGAAGCCATAACATGCAGTCATAGGATAATGGAATACTGTGAGCATTCAGTTATTGCTTGCTTTTTGTTAGAATATATATGTAGATAGATTATGTGTGTGTGTGTGTGTATAAATCCAACAATAACTATTAAAATTGTTAAATTTCAATAATTTAACAATTTAACAATTGTTAAATACACGGAAAGGATTAAAGGTGTCATGTCATCACATCTCTTTATTTCGTAGAAACAGAAAATGACACTCAAAGGCTTGAGGTGATTAACCCTTCCATATAGCCAAATCATGGCAAGCTGGGAATTAAAATCCAGATTTCCTGACTTGCAGTACATGGTTATTGTGGGGCTTTTTTGTTTGTTTTAATTTTTCCCATGTTGCTGTTGTAGAAATGAGATAGCAAAAAGCAAATAATTTCTGTAGATATAACACAGTAATATAGGCAATAACCTAACAAGTATTTCTTTTTAACAAGAAAATTCATATCCTACATCCTTATTTTGAAGACTAACATGATAAGTACTCTAAAAACCATTAACCAGCAGTGAGAGGCCAGGTTAACCAATTTATATCCTAATATTGCAGTGTTTCTTCAGCCCATGGTTTTCACCTTGCTCGTTACTCAAAACTTTAAGCTTATTGCTTTATTGTAACACCTCAAATATTTCAGTAATAGTTCAAGTGTAGGATTGGGTTTCCGCTTCTTTGTGTTTTACTCATAATGGCACATGACTCTATGTACATGTTTCAACACATCTACCTTAAAAGAGAAAACTGCTTAAAACTTAGGGCCACTGTTAGTAATAAAAGAAAAGATTAGACAGGATGCCAGGAAATTTTAAAGATGATTTTTAAATTTGTCCATGCCATTTTTTTCAAAACTGTAACCACATTCAACAATAACATTTATCCTTCAGTCTTGAAAAACCAACAATGAGTGTCACCAGCAGATGTAAACAGATTAGCTGAAGTACCACTTTTTTTGGGGGGGGAGGTTCTTTTCTGTCAATGATCTGATTAGCTTGAAATCCACTTTTTGTCTCTCTGGTCTAGTCCTATTTTTCTGGCTAAGAAATTAAAAGACAGTGTTTTTTTAAGTCTTCAGAATGTTCCAGTGAAGATCAAAGTAGATGTTTTTAATCTTTTATAACCAAAGTCTTATTTCCAAATATTGTTTTTATTTTACTTAGTAAAATCCTAGGCAATAAAGCAGATATTAGGTCAAATTTCCTTTTAGTGACTTTTAAATTGGCAGTTCCTTAATTTCAGCCAGTGGGGAAAGTGACATCTCCTTCCCCAAATCGATAAAATGATCATCAATCATAACCAATAAGAGCAAAGACTAGATTGGCAAAATTTCCAATTGCATAAGGAAAAGAACACATACTCTACTTCAATAATTTCCAAAATATTATTATTTTACTATTACTGCTATTGGCTGTAACACTGAGATGCTATAATATCAAGCATTTTCATTCATTATTTTCATCCTTAAAACAACTCAATGAGGTTGATACTATTAATTACATTTTGTGTGTGAGCAAACTGAAGCTCATAGATGATGGCTGACTTGCTTAAAGTCACAGAACTACTAAGTGGCAGAGTTGGGATTCAGGCCTAGGTCTTTCTAGTTCTAAAGATTACATCTTTTGATTATACCATACTTCTAGAATACAGTTTTTCTAAGATTGAGGTGGAAAAGACTGAGAATAAGAGAATGACAAAGTAGAAAGTGTAGTCAGGCATTAATTTGAGACTTGAAAAAAAAATGACAGAATAACAGAATATGATAATAATTAAATAACAGAAATGAAAGAATAAATACATAACAGAAATGACAGGAAACACATGTAGTTATATGGTGAATAACAAATTCACTTAATTATAGATTGAAACAATTTGCTGCTTTTAACTTTATACATCTTAAAAACTTCCAAGATTTATACTTAGATAACTCATTCAGCCACCCATGCTCACTCTGTTAAACATCGAAAATGAGAAATACATACAGTTCATCGAAGAAGAATTTAAATTTTGCTTCAACTGGACTTTGAATTTAAATAGATGTGTTGAACGGAGGGCATACAGTTTAGGATTAGCTATTTCTTGGAGCGCATGCATATGGAACAGTGGTCAGACCTAGGGTAACACTCATGCCCCAGATTGTTTGGCAGCAATTTTGACTCAGCAGATAAGTAGACTTGAGTGCCTAATCATAATTGCTTGGCTAATGACGTATGTGTTTAATTGGATATCTGTAATGATTAAGAGCAATTACTGTTTTTCAAGTATTATATTGAACCTGGAGCAGATATATTGCAAACATTATTAAGGTAATAATTGCTCGGTAAACATTTCAGTTTTATAAGCACATTGTGCTTACTCTTAAAAGGCTCTAGAAAATTGGTTTTGAATACCAGTGGTTCCATTATTGAGGCATTACTTCCAGGAATGTTATGAATATTTCATTTGGAATTTGAATGAGAGCTGTCTCTTTCATCGAAGGTATCCAAAGTAATGCATTCCATTCTGAATTCATCACCTTTCCCCACTCTTCTCCAAATGTGCACTGCCATTTTAGGAAAGGCTCCAGTATTGATAGCCTTAACTCAGACTTCTTTTTTAATACCATCCCCCTCCCCACCCCCGGGCCATCCAATTAATCAAGTCCACTGATGTCCCCCCTATCCATTCTGTATCTGCAGCCACAGGGATCATTTTAGAATAAAATGTGAGCATGTGAGCTCTCCTTAAAGCCATTTAGTGATTCCTAATCATAACTTCTTTTAACATGTTTATAATGCCCCCACCACATGGTGCTTGCCTAATTTCCACCCCTACCTGATGCCACTCCAAGCTGTGTCATTCTGGATTCCTCTCATGTCCTTGAATCTGAATTGCCTTGCTCTACTTCTGAAACTTTGTCTCTGTTTTCCTCTCTGTCTTAAATATTTCCCCTGCTTTTTCCACCAGGTTCAGCGCAAATCTCCTTCTTCCATTAAAGCCATTACTGACTGGGCTATGTGATCTGTGTGCTGCTAAAGTATCCTACATTTCTGCTACCACAAACCCCATCACTTTTCATTTGTGAATTCTCATACATACATATATATATATATATATATATATATATATATGGTGCTGGTCTGTAATAGATGTTCAATAATTAACTGCTAAACTAAGAGTGAAATTTGGGTACCGTGCTGAAAAATACAGTACAAGTGTCACTAGGGAGCAGAATGGTGAGATTTCTGAAAACCATATCATAATCATAAAGACAAGAGAATAAGATTAACAGATCCAAACTACTATACATGAAATAGATAAGCAACAGGATTTACTCTATAGCACAAAAAATTCAATACTTTGTAATAACCTGTAATAGAAAAGAATGTGAAAATATCTATATATATAACTGAATCACTTTGATTCACCTGAAACTAACATAATATTGTAAATCAACTATATTTCAAATTGAAGAAGTATAATGTAACTGAAAATTTTATTCAGCAGAGAACTGAGAGTAAACAAGAAGTCTGTCCCCCAAAATATGAAGTGTTCTCGTTTGGAAGAAGTACTATACCTTTTCTGAAATCCTTTAGAAGAACATAGCAAGATCAGTAGTTAAAAGATTCAAGGATACTCCAACTAGCTGTAAGGCATAACTTTCTAACAGAGCTATCTAGTCATAACCATGATGATTCAAAAAGAGCTAAACTTATCACTGGAAATTGTCAAGTGGAACCTCACTAATCATCAGTTTGGGATTCTTAGAGAAAGTAATCCTGCATAGATTTGAGACCAAAATAGAACCAGTATCATGGCTTTTACCAGTTTTACTGCATGTTTCCTTTGCTTATCAAAACTAATCCTTTCAAACAAAATTAGTGGACGAGGATAGTTCCAGTGGAAGTTAAGGTGGGTGTTGAGTATTTCTTTTTTCAATGATTAATTACTCTTTTATCAAGTCCAAATGGTAAGATTTAGTTTCAGGGAAAAAAAAAAGTGGCAATTCAACAAAAACCATAGAGAATGACTCTTGATTTTATTAAGTTGGAGATGTCACAGACTGAATCAATATTTAGCTGTAGCAGGATATAGGAAACTTGTGAATTTAAAACACTACCTAACTGTACTCTAGTATGGAGCATGAGTGAGTGAGTGAGTGTTAGCTGCTCAGTCATGTCTGACTCTTTGCAACTCTATGGACTGTAGCCCACCAGGCTCCCAAGTCCATGGAATTCTCCAGGCAAGAATACTAGAGTGGGTAGCCTTTCCCTTCTCCAGGGGCTCTTCCTGACCCAGGGATTGAACGCGGATCTCCTGAATTACAGGCAGATTCTTTACATGTGAGCCCAGCTTAGTAGTAATAATATTTTCCTGCTCTAAGCTACAATAAGATATATTTCTGGTAAATGTCCATGTCCAGAAATGAATAAAATGAGAAAATCTGAGCATCTTTAAAAATACAAGTATTTAGTAAAATAAAGTACTGCTGAGGGCATTCTAAGTCAGAAAAAAATTCTGTTTAAAGATTTAATGTGGCTTTGTAGTATAGCCTGAAGTCAGGCAGGTTGATCCCTCCACTTCTTTCTCTTTCTTCTTCACTTCTTCTTTCTTCTTCACTTCTTCTTTCTTCTTTCTCAAGATTGCTTTGGTTTTTTGTATTTCCATACAAATTGTGAAATTATTTGTTCTAGTTCTCTGAAAAAGACCACTGGTAGCTTGATAGGAATTGCATTGAATCTATAGATTGCTCTGGGTAATATACTTATTTTCACTATATTGATTCTTCCGATCCATGAACACGGTATATTTCTCCATCTATTTGTGTCCTCTTTGATTTCTTTCATCAGTGTTTTATAGTTTTCTATATATAGGTCTTTTGTTTTTTTAGGTAAATATATTCCTACGTATTTTATGCTTTTTGTTTCGATGGTGAATGGAATTGTTTCCTTAATTTCTCTTTCTGTTTTCTCATTGTTAGTGTATAGGAATGCAAGGGATTTCTGTGTGTTGATTTTATATCCTGAAACTTTACTATATTCATTGATTAGCTCTAGTAATTTTCTGGTAGAGTCTTTAGGGGTTTCTATGTAGAGGATCATGTCATCTGCAAACAGTGAGAGTTTTACTTCACTTTTCCAGTCTGGATTCCTTTTATTTCCTTTTCTGCTCTGATTGCTGTGGCCAAAACTTCCAAAACTATGTTGAATAGTAGTGGTGAGAGTGGGCACCCTTGTCTTGTTCCTGACTTTAGGGGAAATGCTTTCAATTTTTCACCACTGAGGATAATGTTTGCTGTGGGTTTGTCATATATAGCTTTTATTATGTTGAGGTATGTTCCTTCTATTCCTGCTTTTTGGAGGGTTTTTATCATAAATGGATGTTGAATTTTGTCAAAGGCTTTCTCTGCATCTGTTGAAATAATCATGTGGTTTTTATTTTTCAATTTGGTAATGTGCTATATTACATTAATTGATTTGCAGATATTGAAGAATCCTTGCATCCCTGGGATAAAGCCTACTTGGTCATGATGTAGGCTTTTTAATGTGTGTTGGATTTTGTTAAGGATTTTTGCATCTATGTTCATCAGTGATATTGGCCTGTAGTTTTCTTTTTTTGTGGCATCTTTGTTGGATTTTGGTATTAGGGTGATGCACGCACCTATGGACACCTTACGATTGACAAAGGAGGCAAGAATATACAATGGAGAAAAGACAGTCTCTTTAACAAGTGGTGCTGGGAAAACTGTAAAAGAATGAAACTAGAACACTTTCTAACACCATATACAAAAATAAACTCAAAATGGATTAAAGATCTAAACGTAAGACAAGAAACTATAAAACTCCTAGAGGAAAACATAGGCAAAACACTCTCCGACATAAACTAAAACAGGATCCTCTGTGACCCACCTCCCAGAATATTGGAAATAAAAGAAAAAATAAACAAATGGGACCTAATTAAAATTAAAAGCTTCTGCACAACAAAGGAAACTAAAAGCAAGGTGAAAAGGCAGCCTTCAGAATGGGAGAAAATAATAGCAAATGAAGCAACGGACAAACAATTAACCTCAAATATATATAACCAACTCCTGCAGCTCAATTCCAGAAAAATAAACAACCCAATTAAAAAGTGGGCCAAAGAACTAAACAGACATTTCTCCAAAGAAGACATAAAAATGGCTAACAAACACATGAAAAGGTGCTCAACATCACTCATTATCAGAGAAATGCAAATCAAAACCACAATGAGGTACCACTTTACACCAGTCAGAATGGCTGCCATCCAAAAGTCTACAAGCAATAAATGCTGGAGAAGATGTGGAGAAAAGGGAACCCTCCTACACTGTTGGTGGGAATGCAAACTAGTACAGCCACTATGGAGAACGGTGTGGAGATTCCTTAAAAAACTGCAAATAGACCTGCCATATGACCCAGCAATCCCACTGCTGGGCATACACACTGAGAAAACCAGAATTGAAAGAGACACGTGTACCCCAATGTTCATCGCTGCACTGCTTACAATAGCCAGGACATGGAAGCAACCTACATGTCCATCAACAGACAAATGGATAAGGAAGCTGTGGTACATATACACAATGGAATATTACTCAACCGTTGAAAAGAATACATTTGAATCAGTTCTACTGAGGTGGACGAAACTGGAGCCAATTATACAGAATGAAGTAAGCCAGAAGGAAAAACAACAATACGGTATACTAACACATATTTATGGAATTTAGAAAGATGGTAATGATAACCCTGTATGCAAGACAGCAAAAGAGATGCAGATGTATAGAACAGTCTTCTTTTGGACCCTATGGAAGAGGGCGAGGGTGGGATGATATGGGATAACGGCATTGAAACATGTAAATTATCATGTGTGAAATGAATCACCAGCCCAGGTTTGATGCATGATACAGGGTGCTCGGGGCTGGTGCACCAGGATGACCCAGAGGGATGGAATCGGGAGGGAGGTGGGAGGGGGGTTCTGGAGGGGGAACACATGTACACCCATGGCAGATTCATGTCAATGTATGACAAAACCATCACAATAACACAAAGAAAAAAGTCTTTCTTGAATTTGTTACAATAAAAAAATAATATTAAAAAAAAGATTTATTGTGGAAATTGTTAAAGGACAAGTAGCCAGTCTTGTCAGAGGCACAGGGTCAGGCCTGGGACTAAAGTGGAGTTGGAATATTTGGTTCAACACATATTGTCAAGAATCTCAGATGTCAGGCTAAGAGATCTGTTATTCCGTAAGAAGCAGAGAGGAGCAAATGAAGTCAAATGCAAAAGTGCTACTTGGAAAAGATGAGGCAAGAGTATGTGGTGTAGATCTAAAATACAAGCACAAATTACAGAGGTCTTTATCACAGTAGTTTAAATATTGACAATTTATATACTTCCTTATAATTCAGATGTGTTGATAGTTGTCACAGTGTTATCAACCACCACCCTCCTCTCTAAAGGAGGCTCCTTACTCTTTGCTTGGCTGTGGGAAAAAAACAGGTCAATCCTGTCTGATAACATGATTGATGGAGGATTTTTTTTTTTTAATATACCATGGCTCTTCAAAGAATACTTCTACAAGTTATAGAAAAAGAAAATGAAAATTACAATGTACAGATATTTGGAGTGAGCTTATAACAGATTATTTTCGTATATGCTCCTTACTACCAAATGTTTGGTGGCAATTAGTATGAATTTGTCTGTATTTGTAATTTGGATAGGAGTGTTTAAAGCATTAAATCAGTCTAGATCATAAGGCACATTAATATACTATTTAAAAAGCTAGTATATTTTAGTTCTTTGAAAGATCATTTTGAGTCTACAAGCAATAAAAGCTAGAGAGGATGTGGAGAAAAGGGAACCCTATTACACTGTTAGTGGGAATGCAAACTAGTACAGCCACTATGGAGAACTTATTTGAAATAAGTTTGCAAATCATAAAACAACCAAAAATAAGATATGTTACTATCAACTTCTTTAAGTCTGCCTCTGAGCCTATATGGTTTTTTAAAAATGTTTTATTTGTAGCTTAGAGGTAATTTTGTCTTTCAGGTCCTAAATGTACTTCAAAATGTGTTTTATCTATGTCTCTTATACTGTAACTGTCCATATAAGTAGTACAGCTGGTGTTTGCTTTGATTCCAATGATGTCAGTGCACCATGCTGCTGCGGCTAAGTCGCTTCAGTCGTGTCTGACTCTGTGCGACCCCACAGACGGCAGCCCACCAGGCTCCGCCGTCCCTGGGATTCTCCAGGCAAGAACACTGGAGTGGGCTGCCATTTCCTTCTCCAGTGCATGAAAGTGAAAAGTGAAATTGAAGCCTCTCAGTCGTGTCCGACTTCGCGACCCCGTGGACTGCAGCCTACCAGGCTCCTCCGTCCATGGGATTTTCCAGGCAAGGGTACTGGAGCGGGCTGCCATTGCCTTCTTCGTCAGTGGACCATAGAATTGTATGAAACTATCTCGTGCTGTCTCTAAGACCTTTAGCAAAAAGATGCCCATCATTGACTAAGTAAAGCAGCAATTCTGGGCTGTTCACAAAGTATAGTGACCTGTAGTAGAATTTGAGATGAGACATTTCAGCTCAATCATTCGTGACGTTTTACTTCACTGAAATGTGATGGGGAGTGGGTCTCTGGCATTATTTCTTGAAAACGTTTTAATCCTTGGGGGCAGGTGGGCTGTATTTAGGATCAGTAGGGAGAGTACAAGGGAGAGTAGATAGTCCTTAGAGTGCTTTTTGAAAAGCAAATCTAATCTGAGTCTGTCCTGCTTGATCTGAAATCCTGCCCATATGGAGAAGGTATTTTCAACAGGAAGGTACCTATGGCAAATGGACAAAGTTCCTGTTCAGCCTTGAAGCCCTCCACCAAAAATAAAGAAAGAAATAGAGATTATAAAGCAGTAATGTTAGCCATAATCTAACACAATTATTTCCCTTTCTTCTGTTTATTTCTTTAAATCTCAACTTTAGTACAATTATCAACAATTTGTGTAATAAAGACTCCATAGACTACAGTGGAAATGATTGACTTATTTAAAGCAAGAAATGTGCAGATGATGATAAAACATAATGAGCTGGTCATAAGACAACTTCACATGCCTTATTATTATTGTTAGCCATGGCTAATTAAAAGCTAGGACAGGTAAACTGTAGTATACAAATTAGAACTCATAATGAGTTCCTTTTGAAAAGTAAAGCTGCACTAGTCAGTCACCCATTATGTATTTAAGTCTGCCAAAACCCTTTCACACAAACCAGAATGGGGAAAGAATAAATCTCCTATCAGTTGTACTGTCATGCATCATCTTGCTTAATTCCAGGAACACAACCAGTGTTGGAGTTGCCATGATGTGCTTCACAGAATTGTAAGCTAAGACTCAGATATTCAGTCAGTCCATGATTTGATTCTAAGTAGTAATATGTTCATTGATTTTGAAATTAGGGCTCTTTTTAACTCTACACAAAACCACCTCCCCGTGTTAAAGCCATGGAAATGCAGTCTGGATATTACCATATTATTTTGGAAGTGAGTTAGATTCAACCTGTACAGAAGAATCAGCAGAAGAGCCACTGATAAGTTCAAGAGGCAAGGGAAAAAGAGAGGAGTTGGAGATGATTCCAAGTTTGTATGGTTCAGCAATTGGAAGAATGAAGATACCATTAACAGATAGGTTGAGTTCAACAATTTAAATGTTGATGTCAATGTGGGGAGACACATTTCAGCTAGACATTGATTTTCAGGTGGTATAGGAAGGGCTCACTTTCTGCATCTAATTGTAATACTTTTGTATCTAATTATAATAATTCTCCCTGTATTCAGGAATTATGAAAATGGGCACAAGAAACCTCCAAAATGAGAAAATAGAGTAACTAAAATTCAATAAATATAACTTATTTTTAAAAATACTCTTCAGATTAAAAAAAATAATTGAACAAATCTCACTATTTGAATCTAGTAATCAAGTAATTTCAATGTTTTTTTATTCATGAGTTTTCAAATAATGTGGTTAGTGTTTGATTTATTTCAAAGGGTTAGAAATTTAATAACTATTAGCTTTATTCCATTTGTAACCAGAATTCACAAAGCTTTTCTAGATACTTTGGTTCCTAGCCTTTTTAAAGTCAGATCACTTATGGTGGAGGTGGATTTTATTATATGAGTAAATAGCCTGTGATGTTTTTACACATAGTTAGGTATTTGGCTTATATGTGCATATGTATATGTGTTTGTGCATGGGAATATCCATGTGTGTGTGTGTCCCCTAATAGTTTATTCTTCAACAGGGGAAAATAGCATAATGTGATGTTATATCATTGAGGCAAATTATTCTAAAACTTGAATTCCAAAATAACTATTGTTCTCTTTCTTCCATTTTGTGTGGTCAGTTGTTTTTATGAGCAGGTAGATATTTATCTATATATAAGGAGTGTGATCATGAAATTGTTTCCCATAATGATGGAAAATTGCTCCCAGAGAATGAAACAACAAAAACCCAGAAAGGTTACAAATTTCCTAGTTTTCCTTAGTTCACACAGTACATTTTCCTCAGCTTTCTTGCCAAGGTCAAACTGTCATTATATTCTAATCAGACTGTCAAGATATTATCTCTCTGATAATGCAGGTTTTAGTAACTTATTTCACAAACAGCCTTAATAAGCACTATAATTATCACTATATCGAATTACTAAAAGTGATACAAAGTCATTGAATTAAATTCATAGATAAACTTCTGTCCATAATGCAGAAAAGACTCATAGATTCAACATTTCCCAACATTTTCTAAGGGCCTCTGAAACACTAAGGAAGATATGAAGGGCCAAGCATGGAGAAGGCAAATGAGCATACAGACTGGGATCAAGAGATGAATTTGGAGGTCCCTAATCTTTGCCGCTGGGATGTTTGCACCAGGACCTTCCTTTCTGTCCACCTCAGGCTTTTTGATCTCCAGGTAGACTACTTTTTCTCAAGTGCCAGGACAATGTGTTGCATCTGGTCAGAGTCCTGGTGTTTCAGAAGATAAAATATAGTAACAGTGTTAACAACAACTTCAAAGGGTAAAATTTCAGGTAGTATGGAAACTGATTTAGGAAGGTATTTTCCAACATCTCTAAAATCTTAACCACATAGGTGCTTCCATCCCTTACAGTGCTTTTTTTCTTTCTTTGTAGTTTTATCTGTGTAGTTTGACAGCCTTGAGTGGAGCTTGCATCCTCCAAGTAGACCACAGTACCCTTCACAGTATCCTACATGGAGCCCAAGCGGCCATCTGTTCGGACCTGTGTGGGCATGTCAGCTTAAGCCCCAGGTAAATTCTGCTATCAAATTATGTCTTGTATTGCTGGAACAGCAACAGATCACTACTTGGTCAAAGTCATGAGTAGAAAATGGTGAGAGAAAGGATAGAATATTCCAAAGCTTGAAGCTTGCTCCTAAGCAAGTCTAAAATAAATACAGAAATAATTTTCTCCATTAACTACATAGCTTGGTTAGATTTGTTGTTGTTGTTGTTGTTGTTAGAGGTTTGATAATTTACTGTTCTCCTGGAATGTGACTATGAAATAGAACAAATAGAAAGCTGTTAGAAACTTCTCTTATCTTAAATTTGATACCAAATGTGCCCTTAAGCTCCTGGACTGGCTGATTACAGTGTCCTCGGTGTGTGCTATTATGTAGAAACAAAAATGCACATCTGTTTATTCAGTGGATGCAGATTAGCCGTATTTCTAATGAATATATTTTATATTTAATGAAATTTGGTAGTGTTGGAAAAAAACAACTTTTGAAAGGGCGAGCCAGCTTCTTGGCATAACACAGGCATTAAGTAGCCATTTGCAAGCCAGATCCAGGCCTGAGTGATCCTAGCACCTCTACTTTTAGTACATACCTGCCTCTCCAAAATAATAGTTGTCATTTATCAAGCATCAAATATTTATACTGTATTTTACAACACTGTAACCTAATTCTTCAAAACATCCTATGGTAAACACTTCTGTACTGAATTGAAATCTATCTTATATTTTACCACATACTGTTGATCTTACCACCAATATGTCAGATTATGCCTCAGGTAGGTTTCTGATGAGGTAAGGGATGTAAGTCACTATTTTATCCCCTAAAGCAGTTAACACTGTGCCTTAGCCAGAATAGGTGCCCAGAAAGTTTGATGGATTGCCATTGGATTTGAAAATCTGTTTTTTATCCATTTAAATTTAATAGCCCATGAGCATCTACTATCTACCGGATACACTACTAGTTTTAGTAGCTATATCTACTCGTTTGGAATATATAGTAAAATTTTACACTAATGCCAGTTCTTAAAAGCTTAAAGCCAAAAGATTGAAAAAAGTCCTACAGTTGTTTCATAGAAAACTGAGCATGATGAATGCCTCTGTGTCTTGGTCAGAACTGATTGTACTGTGGTCTGAGCAGTTGGAATTTGTTATTACAGTTGTATCCTGGTTCATTCAGGTGTATTATTCTCTGTTACCTAGTCCACATGTTCCTTAAGGATTTAGAATAAGGACTCAGTGAATACTTAATTGAATTGAATATATAAATCAATAAATAGCTTTAAGAGTTGCAGGTGAGAGGAGTGTATTAGAATAACAAAGCCAGGCAGTGATTCAAGTTAGATGGGAAAGCTTTGAGATTTAAATGAATCTCCAGCTTCAATTTAATTAAGATTATTTGGAAAAGATGGAGACTGATTTGCACAAATGAGTCAGTCTAGACTAAGTCTTAAGAGTTGGCAATGGAACCAAAAGAAGGAACCAAAGGAAGAAATTTTGGGCAGAATATAGCACAAGAACCGTGTTTGGAAGGAAATGAGAGCAAATGGAGTGGAATCAAATGTGAGGAATCAAATGAGAGTTTAATATTGTTAAAGATTTTTTATA
This sequence comes from Antilocapra americana, assembly GCA_007570785.1. Taxonomy (NCBI): domain Eukaryota; kingdom Metazoa; phylum Chordata; class Mammalia; order Artiodactyla; family Antilocapridae; genus Antilocapra; species Antilocapra americana. The sequence continues at coordinate 57,056,091 of ML660200.1, read as the reverse complement.
CTCCATATTTAATCTTCTTTCTTTCCACACACTATTAGACATATGAATTGCACTTTTTTTTTTTTTGGTTGTGCCAAGTGGTTTGCAGGATCTCAGCTCCCAGACTAGAGATCAAACCTGGACCCTTGGTAGTAAAAGTGTGGAGTCTTAACCACCGGACCACCAGGAAATTGCCATGAGTTGCATTTTTGATTGGTTACACATCTTTCACAAAGATCTTTTGCTCGCAGTATATATTTCCATAACTTTATAGATGTCAGTATCATTCTTGTTTTTTTAAAATTCCCAAGGACTCCTGTTTCATGTAAATTATATTTGTAAACCAGACATGGTCAGTTGAATAAATTCCACAGTGTAAGATCCATAACAATTTCACAGTTGTGTATCTTATCCTGGTGAAGAACTAGGAGTTATGGTACATCTTTTCTCCTATCAAGAATCACTGCCTCATGGGGACATTGATACTCCCTAATGCAGTCAGGACTGGAAAAGAGCTGGGCCATGTTCTGATAAGAAATGAAGGTTTTAGGAGAACTTAGCTTTTCTCAGCGTGGATATGATGATGCAGAGGGATCACATGTCTTCTTATCTATTTGGTTGCAGACACTGTGCTATGCATTTTCTTACACCTCAGTGTCTTATTTTTAAAAGGAGGAAACTGAGCTCACAAAGGTCAGCTTCACACCTAATGTCTCACTACCAAGAACTGGCAAGGCTGGAATTCAAACCCAAGGCTACTCCAAAGGCATTGCTTTACCCACTATGAATACTGCCTTTCTGCATTGTGCAAAAGTACCTTAGGATTATTTTACTTTCTGTATTACCCATGGGTAGGAAAACAGAGGCCAAGAAAAAGGAAGTGAATTGAACTTACCATCATTCTGTCATATTTCACTAAAGTATTTCTAATTAGAATAGACTTGTGGACTTTGTGGATGAGGGTAAGGGTGGGATGAGATGGGAGAAGGGCATTGAAGCATGTTAATTGTCATGTGTCTAATCAATCGCCAGCCCAGGATTGATGCTCGGGACTGGTGCAGCGAGATTTCCCGGGGGGGAGGGAGGAGGGAGGGGGGACCCGGAGGGGAAGCATATGTAAACCCATGGTGATATCATGACAATGTATGGCAAAAACAATAATAAAAAAAAATAAAATTAAATTAAAAAAAAAAAAAAAAACATAAAAGGTGAGCAGTATATGAAAGTGGAAGTGTTACTTGCTCAGGCATCTCCAACTCTTTGTGACCCCATGGATTGTAGCCTGCCAGGCTCCTTTGTCCATGGGATTCTCTAGGCAGGAATATTGGAATGATCAGCCATTCCCTTCTCCAGGAGATCTTCCCACCCAGGGATCAAACCTGTGTCTCTTGCATTGCAGGTAGATTCTTTTTTATTTTTTAATTTTCTTTACTTTATTGTGTTGGTTTTGCCATACATTGACATGAATCTGCCATGGGTATAAATATGTTCCCCCTCCAGAACTCCCCTCCCTCCTCCCTCCCGATTCCCTCTCTCTGGGTCATCCCAGTGCACCAGCCCCGAGCATCAGACCTGGGCTGGCGATTGATTTCACATATGATAATTAACATGTTTCCATGCCATTCTCCCATATCATCCCACCCTTGCCCTCTTCTACAGAGTCCACGAGTCTATTCTATACGTCTGCGTTCCTTTTGATGTCTCGCATGCAGGGTTCTCATTACCATCTTTCTAAATTCCATATATATGCGTTAGTATACTGTATTTTCGTTTTTCCTTCTGGCTTACTTCACTCTGGATAATAGGCTCCAGTTCCGTCCACCTGAGTAGAACTGATTCTTTACCGTGTGAGCTGCCAAGGAAGCCCATACTATTATTCAAAGTGAGCAAAAATAGTAATCTTGCTGATATAAAGCAACACTATTTCATAGTTTTATAATTTGCCCCTTTCATTTTGCTTTCATTTAATTTGAAGATTATACCAGTCCTTTGAATACAATGTATAGCAGACTTTGACATGACTAAGGACTGGAACCTCATCTTTGGCTCACAATTATTCCTATTGATTGGGCCATTTGCCTGCACAGACTGAACAGTTATGGGAAACTAAATCAATCGATTGTACAGTATATGAACCTCTGAAAGCCACATGCATCACTATGTTTAAATCATTCAGCATGGTTTGACATTCAATAACTCATAAAAATAACTGCTGAGGAGAAAAAAATAGGCTTTTCTGACAGTTATTAGAAATTAATACCAGTTAAACCTTGAATAGTCTACAAACATCGGACCTTTCTTTCTTCTGTACTGTCATTAATATTCATAAGACAAAATAAATGCTGGAAAATGAACCATAATTGTGCATCAGAAGGTATTACAATCTTATTCTCAAAGAAGATGAGAAAAAAGAATGAAACAAAACTGTGTGGACTATGGGGTTCAGCACCCCTTTTACTTAAATACGTTTGATTGGAGGTCCCTGGGAATGACAGGACCCTCCAGGTCTGGGGCTGATGATGTCTTACTCATCCTTCATATTCCCAGGAAAATCCTCAGTGTGACTTCTGGAACTTGCACTCAAAGTGCCCTTTGCCTTTTGACTATGAATCATTCATTTTGTAAAACAGAGGGTCTCCACGAAGAGAGATTATGAGCATATGAATACCCTAACACTACAAATAAATCTTCACTTTAACTTGATGCCTGAAAAACCTCCCATCATCAAAAATTCCTGGAGCCTCACTGTTTGAACAGCTCAGTCTAATAAGTCCAGCAATACTGTCTGTCATCCTGTGTCTCAGGATTTTAAATTGAGAGCCTTGAAAATCTTATTGATTAACTTACTGTCAAATTCTTAAAATTAGATCTTCATTTAGAAAGTCACATGCTACTTCCACAATGAACTGTGGCTTATTTTTCAGTGTGTGGAGACAAATAGCCCAATTAATTGGAAATCCCAGTTATCTTTACGAATAGACTTACTCTCAAAGTTGAAAGGAGATACTAAGCTATTGAATTCATATGTCTTATATTAAGTAATTTTTAGGAACATGATGCATATGAGAAAATACTTTTGTATTTATTCCTCATTTCTAAGACTATTTGGAGCACAGAGTGCTGAAGAGAAAATCAGTCTCCCCCAAATTTGGCTGTGGTAGAGGGAGTTCAATAAATATCTCCTGTTTTACATTACATGTCTAGTTCCACTTATTAGATCTACAACAAACTTCTTTATGATTCCAAAACTACTGGATGCTTACCCAAATCTTTACTAAGCTCCTGGCCGCCTACAGCTCACTCATGTTTAATGGGCATTAGGTCCATTAAACTTAATTGTAACCATACTGTCTCTGTTTAACAGTAAGTGGAAAAAAATGGATGCCACAAACTTTAATATTCAGAAGCCCTGTTCTAATCAGGCCTTTTACTGGAAGCCTGTGTCCAGCTCTGGCTCCAAAGGCCTAGAGACAAGGAAAATTTGGACAGAAATCATTATTGGGTACTGAGAATATTCAATCCATAAAAGAAAATGATGAAGAATTGTGTATTTAAAAAGATGAGGAGGGAGTTACATGGTGACCTAGTGGTTAGGATTCTGGGCTTCACTGCCATGAATTCAAATTCCTGGGGAACTAAGAATCCCACAAGTCACAGAAGCATAGCCAAATAAATAAATAAAATTTTAAAAGGTAAGTAAATGAATTTCTATTGATAAGAGTAAATGAAGTGTTATTTTAGAATAAATAATGTTTTATAAAAAATTGTATTAATTCCTAAAATTATTTGGTGTTGAAAACTAGTTGTTTCTATGAATTCTTCTCTGATACATATAAAATGGAGCAAGTGTCAGGGACTTGGATTGATTTCTATATCTTTCATAAAGATATGTGGTGAGATTAGGTATTTTTTGAAATTCTTTCCAAATAGTTTTCTAGTTTTCTGATTGTGTGTGCTTAGTCACTCAGTCTGGTCAGACTCTCTGCTACTTCACGGAGGTCTTCTGTCCCAGGATTCTCCAGGCAGGAATGCTGGACTGGGTTGCCATTCCCTTCTCCAGGGGATCTTTCCAACCAAGAATCAAACCTGAGTCTCCTGCACTGCAGGCAGATACTTTACCATCTGAGCCACCACTGGTAGCCAAATAAATATACAGTCTTCTCATAAGCCTACTAAATACAAGTAATGTTTAAATCTATAAACATGATGAAATAAATTGCAAAAAGTGACATTGCCATTTATTTCTAAACAGAGATTTATATATAGTCATCCCTTTAAATAAAAATATAGGAATCAAGCCAGTTAACTACATATTGTACAAGAGTAAAAAAGAAATAGCAAGAAGTATAAGAAGAGACAATGAGACTTACTTTATCATAAATAGGCACTAAATCAGATAATGAACTAAAAATTCTGAAAGATAAGCAGTTTGCTACAAGGTTACTCAAACTGGCAACCTTAGAAAACATTTGAAAAAGATGAAATTTGTCTTTGGTGGGCCTCTACCCCCACATCTCTGGCTTCTAGTTTCCTTCTGTTACCATTGGCTGTTTAGAGTCATTCCAAGAAGAAAATATGTAGTCTCTACCCTCTCCACCATAAAGACACACCCTTCACTTTTAGATTTTTAAAGTATGATGCCTTCAATTTAATATTTTTTGTCTTGTGTCCCATTACTTTGAATTAAATTGACTATGCTGGAGAGTGACACATCCTTAACAAGTTATATAACTGTTTCTGTGGTGCTTCTCCTGATAAGAATTCTAGGCCATTGGTAAGAAAGAGACTGATGTGCCTTTTTGTTGCCCCTGGAATCTTAATCGGGTGCCCTCCTCATCTATGTGTTTACACAAGCAAAGATGAACTCGGAGACAATCTGGATTTGCATGCTGAAATATCTTTCTATCAAATGTAAACAGAATGCATATGTATTTCTAATCTAAAGTTAAATCATTCTTTCAAATATTCTTTTATAACAGACTATTTCTGCAAACTCCTTTTTAAAGTAAGCTACATCTAATTCATTTAATAATGGTTACAATATATGAATTGGAAAGATCTGTTAATCATGTCTCTCTAATGGAAAATTTAATTTCCTTTGCTTCATTAATTGACAATAAATATTTTCAGGGATTTGAATTTTAAACAGCGTTAATGATAGGTGATTCCAAGAATACTCATATGTGTCCTGGGAAGTTTTGGTACATTGAAGAGACTTGTTTATTTGCCAGAATTTAAAGCTGCACCTGATTTTTATTTGTCAAAGAACACATTGCTTTTGAGGACAACAAGCAGCAACTGCTTTTAAAAGTTCATTTAACAATTAACTTTTTTTTTGTTCTTGCTGTTATCATTTGTTTGATAGAGAGTGTTCAGATAATATTTGAAACAAAGAACTGTTGGATAGGGAAGAAACATTTAGTACAGATGAAATTATGAAGATTCTGTTCTTCTTGTTACGTCTTTTCAAGGTTAGCATCGAGAAGTTCTAGGACACTGTGGAAAAGTCAGCCACTAGAGCAAAGGCAGTGACAGAAATTGCTCTAAAATTACCTATTCACTTATTTGTAAACTATAGGTACATATCATTTGCACCTCTTATTCAACCACAGATAAGTTAATATTTACTGAGATAACATGTTGAAAAATGACTTTAAAATGCTGTAGTACTTCGAAGATACAGGATCAAATTATAATTCTTTGTTTTCAGCAGGAATAAATTTGCTAATGTATTTTCCATTAAATGAACAGCTTTCTGTATCTGAACTCCATGGCTAATATTCTATTAGAATTTTACTTTCTTATCTTAAATATGCTTTTCTAATTAAAAAGGGATCTGAAAAAAATCAAAGACTGTCACCTAAGTGAAATAATTTAAAACAAATCATTCACTACAATTTATGCAAACTCATTTTATCCACCCTTATTGTTTATACTTGCAAAATATCCAACAACAAGTCCTGCTTGGTTACAAATTAATGCTGTGAGCTTGCTGTCTTGTTTTTATTTCTAGAAACAGCACTTAAATGTGAGAGTAAAATCACCCCCATTCATTAAGTACTTGTTTGTGTATTGCAGATCATAGTCCTTTATCAGAAATAATAATGCAGCTTTACTTTTTATGGGAAATGGAGAATAAAGCCTCAACAAATGGATGCAACTCTTCAGAATGGCTCTCAAATGGGCAGTGCTGAAAACTGATCTGGTTACTTGTCAGTTGCATTATTCAGAGATGACATCAGCATCAACGCTGTAGCCAATTGTAGCTCATTGCCCACCCCGTGACAACCTTTGATAAATTAAAAAACCTACTCCATAAAGATATAAGCATCTCCAGGACTGTAATTTGAGCTATGAAACCTAATTAAGCAACTTTCCACCAGGCTCATTAATAAGCATTGAACCAGGCTCTATACAAACATCTGAACACATGACTGTGAATGCTAACAGAACATTTCTTAGTATATCATCACCAGTAAGTTATTCTAGAGGAAAAGAAGTTAGGTGAGACAGGTTTCATAGGATCTATTTCTGATTCTGTTTATGTTAGCTTGCTAGGTTTTTGCTAACTGAAAAACAGAATTGAAATCTTTTGACAATGGCATCCTCTTGGATGTTCTTCAAACAATTCTATTCCATTGCTTCGGTACATAAGATACTATGCTTGTTTACCTGGAGGGTTATGTTCATTGAGAATCACAAGTGATGCTGGTGTAGGTCTTCTTTTCCTGATCTGTGAACAATAAAGAACCAGCTAAGGTCAGAGTCAGATGCTGCTCTAGGTTGCTCTATAGCTTGAAGGCTGTCCCATCCTCATCTTTTCCCAATATAAAGAGTAAATTTCTGGGAGGCACACAGTAGGTTGCTCACTAATTTTATTTTGAATGAAAGAAAGTTAGACAGTAGAACTGGCAGATACTAGTATCACCTTCTTTAATCAAAAACTACATTTCCACAGAACAGAAATAGTTGTATGTAATCAAATGATGTCGCCAAATATTAATACTGAAGTGCAGTGAAGGTACAAGGATGACTTGCTAATTTCAGTGGCTCTCTTGGAGCCTCATACATTGATGATGCTTTCAAGATCCATTACCCTTATTTCTGAACAGGGTAAGAGCAGCTTAGAAAACTCAAATTTTCAGCAGGTTAAATTTAACAGCATACATTCTTAACTTCAATTAATATTTTAAACTTTTCTTATTTTCTAGATTATTGTGTAGAACAAATTAACAAAGAAAGAACATGGCTCTTACAGAAGCATATAATTCACTTTAAAACTAATAGATTTGGTTTGTGGTGTTTTTTTCCCCTTATTTTAAGTTACAGGAACATATTATTAGAGTTTCTAATGTATCCTTGATTATTTAAATATGTAAGTAAATTCCCAAATTAGTAGAATAGTGAACAAATTTTACTAACAATATCTTGTGCAGGATAAAACCAATGCTCCATTTAACATAGATAGGTGTTCAAGGTTGTATTTATCTGGCTTGAGTTTGACTGAACCTACTTCAGATTATCAAAACATCCTAGGAAGATAAAAGTCTCAGATTCAATAATTATTTTCAAGACTTTGTGTATAATATTTGTAAAAGGATTCAGGAATAAGTCAAGTTTTAAGAAACTAATAATTACATAGACAAAAATTTGTTTTTGCCTCCTCACTGTTGTAATTTTATTACAAATGATCTTTTTACTAGTTCCATTGAATCAAGAGTCTAAGTAAATCTGAATATGAAAGGTGATACAGTAAACCAGCCTCCCATGAAGAGAGAAAGGGATAGAAATAAAAATATATAGGTTTATTTAACTTGGAAAAATATCCAGGTTGTGTTAAAATACTATTTTTAACATCTGAATAAAATGTTTTTTAAATTATACACATACCTATGATCCTGTATTACATGTATTTATAGTTGCTGCTTTTGATACACAACAACAACAAAAAAATTAAGCCCATGGTCTGAAATTATTCCAAAATTTAATACTTTCATTGTTAAGTAAATATTTTGATTTGTATAAATAAAAAAATAAAAGCTTGCTAATTCTGAAAAAAATATGTTTCTCTAAATATTGAAACTGTTATTTTAATAAGCAAAAACAAACAGATTTTTGGATCCAAATCTAAATTGCTAATGTGACCATTTTTCCTTAAGGGGTGCTAATTTCATATCACATGAAATACTGCATTTAGCCAATAGTTCCTTCAGTGAAACTCAAATACAAGTGCATATGAAAGCAAACTTATTTCTCATCCACATATTCTGGGAAGTCACAAAGTTAGGCAGATTCAAGAGGTAGAGAAGCTTTTAATTAGCAAAAAGAATGTACCTCTGTATCACTTGTGTATAGGAGCTGGTCCCCACCCAGTTCCACTTACCTGCTCAGCTGCTTCGGGTGCAATTTGACTCTGGAATAAAGGCACAGCAAACTGTATCTTTTTGGGACTGTTTGGCTCCATGATAATGATGAGAATTAGTCAGAGATGTGAAAGACTCAGGAAGACGAACCCCAGGTGGTGTCTGGGACGTGTTTCCTCAGGCGCACTCCGCCCAGCCACACAGAGTGCTTTGTAATAAATAGCTGTAATTCCAGAGCGAGCAACTGAAGATGCTGAGGTCTGAGTGACTCTGTTCGTCAACATCCACAGTGATGCCTGGCTTGCCTGTTCCCCACCAATCCCTTAGATCCTCTCAGCACAATATGGAAAGGAACAAGCTAATTGTGTGCCTCTTCACTAATACACACATGCCAAGCATTCACTCAGCAGCTAATTGAAAATGCAATGCTAGCCTTGAAGGACCTGCTGCCCTGGGATTTGAAAGAAAGGCTCTATCCACTGTACATTACTAAGCGGCTGCTCAAAAGTGCATTGTAAGCTCCCTCTGAGTATTGCAGGGATGAGCCATTCATTATTGATGAACATAAAGCAGGAAGTTTTTAGAGTTGGGGGCTGGGTTTGGATATAGAGTCATTTCATTTCTCTTGGAGTACCTAATCAGTCAGACACCTTAGTTATTTCAGATCCAGGTACCAAACTGATGAATGGCTATGGAGGGTAAGCCACAACCAATAATATCAGCTATATTTATGCTGTGAGATCTCCTTAGGTAAGACTGAGCACGAGAGACAGAGCATCTGTGGTGTAGTGAGAACATTGCCCTCCTGGCTGAGCAGATCTCAGTTCAAGTTCCGTTCCTACTACTAACAAGTTCTGCAGCCTCAAGCAAATCAGAGGCAATGTCTTGCCCCCCCGCCCCCCCCCCACCTTCCTCAGAAAAACAAGGGGTTTGGGCTTGATGACCTTTAAGCTCCTGTTCTGTTGCAGCATTCTATAATTACAGTCCACAACTCGCATTAGAGCGAAAAGTATTGGACTGCTAAATTTAGCAAATTGCTTGAAAGTCACTGCTGCTGCAGTGACCTCTGTTTTCTGACGGCGCCAGTTATAGCCTCTTGTTTGGAAGAGTACAGAAGTGACTAGACATCAGTGGAAACCTGATGGGATCCAACACTGTGATTTGTCAGTTATTTGTCGATAATGGGGATATATGCAAATAAAAGGTGTTAGGGGAGAAAAGTGTAAAGGGGGAAATCTTCAGAATGATGCAGTCATATGATAAGGATTATTAGCTAGTGGTGAAGGCAGAGGGGGCCAAATGGCCTGCTCTTCATATCTGTTAATATATGAAGGGGAAACAATAGCATAGCCAGATGGTCTTCATGCATTCACCTCCTTTTGCAAAGGAAGTCTGAAAATGATGCTGCTTTAATAGGAGAAAGAACTTGAGTTCTCTACTTCCTTATGGAAAGATAGTGTTTGATGAATGCTAGATTTTTAACACAGATTTTTCAATATGTTTTGGACTTAACCTACATTTAGACATTGACTATTATTCCAGATATTTACAAATGAAGTTTTCTCTCTTTTTCAAAAAAAATTTTGAGTCCATACCCAGAATCCATTGTAATGATTCAAGTATGCAACGTTCTGTGGAAGGAGTATAGAAAGTGATATACGCATTACTCAAGTAGTTTTCTATACCCACTAGGGGAAAAAAGCAAATGAAAATGTGGATGTGTAAGCACTTTCAGTTGGAGAACAGTGCTGACCAGCAAGAAATCTTGTGATGGGCTCATCTTTATAGTTTCAAGAGGAAACTTATAAATTACATTTTGTGTAACAGTTTACAAATGAAAATATGAATTGATATCATTAAAGGAGTTATTTCTTCTGAGTATTTCTTCAAATTATGTGTAAGGAAAATAGGACCATTCTAGTGAGTAGTTAATCCAAAACTTCATTTAGTGTAATAATTAAGAGGATGCACTTGGCAGCCTTGAGCTCAAATCCTGGCTCTGCTACTTAGTTTATTAAGGTGGAGCAGTAAGAAAACTTCCTTTTAGTGAAGTTTAGATGGATTAAATGAGTTTATTTCAAATGAGTTATTTGAAAGATCTCATTACAAGGCCGTCACATCATAACCAGAGTAAAATAGCTAGATTTTTCAAAGCTGAAAATACAATTTTAATCTGGATGACAATGGATCTCTACCTATTTAGAATAACTTGATATCAGTTAGAACAATAGGTGGTAAAGTGAAATACCACATGTGTATTACAGCATAAATATCACTAAACAATTCTCAATAACTAATTCTCTGTTTTGAATAGTTCAGCCAGAAATAATATCGTAAATAATATTGACTGTCTAGACCCTGTAAGCTGCTTCTTCATCAGGCCAACTCCTGTGCATACTTCAGGCCTCAGCTGAGTGTTACTGCCTCTAAGTAGCTTTCATAGACCTCCTCCTACCCACATTGCATTTAGAGCCACCTCTTCTGTGTTCCCAAAGCACCCAGACTATCTCTACTTAGTACAGTAACTGCTGGTCTGTCTTTTAACTGTTCAGCATTTTCGTCGCCGCTCATTCACACAGCAGGCGTTTGTTGAGGAGATACTGCAGCTTACTCCACCCCAGGCTTTTTGCTGTGGCATTAAAGGAGACATTGTGTTAAACGTGTTTGAAGTCCTTTTAAAGCTAAATTCTTATTTCAAGAACCACTTAAAATTCAACTTAAATTTGAAATAATCTAAACATTTTAATATGTTTATATGGGGAGTATAGTTCCTGGCTGGTTCAGCTGGTAAGGAATCCGCCTACAATGCGGAAGACTTGGGTTCGATCCCTAGGTTGGGAAGATCCCTTGGAGAAAGGAGAGCCTACCCACTCCAGTATTCTGGCCTGGAGAATTCCATGGACTATATAGTCCATGGGGTCACAAAGAGTTTGACACGACTGAGCAACTTTTTAAATTTAAATTTGAATAGCTATGATAAACATTAGGTGAACACTTTTTTCTTCCTGTAACAGATAATAGTAATAGTGACGCTATGTGACAGGCAAAATTCTAAGTGCTTTATCTGCATTAACTTATTGAATACTATTAACTTATTCATAACAACTCTTTGAGCTAGGTACTATTGCCATCTCTAATTTGAAATGAAGAAACTGAGAATCAAAGAGTTTAGATAATTTGCCCAATGTCATCCAGCTAATACGTGGCAGAGGCGGCATTCAAATGCAGACAATTCTGCATCGAGCCTGGGCTTTACTCACAATGGCTATAAGGGCCCATAAAGAATCCACCTGCCAATGCAGGAAACACAAGAGACGTAACGTTTGATCCCTGGGTGTGAAAAGGTCCCCTGGAGGAGGAAATGGCAGCCTACTCCAGTACTCTTGCCTGGGAAATCTCATGGACAGAGGAGCCTAGCGGGCTACAGTCCATGGGGTCACAAAGGAGCAACTTAGCATGCATGCAGAGAAGTCCAGAGTAGGCACCAGAATTGCTGCAGTGGTTAGATGTTCTAACCCCAAGAGTCCAATGGTAAAAGATCATAAGGTGACATGGCATATGAATAAAAGGAAAGAAAGTAGTATGATTAAAGGATACAAGTAATCATGATCTTACATTTCAAATTATAAGTCAGCATAGAATGGAGAATTTATAAAGGTTGATATTACATCACCAGGCTGACTTGAAAGAAGGCAGTTTTTCTTTTTCTTAAAGTAATGGCTGCTATCATTAAAGATTTAAAAAGCTTCTAGAATAAGCAGTAGCTATAGTCTCTTCAAGATAAGAGTAGAGAAGGCAAAACATCAGGACAGCAGACCATTAGCCTTCCTAATTTTACTGTGTAATATCTGTCTGACTTTATTCTCCACAGCTCCTCAAGACCCCCATTTGGCTACACTTTACCCCATAGCCAGCCTTTCTCTGGCCTCCTCTTCCTTCCTGGGAAGCTTTCCATTTATCCAGATTGATTCATCCTCTAATTCTACTTTCTTAAAAAGTCACCTTCAAATTCTCCAAACAAGAGAAATCATTCCCTTTTTTCCTCTTGTGGTATTTAATTATACGTAGTTTTATGTTACTCTCCACAGCTTTCCTTCGTGTTCCTTTGGACTCCCATCCTCAACACCAAATCCTTTTGCTATCTTACCTTATTATATTCTTAATATAAACAGATGTTGGGGAATCTAGCTTCTAAATAACTCTACTTAGGCTTCATCTGTCGTGTTGTCAGGAAATAAGATGTTGCACCTATACTTGAATTTTCCCTAGTCTGTAGCTCGTTCTTTAAAGCACTATTCAGTGCTCAGGCACTTCAGTTCCTATTTGCTTCCTGACACAAGGGTGATGTCAAATGCATATCTGAGATTATTGATATTTCTCCCAGCAGTCTTGATTCCAGCTTGTGCTTCATCCAGTGTGGCATTTCACATGATGTACCCTGCATATAAGTTAAATAAGCAGGGTGACAATATACACCTTTAATGTACTCCTTTGTACTATATCTTATTTTTATTTGAGTATTTTAATGGACACTCACAAATATATTCCATACTTTTATGCCTTTTTAAAGGAGTATATATTAATCATAAGTTGTTCTTTTTCCTTTGTGGCATTCATGTAAACAATTATTGTACTCTCTGATCTAGAAACATGTCATCTGAAGCTATTGATATTTCTTACTGTCTTAATTGGCTGCAAATTCCATAGATACATAGTTCTTTTAAAAAAAATTTATTTATTTATTTTCTTTACATTATCGTGTTGGTGTTGCCATACATTGATATGAATCTGCCATGGGTATACATGTGTTCCCCTTCCAGAACCCCCTCCCACCCCGCTCCCGATTCCATCCCTCTGGGTTAGGGATACATAGTTCCTATCGCTATTTTAAAGCTTTTATCTGATGATTACCAACAGTCTTTTTTTTTTTTTTTAAATTGTCACTTGTCTTAGTCCATTCAGATTGCTACAATAAAATACCAGGGAGTGGGTGTCTCACAACAAAAACCTTTATTTCTTACTGTCTAGAGTCTGTAGCCAATAGAACACGGGGACATGATGACGCATGACTGTGGCGTCTAGATCACAAGAGGCTGTGCTGCCTTGCACCTCCAGCTGGGAATGCATCCGCTAGACACCAGCCACCGCACTGTGAAGAAACCAGAGCCGCAGGGAGGATACATGTAAGCGCTCTGGTCAACATTTATATTTCTGTGTGTAATGTGAGAAGAATGTTTGAAAGAATATGTTCTGAGAAGTTGCTAGGAATTTTCTCTGAGAGATATGTCACATTTTCAATTTTTATATTTTTCCATTTTATGCAATAGTCAGGTATTCAGTTTATTAAAACAAAATGTAGTTTCCAGAATAACAATATAATTTTTAAGTAATATTTTAAACGGTCTTAATTTTCACACATAAAAACATTGTTTTCACTCCCTTAAGTCAGAGAAATTGAAATGAAATAGCTGTTTTAAAAAAACATGCTTTATCTTTTAATTAAGGACAGTTTTCTTTGAATGAGATCATTATTTTCATAAGAATGTTGAATTAAATGCAAAAAAACATTGTGTAACACTTATATTTACCTATAACAACATTATTACAGGAAAGATTACAGATACACAAAGGGCCAGCAATACTTGCTGATATATGCAATATAATGCATAGATGCTACAATAAAAATTGGAAAAAATTCAGGAAGATCTGTTTTCTTGGAATTTCTTTGAAAAACTATTTTTTTTGGTTGGCTTGTTGATTCTCTAAGCTTGGATGACAAATAGAATATATCCTTACTTTTACATAATTAAAATAGCATGAAAGAAAGAAAGGTGAGAGAAAGAGAGGGAATTAACAGGGTAGAAAATTAAGCTTCTTAAACTCTAAGGAATCTCAAAATCTTTTAATCAGAAGAAAAGTTCGAAACATAAATGATATTAAGTTCTACAAAATGTGATCAGGCAAAGTGTGAAGTAGGTTGTAGTGATACTTCTCAGTTAGATAAGACTTGAAGAAACAAGTTCTTACCAAGTCCTTCCCAGTCTTACTTTTTTAGACGGTTTTCAAAAAACAAACTTCAATAGTCAACGCATTTTGAAGAAAACAAAATAGGCCACAAATAACTCTCCAGCTAATACTCCACCTGTAGTTTAGTTATTTAAAATCTGTCATTAAATGCTAGACAGAGAGCAATCAACTTCCTTTTTTTTAGATTAATTTTTCAAAGCAGGGTTCTGTGAGTCACCTAAGGCTGGTTCCTTGTGACTTCATATAATTAATGTCAGACACAATGTGATAGTCAAAAAATTTTTTCAGTAGACTCCTAAACCCTTTCATCCATAATACAGATATCAAGGGAAGCATTTTGTATACTATCCTTAGGGAGAGACTGTTTTAAATGATTAGAGACAAGAAAGGGCTACACTCGTGATAACGATGAAGCACTTTATTTTAAAACATGCATAACCTTTTAAAGAGTACTCAGGCATGGCTAGTGGAAGATTATTAGGTAAATCCCAGCCAGCTTCACCCTAATTATGACCCCTGGGGAACAGTGAGAACTCTGATTCATGGTTCTCAGATTAGGGGCTTCTACCCACCTAACATTGACCTTCTGCTGGTGCTTTGGTCTGTCTCCCGCTCACTCCTTCATGCTTGGGCTGTCTTAAATAGTATCTAAACAACCTGGGGGCACGAAGAGAAAAATTCCAGAAAGGGCCCCACTGTGTGTAAGGCTGTGATTGAGATGCTTACTTAAGTTTTATCTTAATTCTGGAAGAATCCTATCTTAGAGTGAACAGCAAATCTTTCTGCAAGGAGTATGACCAGTCTTTTCCAATTACAATTTGTGACAAAAATAGAACTTTAAGTTCTGTAATAATGTAAAAAAAGCAGATAAGATTTTTCATTTAATGTTTGGTTGTTTTGGGAAATGTTTTAATAGCACCTTCTGCTCAACTTACTTGGACCTGCAAATATTCTCAATGGAATCCAAATTGAAATGTATACTTGTATACTTGCATCTCCCGTTACTGGAAAGTAGAGTGTTCCTATGAAAGCTTTCCTATTAAAGCCTTTGTAAGCTGAAATGACCTAAAGAAGAAATTACCATCAACTTATATGAAAACATTTTTAAGCATTCGCAGACCCACCCAACTAACCTACTAAATCATACCAAGAAACACGTGAAAACATTATATCATTTGCTACAATTGAAATGCTTGTTACATCCAGTTTTATGCTAAGAGTAATATCCCTACAATCTCTCTTAGGCTTTTCTGACATCTTGGAACATATTTTCCTAAGGGTTGCACAAAACAAATCAAGATAAAGCACAGCTGCTCAAACACAGTTCAGAGCTATAGAGGCTTGATGCAGAAATGCTTAGTTCTGTGGAAGGACCTTGTCATTCTCTCTGCTCAGAGTGTGTGCTGCTTCTGTGATGTTACCCTGCAAAATGAATGCTGAACTCTTGTTTTTACTTTTCATCTATTTTTGTAAAAGTAAAAGATCCTCTTTGATTTCTTTCAGTTGTGGAAAACAGATACTAATCTAGATCTTGAAGAAAAGCAAAGTGGTATAAAAGCGACCTTTCAGATAGTGGGGGAAACCTGTGTACCACTGAGTTGTATCAAGTGAAATATTATGTATCTTACTTAAATTAATATTAGGCAACTGTCTCTTGGATTTCTCCGGAAAGAGTGACATACATGACCACGTGAATCAACTCTAGATGTTGGTTCCATTATTTTTTAACCTATAAAAAAAGATTTTTTTTTTACATAAAAAAAAGGTTTTTTTCTTTTTTTACCTAAAATTCTCTCTATGCATGCTTGTATAAACCTTGTATTAGAAATACTCCAAGGTGGCATAATTGACTGACTTAAGTTTTATCTCTTATCCCCAAATCTTCCTGCCTTTGGTAAAATGCTGGTATTTAGGAGATTGCATAAGAGGCAAAATACGGGGAAGACTGGAGGCAAATGTCTACAGTAAGCCACAAATTGATTCATCAGTCCTCAGAAACAGAAAGCTGGTCCTCACAGTGATTTGGCAAGCCTCTCAGAATCTTTTTTTTAAAAGAAAACAGAAATAATTTTAAGTGAGGTGTGCATGTGATTTGTAAACTTTCTATAATATAGATGTCAGTGAGGCTATGGTAGTATATGAATGGTGTATTCATATTGAATGTAATTTTACTTTTTCAAGAAATATATTTGATTAGAACCTCTCCAGAAGGAAGCCAATTATTTTCTGTGTCAGAAAAAGATCTGCTTTGCCCAAAATCCCTTTTCTTCTGATTTATACCTCAAGATATGCGTAAAGTTGACACTTATAGTCCAAAGTTAACACTCATGATTTTCCCTTTTTTATCTTCATTATAGAACTTAACAAATACTCTACTTTTTCTGCTTGTCTCCTGCTCACCTGCACACTTACCATGTAAAATGTATTTACATATTTAGTAATTTATACATAGTTTTTGTTGTTCCAGCTTCCATTTAAGCAAGAATAGATTCTTTATGAGATGATTGCAACGTTCAGTGTCATGTTGTTGCAATTAGCAATCTTTTGGTTCTGAGCAGACGCTGAAAAACAGCGTGATCCATTCTTGAGTGTTTGCCCAAGTTTCTGTGTGCAACTTAGGCTTATTCATATCCACAAATAATTGTAAGTAACAGAACATTAAAAACTAGAATAATTTGCTGCTTAAGATGAGTCACTTCCAGTGGAAAAAAAAAGCAGACCTCTGCTCATAAGACCATGAAACCTGTATTGAATGTCTCAGGGCGTTTCCCATGGTTTCTTGATCATGTTGGTCTGTAGTGAGTCTGGTCTAGTCTGTAAGTCTGAGTTGCCTATTGATCACATTTATTTCACAACAATCTGTATGAGGATCATCAGCACTATCCCACAATCTGCGTTTCTTGAGAGTTTAAAATACTATACACTTTTTTTTTTTTTTGGTCTGTGATTCTCTGGCTCCCTAGTTGTAAAAGTATGTGACTCACCACACTGCTTGTGTAAGATAGGCAGAATGATTTTGGAAGAGAAGAAATCATTCTTAATTCAGAAAGAAGATGAAATTTCATCAGGTTGTCTTGTGCTAAGTGCTATTTTCCAGTGCAAATGACGAATTATGGAACAAAATGGATGCTTGTGTGCATGCTAAGTTGCATCCGACTCTGTGTGATCCTATGGACTGTAGCCAGCCAGGTTCCTCTATCCAAGGTATTCTTTAGGCAAGAACACTGGACTGGGTTGCTGTGCCCTCTTCTAGGGGATCTTCCCAACCCAGGGATAGAAACTTTGTCTCTTATGTCTCCTGCATTGGCAGGCAGGTTCTTTACCACTAGTGCCACATGGGAAGTGCATTTTGGAGGTGATTCAGTTCAGTTCAGTTCAGTTCAGTTCAGTCACTCAATCATGTCCGACTTTTTGTGACCTCATGGACTGCAGCATGCCAGGATTCCCCATTCATTACCAACTCCTGGAGCCTGCTCAAACTCATGTCCATCATGTCAGTGATACCATCCAACTATCTCATCCTCTGTCATCCCCTTCTCCTTCTGTCTTCAATCTTTCCCAGCATCAGGGTCTTTTCCAGTGAGTCGGTTCTTTGTATCGGGTGGCCAAAGTATTGGCTTATCAGCTTTAGCATCAGTCCTTCAAATGAATATTCAGGGTTGCTTTCCTTTAGGATTGACTGGTTGGATCTTCTTGCAGTCCAAGGGACTCTCAAGAGTCTTCACCAACACCACAGTTCAAAAGCATCAATTCTTCAGCGCTCAGCTTTCCTTATAGTCCAACTCTCACATCCATACATGACTACTGAAAAAACCATAGCTTTGATTAGATGGACCTTTGTTGGTAAAGTAATGTCTCTACTTTTTAATATGCTCTCTAAGTTGGTCACAGCTTTTCTTCCAAGGAACAAGAGTCTTTTAATTTCATGACTGTTATCACCATCTGCAGTGATATTGGAGCCCAAAAACATAAAGTCTGTCACTGTTTCCATTGTTTCCCCATCTCTTTGCCATGAAGTGATGGAACCAGATACCATGATCTTAGTTTTCTGAGTGTTGAACTTCAAGCCAACTTTTTCTCTCTCCTCTTTCACTTTCATCAAGAGGCTCTTAAGTTCTTCTTTGCTTTCTGCCATATGGGTGGTGTCATCTGTGTATCTGAGGTTATTGATATTTCTCCTGGAAATCTTGATTCCAGCTTGTGTTTCATCCAGCGTGGCATATTGCAAGATGTACTATGCATATAAGTTAAATAAGTAAGGTGACAAATATACAGCCTTGATGTACTTGTTTCCCAATTTAGAACCAGTCTGTTGTTCCATGTCCAGTTCTAACTGTTGCTTCTTGACTTGCATACAGATTTATCAGGAGACAGGTCAGGTGGTCTGATGTTCCCATCTCTTGAAGAATTTTCCACAGTTTGTTGTCATCCACACAGTCAAAGGTTTTAGTGTAGTCAATTAAGCAAAAGTAGATGTTTTTCTGGAACTCTCTTGCTTTTTTGATGATCCAGCAGATGTGGGTGATTTGATCTCTGTTTCCTCTGCCTTTTCTAAATTGGAAGTGATTAGAAGTAGGCAATTAAGAAAGCACGATAAGAAAGTCAGCATAGATCATCACTTTTCTTCTCTTTAGAGAAGAAAGTTGAAAACCTTATTTTCTAAGCACATCTCAGGCCACACCCCCTCCACCACCACCGAACTTCTTATTCTATATTGAATAACTCAGGCTTTGTGCAACACTGCATCCTTTGTGCACGAGGACACTTGCTCAGAACATCCTTCTACCCCACCTTTGTTACTTGACAAATACCTATTCCTTTAGGACTGAGTTCAAATGATCTCTCCTTTGAAATGTCTCCTCAGAATCCACTGGGCTTTCAAAGGTTTTATTCAGACATTATTTCTATCCTACTGAAAACATTCAGAAAACCAAGATCATGGCATCTGATCACATCACTTCATGGCAAATAGATGGGGAAACAATGGAGACAGTGACAGACTTTATTTTGGGGGGCTCCAAAATCACTGCAGATGGTGACTGCAGCCATGAAATTAGGACAATTGCTCCTTGGAAGAAAAGTGATGACCAACCTAGACAGCATATTAAAAAGCAGAGATGTTACTTTACCAACAAAGGTCCATCTAGTCAAAGCTATGGTTTTTCCAGTAGTCATGTATGGATGTGAGCGTAGGACTATAAAGAAATCTGAGCACTGAAGAATTGATGCTTTTGAGCTGTGGTGTTGGAAAAGACTCTGAAGAGTCCCTTGGACTGCAAGGAGATCCACCCAATAAATCCTAAAGGAAATCAACCCTGAATATTCATTGGAAGGACTGATATTGAACCTGAAACTCCAATACTTTGGCCACCTGATTTAAAGAACTGACTTTGGAAAAGACTCTGATGCTGGAAAAGATTGAAGGTGGGAGGAGAAGGCGACAACAGAGGATGAGATGGTTGGATGGCATCACTGATGCAATGGACATGAGTTTGAGCAAGCTCCCGGGGTTGGTGATGAACAGAGAATCCTGGCGTGCTGCAGTCAATGGAGTCTCAAAGAGTCTGACATGACTGAGAGACGAAGTTAACTGATTAAAAGCTAATTATACTAGTAATTGATATGTGAAGAATATTCATTGTCTATATGTGCCTCTAGACAAACAAGACACTTACCATGTCCCTTTCCCCAGACTTTATTCACTTGACATAGTGAAACAATCTTTTGTTTAATTTCAGGTTTTTCTTTGTATTATGTTGTATTATGTTGTATTATGACATGTTATTTCATTTACTGCTTTATTTGGCCACCATTGTCCTTATATCTCTCTTCATCTTGGATTTCTTCAGTCTTGCTGAACCATGTTCTTCAGTAATTTTTTTAGAAATGAGTCATAGGTAGTAAACTTTCTAAGTCTTGCATATCTAAAAATGAAAATATTTATTTTGTTCTCCCACATGAGTGAGTTTGGCTGGGTAAAGAAATCCAGGTTATTTTTTTTTCTTTCATAACTGTGGTAATATTTCTCCATTGTCAACTTGAATCCAGTGTTACTAATTTTAATTGGTAGAGAACTCTTTCATAGGCTATCTAATTTTTTCTCTTGAGAAACTCTTAGGATTTTATGTTTGTATTTGGCATTCTGTGATTACATTAGGGTGTGTCTGACTGTGGATAGTGGTTTTCTACTCATGCAGAGTTACTCAGAAACTTTGGATCCTTTCAATATTTTGAATGACTCACTTTCATGATTAAGTTTCTTCAGTTAACTTATAGTTTGGAATTGCTATTTGTATTTATAGTTGAGTATCTTCATCAAACAGGATTGTTTGATCTGAAGATCTCTTCAAATCAAATAAGAACCTAGTTTATTGTTCTGTGTTAAATTCAACAAAGGTCTGTCTAGTCAAGATTGTGGTTTTTCTAGTGGTCATGTATGGATGTGAGAGTTGGATGGTGAAGAAAGCTGCGCACTGAAGAATTGATGCTTTTGAACTGTGGTATTGGAGAAGACTCTTGAGAGTCCCTTGGAATGCAAGGAGATCCAACCAGTCCATCCTAAGGGAGATCAGTCCTGAGTGTTCATTGGAAGGACTGATGCTGAAGCTGAAACTCTAATACTTTGGCCACCTGATGTGAAGAGCTGACTCGTTGGAAAAAACCCTGATGCTGGGAAAGATTGAAGGCAGGAGGAGAAGGGGATGACAGAGAATGAGATGGTTGGATGGCATCACCGACTTGATGGACATGGGTTTGGGTAAACTCCAGGAGTTGGTGATGACAGAGAGGCCTGGCATGCTGCAGTCCATGGGGTCGCAAAGAGTCAGACACGACTGAGTGACTGAACTGACCTGAAATTCTGAAAATAGAAGATGCCTTAGATGTTTGAGAGTAGGGTTGGGCAGGGAAGATTTGAAACGTATACAAATAAATTTTATTTAGTGTCTGAATATGTTACCTGGTTCACTGTCCACCTTGGGAGTACTGTGTCAGAACTCCCATTTGAGGGCCCTGCTCCAAATTTATCCTGTAGATGATGGAAATCAGTGGTTCTCCTTCCTTCCCTCTCTTTGCTGTGGATTTGTAAGTTCCAAGTTATTGCAGGTTCTGCTTCCCGTCATCTCTAGCCCCATCCTTCATAAAGAGGACTCTCCTAGGGAGGTAACTCACTTTGTATATGAAACAGTCTTTCCGGCTTCATCCTGGGGCAAGTACTGCTGTTGCCAACTGCTTTTGTACAGAAGGTGGAGGATGGGGGTGAGGAGGAAGCCAGCTGGCCCAGGTTATCCAAATGAAGTCTTTAATTAATTGCTCTTACTGCTCCCAGGGGCCGCTCCCTGTCTTTGATTTGCTCAGTGTGCGCACAGTGGTTCTCCGAGCCTCTTCAGCAAATGCTAAGGCAATATTAGAGCCTTCCTTCTCCAGCAGAAGCCCTTACATTACTACTCTCTGTTTTTTGCTTTCTCCAGCAAGATCATTATACTTGTTCTTTACCATCAAAACTTCCTTCAAAATTGCTGATTTCTGAGTCCATCTTCTTTACCTAGAGGCTAAAATGGATTTATTATCTATTAAAATATTTTCTATCATTTCTATGTATATGTGTGCCTGCAATTCCAGTAGGCACAGAAGGGGAGCTGGAGCATGTTTTGGTTCATACTTTTCGTGAATGTATTGATTGTACACTGCAGTAATTATTCTCTGCTTACAGGAGTCTCCTGGAGAAGGCAATGGCACCCCACTCCAGTGCCCTTGCCTGGAAAATCCCATGGACGGAGGAGCCTGGTAGGCTGCAGTCCATGAGATCGCTACAAGTAGGACACGACTGAGTGACTTCACTTTCACTTTTCACTTTCATGCGTTGGAGGAGGAAATGGCAACCCACTCCAGTATTCTTGCCTGGAGAATCCCAGGGACAGGGGAGCCTGGTGGGCTTCCATCTGTGGGGTCGCACAGAGTAGGACACGACTGAAGCAACTTAGCAGCAGCAGCAGCACAGAAGTCTCCCCACTAGAAAGTGACCCCCAGCCACAGCATTAACGTCTTGGCAATCCCAATTGTGAGCCCAGCTGTCTGTAAGTGGGGAGGCTGGATGAACAAGGGCACGGAAATCTAAAAACACAAAGGCTTATGGAAGAGAGAATTGTGACTATTCTGTTACTGGAAAGAAAAAAAGAAAAGACACTGATGAGGGGAGAGCGCGAGAAATTCTTTGTGTGATATTGAGGTTGTTCTTGACCCCTTTCTGAGCTCCAGTTCTCCCATTTGGGAAACATGGCTACAGGACGGCCAAGATACTTTTGTTTAATCACTGTTTGGTTCCATGAATTTGGTTCCAGGAATCTAAGGGCCTTACCAAGACCACTGATCTCATAGCATCCTACAGATAGAAACCATATGGTTAACCCTCATCCTAAAATAGTAAGGAAATTATTCTTTCATAATTCTTTTTTCTATGATTTATGAGGAGCACTCTCTTGCCATCAAACAATTCTCCACTGTTATGCTTGGTTCTTCCCCTTTCAACCACCTGTTCTCAATGATATACTCTGTGGCTGATTCTACTAATTTCTGATAAGGCGTTAACTGATGAGAGCCATGTTAGCTGATAAGGACTGAAGGAAGATGCTTTATAGAATTATATACTGTTTTTTGAGGCAGCATTTAATAAAAAACATTATCTTTTCTTCAGTTGTTAGGAGAAAAACTACATACAGATCACGTGGTTGACAACATGGGGGTTAGGGACGCCACCTATGATGGCATCTGATTCTATAGCATGATTACCTAAATTAAGAGCAATTAAGAGCAATTAATTGGCTACTGTAGAAGCTCTAAACACTTAAAAAGATAAAGTCATACTAGTAAAATGATACAGAGTGACACTGATATTTGAGGAAGGGCACATTACTTGAAACCTTCTCAAATTCTAGTCTAGGGTCAAACAGTCACCTCCCTCTTGCTTGCTATCATGTTTCAGCTTACAGAAAAATATGACATTTTTTACAGTCTTATGCATCTTCACTGATAATATGTTGTATTTTTTCCAGTCGACACTAAAATAACTCATTTCTAATTTTTTAAATTCATGAAGATGTCGAAATATTTCCACATACTTCTACCAGGTGCATCTATTTTAAATTGGAGCTAGACAATTCTAGGCTGAAGACCAGCCAACATAAAATATTTTCTATAAAAGATGTGTATTCAGTAGTTGATAGCATTAAATTTGCTCTATCTAAAGCAGAATTCAAATAGACATAGGAACAAACAATATAAGAGCAATCTTGATTCAGATACATATGACTTAAAAATTAAAAACACAAGTTTATCAGTTGAATAAATAAGTAATATTTAGCACTTATTTATGTGTGAAAAAAGTAGTTATTCACCAATATAAGCATTTCTCAAAATGTTGTTACTAGATTCAAGGAGAGTTTCTGCAAAAGTTTTGATTGTGAATTTTCAATGTAACTGAAGTTTAGAAAACAACCTGCACACCCAGAATCACTAAAAGTTACAGTGAGGCTACCAAGCATTTTTTAGGTTATAGAGCAGTTGACATTCTCTTATACGGTTGTGTGTGTGCTCTGTCATGTCTGACTCTATGCGACCACATGGACTGCCACTTGCCAGCCTCCTCTGTCCGTTGAATTTTCCAAGCAAAATCCGGGAGCATGTTGCCACTTCCTTCTCCAGGGGATCTGTCCAACCCAGGACTCTAACTTGAGTCTCTTGCATCTCCTGCATTGGCAGAAGGATGGA
Organism: Antilocapra americana; assembly: GCA_007570785.1. Classification (NCBI taxonomy): domain Eukaryota; kingdom Metazoa; phylum Chordata; class Mammalia; order Artiodactyla; family Antilocapridae; genus Antilocapra; species Antilocapra americana. The sequence goes on along the minus strand of ML660200.1, from coordinate 57,031,957 downwards.
TACTTTACCACTGCACCACTTGGGAAGCCCTTGCACTGCTGATGAGAGCTAAAATGGCATAGTCACCTTGGGAAAGTAAATATGGCAGTGTCCACAAAAGCTTAACAAGTGCATAGTCTGTGCACCTGCTAGACACAGGTGTCTAGCCAACTTATAGCCCAGAAAGGCAAACATTTGGGCCTCAAAATACACTTACAAGAAATTTGTAGCAGTGTTACTTGTAACAGTCCCAAACTGGAAAGAATTTGTTGTCCATCAGTGCTTAAATAAATTGTGAAACAGCTGTATAATGGAGTACTCCAAAACGATGAAAGCTCCAATACTTCTGCTACCTTTTGCAAAGAGCTGACTCATTGGAAAAAGACCCTGATGCTGGGAAAGATTGAGGGCAGAAGAAGGGGCCAACAGAGGATGAGATGATTGGATGGCATCACTGACTCATTGGACATGAGTTTGAGCAAACTCTGGGAGATGGTGAAGGACAGGGAAGTGCTGCAGTCCATGGGGTCGCAAAGAGACATGACTGAGAGACTGAACAACAAAACAATGAAAAAGAATGAACTACAGTTAGATGATAGAACATGGATGAATCTCACAGTAAGTTCAATAAGAATGTATGACACAGAAGAACATATACTGTACAGTTCATTTAAATGAGGCTAAAAGCAAGCAAAACTATAATCAGAAAACAAGTTATCTTTTTAAAGGAACTATTGACTGGGAGGAGGTATAAGGAATACTTCTGGAGTGCTTCTATTATTCCGTATCTTGATGTGGTATTGTGATTACCCCTGGGAAGAAGGCTTAAAGCCTGCCAAGACTTGGCCTCCTAGACCATGCCCCCTCTCATGTTTATGTCATTACAGTGGATACAGATGGTGCTCCACCCACATCCCCCTGGGTCTTCTTATGGAGCCCCCTCAACTTCTAGCTGCTGTACTTTAGCCAGCTCACAGCTGCAATTTTCAGAAGACTCTCCTTTGGTTACTGGAGCTCCTTTGGCTGTACCTGCCTGGAGCTGGAAGTGCTTATATCCCACACAGGGCAGGCTGTGACTAATGGCTGACTGGTGTGAAAGAGTGAAAGCCCATCTCCTTTCCCCCAAGACAAGACAAACTCTCTGTACAACTACCTATAGGATTAGACTAGAGCTGTGACTTGAACTAACACTGCTCCGTTGCTTAGCTTCTTCCCCTTACCTGTCTAGTTTCTCCTACTCCTCTACTGGCTTCTTCTGTGAGTTCAGCCTTAACAAATCTCTTGCCCACAGATTCTCATGTCAAGGTCTTTTTATGCTGTCTTGGCTTGCTAACATCTTGTGAAACATTTATCAGTGATTTACGTTTTGGCAAAATGCAAAAAGATTAGCAGTGCAGTCATCTGACAGGACCCTCAGCCAGCAGAAGACCCACTGCTGGCTCATGATTGGGCTCAATGATGATGTTTAGAAAAGGTCCAAAGCATGAGCCTTGACTGGAAAGGAGGCCTGAGTGGGGCATGAGAGACATTCTTCAGGCTACAAGGAGTAGTGTTAGATTTTCATCATCTGGACACAGGGAAGAAAGAAAAAAGACTCAAAAAAGAAACTATTTTGAACAAAAGACAGTCTAATTTTATCTAGGACTAGCCTTGAACTAATATTTATTAACTCTGTGTGTGAATGCATGTTGTGATTTAATAAATCAGGGAACTTAATTTTTTAAGTGGTTGAGAATGGGGCAATAACTCCTTGTCCCGCATTGTAATAACTACCTGTCCCAGATGAAACCATAAGCTTTCATGATTGAATGAGATTACAAAAGCTTGTTTGATAAGAGCACAGTTATCCAATGGAAAAGCAGATCAGAACTAAGTATTCCAACTCAAATAGGTGATCAAAAATTTTTGGCCCAAAATCCATGTTAAGATTTACCGATATTAACAGCCAGTGGTATGAGCTTTAGAATTAATTACCTAGTGAGTCAATAATCATAAAAATATCTAACATATCAGATGGAAATTTCAAAAATATTTTAAACCTATACCTCACAATTTCAGTTTATTTATATATAAAATTATTTTAAATTAGCCTTTTAAACAGTTTGTGCTAAAAGTATTAAGTGATTGAATTGGAGTGAATGGTAATTAAAGTTACCAAAAGAGCCTGTGACAAAAGGAGATGATCAAAACAAAAAATGTACAAAGGAAACTGTGCATCGACAAAGGCTACACTGAAGCATGCCAACATTTCAGTTGTGTTTATCTCTGTTTGCTGGGACTGAGGATCGTTTTATTTTCTTCATCAGGAAAAGGGTAGTTTATGAAAAACATGATGTGTAATGCACATTAAATGTGCATTAATTTTTTTAAACATCATCCTTGTAGAGAAGGGGGATGAAAAGAAGCAAATGTAGACAAATATGGGAAGCCTATTGAAAACTGTGTTCATTTCCCCAGTGGAGCTCGACTCCCCCATCCTGCAACACAAAATTAGTGCAGCTCACATTTTCATCAGAATTCCGCTGTAACTCAAAAAGCAATATGGCTGGAAGTCTCCTGGTCCCTACATGAACTCTCCAATTCACAGTTACCTCAGATAGAGACTTGGGGGGCGACTGTCACCTAGGCATGGGCGTGCTGTGAAACACGTTATTATGAAGGCTTGTGTGATTGGATAGAGAGATTTACTTTGATTTCTTTGAATTACCCTATACTGCTTAGTGAATGTTCCATCATAAGGGAGCATCACAGACAAAAATGGAACTCTTTTTGTTGGTAGTGGTGAGATTAAACAATCGGCCATTTTCCTAACATCTATTTCCTTCATGGACAGATACTGAAAGGGAGTGGATAGGCGCATGTAAACACACACATATGCCCTTTACCTGGTGGAAAATAAATTATATTTGTGCATGTCTCCCTTAGTAATTGCTCAGTGACTCCTTATGGTTTATAAATGCCTGTAAATTATAAGGCATGACAAAAAAAAGAAAAAAAATTTTAAAGGAATGAATTTCAAAGAAAAGGTATAGCTGATGAGAACAAAATTCTTACCAAGAGGTTTTAATTAACAAGTTTTCATTACATTGAATGGGATCAGATGTGAACCTGTGGGATTATTTATTTAATACTTGGCATTTATTTAATACTTGGCAAAAGGTGAGTAATACCTTTTATCTGAACATCTTAGAATATTTTTTAAACACAAAACCTCTGTAATACCTGCATTATTGTTTTGTTTTATGATAAGTCATCAAAGAGCTTGTAAAGTCAACAGAGGTCACCTAGAATGAGATTGATTCCATAACACACTCCTCCCCCTATGGCCCTCAATTAGGATTTAAGAACTCCACAACTTCAACTCTAGAACATTCTATAACATGAGACCCATATCTTTAACTTTTAGAGGTAATTTTTAAGGAGATGCCTCTAGGAAAAAAATATCTATACATGAATACATACAGTTAAATATAATCTACCTAAGAATATATTCCTTATGATTACACAGTGGAAGTGATGAATAGATTCAAAGGATTAGATTTGGTAGACAGTGCCTGAAGAACTATGGATAGAGGTCTGTAAAATTGTATAGGAGGCAGTGACCAAAATTATCCCAAAGAAAAAGGAATGCAAGGAGGCAAAGTGGTTGTCTTATGAGGCTTTACAAATAGCTGAGAAAAGAAGACAAATAAAAGGCACAGGAGAAAGGGAAAGATATACCCAACTGAATGCAGAGCTCCAGAGAATAGCAAGGAGAGATTGAAAATGCCTTCTTAAGTGAACAATACAAAGAAATAGAGGAAAACAACAGAGTGGGAAAGACTAGAGATCTCTTCAAGAAAATTGGAGATATCAAGGGAACATTTCATGAAAGGATGGGCACGATAAAGGTCAGAAACAGTAAGGACCTAACAAAAGCAGGAGAGATTAAGTAGTGGCAAAAATACACAGAAGAACTATACTAGAAAAGTCTTAATGACTCAGGTAACGAAGATGATGTGGTCACTCACCTAGAGACAGACAATGTCAAGTGTGAAATCAAGTGGACCTTAGGAAGCATTACTAAGAACAAAGCTAGTGGAGGTGATGGAATTACAGCTGAGGTATTTCAAGTCCTTAAAGATGATGCTGTTAAAGTGCTGCACTCAGTATGACAGCAACTTTGGAAAACTCGGCAGTGACCACAGGACTGGAGAAGATCTGTTTTCATTTCAATCTCAAAGACAGGCAGTGCCAAAGCATGTTCAAACAATTTTGCTCATTTCACATGCTAGCAAGGTGTAATGCTCAAAATCTTTCAAGCTAGGCTTCAGCAGTACACAAACCAAGAACTTGCAGATGTACAATTTGGTTTAGAAAAGGCAGAGGGTTTCCCGGTCAGGGAAGCCTTTCTTCTGGAAAACAGTGTGGAGGTTCCTTAAAAAACTGCAAATAGATCTGCCATATGACCCACCAATCCCACTGCTGGGCATATACACCGAGGAAACCAGAATTGAAAGAGCCACGTGTACCCCAATGTTCTTCGCTGCATTGTTTACAATAGCCAGGACATGGAAGCAACCTAGATGCCCATCAACTGACGAATGGATAAGAAAGCTGTGGTACATATACACAATGGAATATTACTCAACATTAAAAAATAATTCATTTGAATCAATTCTACTCAGATGGACTGAACTGGAGCCCATTATCCAGAGTGAAGTAAGCCAGAAGCAAAAACAACAATACAGTATATTAACACATATATATGGAATTTAGAAAGATGGTAACGAGAACCCAGCATGCGAGACAGCAAAAGGAACGCAGATGTATAGAATAGACTCGTGGACTCTGTGGATGAGGGAAAGGGTGGGATGATATGGGAGAATGGCATTGAAACATGTTAATTATCATATGTCTAATCAATCACCAGCCCAGGATTGATGCTCGGGGCTGGTGCATCGAGATTTCCCGGGGGGAGGGAGGAGGGAGGGGGGCTCTGGAGGGGGAGCATATGTAAACCCATGGTGATATCATGTCATTGTGTGGCAAAACTAATAAAAAAAATAATAATAATAATAAAAAGAAAAGGCAGAGGAACCAGAAATCAAATTGCCAACATTCATTGGATCATAGAGAAAGCAAAGCAAAGTGTAGTCTGCCTCATCGACTACACTAAAGCCTTTAACTATGTGGATCACAAAAATCTGTGGAAAATTCTCAAAAGAGATGGCAATACCAGACCACCTTGCATGTCTTCTGAGAAACCAGTATTCAGGTCAAGAAGCAATAGTTAGAACTGGATATGATACAGCAGATTGATTCAAAATTGGAAAAGGAGTAAATCAAGGCTGTATATTATCACCCTGCTTGTTTAACTTCTTTGCGGAGTACATTATGCAAAAAGCTGAGCTAAATGAATCACAAGCTGGAATCAAGACTGCTGAGAGAAATGTCAATAATCTCAGATATACAGATGATACTGCTCTAATGGCAGAAAGTGAAGAGGAACTAAAGAGCCTCTTGATGAGAGTGAAAGAGGAGAGTGAAAAAGCGGGCTTAAAACTCAGCATTCAAAAAACCAAGATGGTGGCATCTGGTCCCATCACTTCATGCCAAATAGAAGGAGAAAAAGTAGAAACAGTGACAGATTTATTTTCTTGGTCTCTCAAATGACTGCAGACAGTGACTGCAGCCATGAAGTTAAAAGATGCTTGCTCCTTGGAAGGAAAACTATGGCAAACCTAGACTGCATATTAAAAGCAGAGACCTCACTTCTCTGACAAAGGTCCATATAGTCAAAGTTATGGTCTTTCCAGTGATCATATATGGATGTGAGAGTTCAACCATAAAAAAGGCTCTGTTAATTGCTCAGTAGTGTCCAACTCTTTGAGACCCCATGGACTATAGCCCAGCAGGCTCCTCTGTCCATGGAGTTCTCCAGGCAAGAATACTGGAGTGGGTTACTGTTTCTTTCTCCAGGGGATCATCCCTACCCAGGGATTGAACCGGGTCTCCCGCATCGCAGGCAGATTATTTACCATCTGAGCCACCAAGGAAGCAGAGAAGGCTGAGCGCCAAAGAATTTATGCTTTCAGATTGTGGTGCTGGAGTAGTGCAATAGGTACAACAGACGCTTGAGAGTCTGTTGGACTACAGGGAGATCAAACCAATCAATCCTAAAGGAACCAACCCTGAGTATTCATTGGGAGGACTGATATTCAAGTTCCAATACTTTGGCCACCCGATTTGAAGATCAGACTCATTGGAAATGACCCCAGTGATGGGAAAAATCGAGGGTAAAAGGAGAAGGGGGCAAAAGAGGATGAGATGGTTGTATGCTATCATTGACTCACTGGACATGAGTTTGAGCAAACTCTGGGAGATGGTGAAGGACAGGGAAGCCTCACATGCTGCAGTCCATGGGGTCACAAAGAGTCGGACACCACGTAGCTACAGAACAACAACATATACATATAAAGGGTTCATAACCAGTGAAGTATTAATAGCAGTAGAACCAAAGTGAAGAGTCTGTATACACTAAATAGAAAGGTGGAGTGCTTAGGATTTTTTTTCCCCTGACTCCTTTGTCAGATGTAATCTTGCTGAAGTCTCTTAATGTTTGTTCAGAGGTTCTCAAATTTTCTTGGTTTGTGATTCCCTAATGTCTCAGTATATTTTTCACCATGCCCCTAAGGCAAAGGAAATACGTAGGAGTTCCATTTATTAAGTAGTTTGGTCTGAATAACTAATAATAGTGGTTGGTATGATGTCCAACAGTCGGCACTGTGCTTTCCTCAGCAATTTACATTCTCCCTCAGCAGCTTCTATGAGTTCACTGCCAAGGGGCTCTTGGGCACCTCATCTCAGCTTGGGAAGAACAGCTTTAGATCATCTATGCATGAGGTGGAGTAAGCGGCAGAACTGGTCTTGGAGGAACTTGAGACAAGTGAAAGGGGTTGCATGGAGGGAGGTACCTTTCATTACAACTCCAGGTAAAAGTGCCTGTTACTACCCTTCAAGACTAATGAGTACAGTGCTCACCCTAGGAAAGGGGGGACCAGCAGGTCTCATACAGAACACGTAGGAAGCCTCGTCTAGCGCAGATTTCGCAATCTCTTTAGACAAAGCCTGCACTATGACAAACCCTCTACATTGGTTTGTTCTATTCATTTCACCTCTTCATTGACTATGACTCATCCTACAATCTACATAACCTCAAGGATAACTATTTTAAATAAAATAGGCCTCTGTATCTGAATCACACCCAAAGAAATAGACTTCTCATAAATACTGAGCTTTGTTTGGGGCAGCCAGATTTAAAACATAAGCATCAATGAAACTGGTTTTGGAGAACCCTGGTGGGACAGCCCAAAGAACTAGGCAGTCTGTGGATCTGACAATGCAGTATGGTAACACCTCTGTGTGCTCACCAATTGGATGAGAGGAACTGGGTGTTTCAAAGTGCCCTGGGCATTGTTTCCTTAATTTCTCTTTCTGATTTCTCACTGTTAGTGTATAGGAATGCCAGGGATTTCTGTGTGTTGATTTTGTATCCTGAAACTTTGCTATATTCACTGATTAGCTCTAGTAATTTTCTGGTAAAGTCTTTAGGGTTTTCAATATAGAGGATCATGTCATCTGCAAACAGAGAGAGTTTTACTTCTTCCACAATGAGGTATCACTTTACACCAGTCAGAATGGCTGTAATCCAAAAATCTACAAGTAATAAATGCTGGAGAGGATGTGGTGAAAAGGGAACTCTCTTACACTGTTGGTGGGAATGCAAACTAGTACAGCCACTATGGAAAACAGTGTGGAGGTTCCTTAAAAAGCTGCAAATAGTCTTGCCATATGACCCAGCAATCCCACTGCTGGGCATATACACCGAGGAAACCAGAATTGAAAGAGCCACGTGTACCCCAATGTTCATCGCTGCATTGTTTACAATAGCCAGGACATGGAAGCAACCTAGATGCCCATCAACTGACGAATGGATAAGAAAGCTGTGGTACATATACACAATGGAATATTACTCAGCATTAAAAAAAAATTCATTTGAAGCAATTCTACTCAGATGGACGAAACTGGAGCCCATTATCCAGAGTGAAGTAAGCCAGAAGCAAAAACAACAATACAGTATATTAACACATATATATGGAATTTAGAAAGATGGTAACGAGAACCCAACTTGTGAGACAGCAAAAGGAACACAGATGTATAGAACAGACTCGTGGACTCTGTGGATTAGGGTAAGGGTGGGATGATATGGGAGAAGGGCATTGAAACAAGTTAATTATCATATGTCTAATCAATCGCCAGCCCAGGATTGATGTTCGGGGCTGGTGCAGCGAGATTTCTCCGGGGGGGGGGAGGGAGGAGGGGGGGGGGTTCTGGAGTGGGAGCATATGTAAACCCTTGGTGATATCATGACATTGTATGGCAAAAACAATAAAAAAAAAACAATAAAAAAAAAAAAGTGCCCTGGGCAGAGGAAACGGTGGTTTAAGTGAGATGAGAAGTTTCAAGAGTAGGAGGCTTTCAGTTGCAGGCGTTGATTGGCTCTGGAACTGATTGTCACACAGGAAATTCCATGAGCATGCGTTTTGGAGAATACAGGGATTTTTGTTTGTTTTAGCCAGCAATTAGTGATTCTCCTGTCACTCCAAGAATGCCAGAGACTTTCTAATCAGGCTCTGTTGAGAATGAAATGCTCTGTTCACAGTTAAACACAATTCCACTTTTTAAGAAATGTAGATAGAGTGCCTACTAAGCACCAGGCACTATCTGGATTTATGGAATATCAAGGCCTGAAGTGAAGGATGAGCAGGGTGAGGACAACTCCTTCCCTTTCAGGGCTGGGCCTCATTGTTAAGAACAATAGGAGGCTCCATTTTACAACTCAGAGGTAACAGAGGAGGTGTCTAGGCAGTTCACTTTCCTCTCTTACTTCAATTTACTCTTTTTAAATGAGGGGGTTGGAATACATAATCTCCAAGCCCTAACATTCTGATTCTATTTTTCTGTTTTTATTTTTTTACATTATCATGTTGGTTCTGATTCTAGTACTGAACAAAGTTCATTTCAAAGTCAGGGAAATAGTTGGAGCGACATAAATAGAACTCAGGGTATAAACACTGTGTTATCCAAAGGGAAAATAAAGATGACAGGCTACACGTTTTAAAATAAACTCACTGTGGTTTTCAATTCTCAATTCTAACCTTGAATTTTATGACTATTGATTTCCTAAGAAAGAAAGCTGACAGCTCCTACCTTCCTTAAGTACTTTTGTATATTCATTTTACATAAGTCCATTAAAAAAAATTTCAGGGCCAATATATATAACGTTCCATTTAAATGTCCTTGTTAACATCCCCCAAAAGACCTTTCTTATATAACTAAAACAAAAGATTTAATTTTGGACAGAAAAAGTTATACTTGACATTTGTAAGAAATTAAGACCTTGCTTTGCCTTAAAAAACAGTCTTGACTGTTAGGTACTTCAATGAAATGTTATTGATAACACAATGGAATGGGTAAGCTAAGGATCTGAGACCTGCAACACCCGTGATTTACTAAAAGTCACACAATTATTTTATATTTCTGCCTCATTACCATCGTAATGTATTTTATTTATCTTTCACAGTAGTCCTCTAGGGTTATTTCCCTGCTCTACAGACAAGAAAAGAGAGTTTCAGAGAAAATGTATTCTTAAAATAGTCTTCCAACAACAGAGGAACACTTCTCTTCTTCTGTCTACACATGGACATCACCAGATGGTCGATAGGGAAATCAGATTGATTATATTCTTTGCAGCCAAAGATAGAGAAGCTCTATACAGTTAGCAAAAACAAGACTGGGAGCTGACTGTGGCTCAGATCATGAACTCCTTATTGCCAAATTCAGACTGAAATTGAAGAAAGTAGAGAAAACCACTAGATCATTCAGGTATGACCTAAATCAAATCCCTTATGACTTTACAGTGGAAATGAGAAATAGATTTAAGGGACTAGATCTGATAGACAGAGTGCCTGATGAACTGTGGATGGAGGTTTGTGACATTGTACAGGAGACAGGAATCAAGACCATCCCCAAGAAAAAGAAATGCAAAAAAGCAAAATGGCTGTCTGAGGAGATCTTACAGACAGCTGTGAAAAGAAGGGAAGTGAAAAGCAAAGGAAAAAGGAAAGATATACCCATCCGAATGCAGAGTTCCAAAGAATAGCAAGGAGAGATAAGAAAGCCTTCCTCAGTGATCAATGCAAAGAAATCGAGAAAAACAATAGAATGGGAGAGACTAGAGATCTCTTCAAGAGAATTAGAGATACCAAGGGAACATTTCATGCAAAGATGGGCACAATAAAGGACAGAAATTGTAGGGACCTAACAGAAGCAGAAGATATTAGGAAGAGGTGACAACAATACACAGAAGAACAATACAAAAAAGATCTTCACAACCAAGATAATCACGATGGTGTGATGACTCATGTAGAGCCAGACATCCTGGAATATGAAGTCAAGTGGGCCTTAGGAAGCATCACTACGAACAAAGCTATTGGAGGTGATGGAATTCCAGTTGAACTATTTCAAATCCTAAATGATGATGCTGTGAAAGTGCTGCACTCAATATGCCAGCAAATTTGGAAAACTGAGCAGTAGCCACAGGACTGGAAAAGGTCAGTTTTCATTCCAATTCCAAAGAAAGGCAATGCCAAAGAATGCTCAAACTGCCACACAATTGCACTCATCTCACACACTAGTGAAGTAATGCTCAAAATTCTCCAAGCCAGGCTTCAGCAATACATGAACTGTGAACTTGCAGATGTTCAATATGGTTTTAGAAAAAGCAGAGGAACCAGAGATCAAATTGCCAACATCTGCTGGATCATCAAAAAAGCAAGAGAGTTCCAGAAAAACATCTATTTCTGCTTTATTGACTATGCCAAAGCCTTTGACTGTGTGGATCACAATAAACTGTGGAAAATTCTTAAAGAAATGGGAATACCAGACCACCTGACCTGCCTCTTGAGAAACCTGTATACAAGTCAGGAAGTAACAGTTAGAACTAGACATGGACCAAGAGACTGGTTCCAAATAGGAAAAGGAGTACGTCAAGGCTGTATATTGTCACCCTATTTATTTAACTTATATGCAGAGTACATCATGAGAAATGCTGGGCTGGAGGAAGCACAAGCTGGAATCAAGATTGCTGGGAGAAGTATCAATAACTTCAGATGCAGAGACATCACCCTTATGGCAGAAAGTGAAGAAGAACTAAAGGGCCTCTTGATGAACGTGAAAGAGGAGAGTGAAAAAGTTGGCTTAAAGCTCAACATTCAGAAAGCTAAGATCATGGCATCTGGTCCCATCACTTCATGGCAAATAGATGGGGAAACAGTGGAAACAATGGCTGACTTTATTCTTCTGGTCTCCAAAATCACTGCAGATGGTGATTGCAGCCATGAAATTAAAAGATGCTTACTCCTTGGCTGGAAAGTTATGACCAACCTAGACAGCATATGAAAAAGCAGAGACATTACTTTGCCAACAAAGGTCCGTCTAGTCAAGGCTATGGTTTTTCTAGTAGTCATGTATGGATGTGAGAGTTGGACTAAAGAAAGATGAGCACCGAAGAATTGATGCTTTTGAACTGTGGGTTTGGAGAAGACTCTTGAGAGTCCCTTGGACTGCAAGGAGATCCAACCTGTCCATCCTAAAGGAGATCAGTCCTGGGTGTTCATTGGAAGGACTGATGTTGAAGCTGAAACTCTAATACTTTGGCCACCTCATGCGAAGAGTTGACTCATTGGAAAAGACCGTGATACTGGGAAAGATTGAGGACAGGAGGAGAAGAGGACAACAGAGGATGAGATGGCTGGATGGCATCACCGACTCAATGGACACAGGTTTTGGTGGACTCCGGCAGTTGTTGATGGACAGAGAGGCCTGGCATGCTGCAGTTCACGGGGTCGCAAAGATTCGGACACGACTGGGCAACTGAACTGAACTGAATTGAAAATAGTAATGAATTCGGTACTGGGTGTACCTATCTCAAAAGCTCTTGCAATTTCCCCCTATATCTTATGAGATTCTAGCACATAATCTTTACTTTGAGAATTGTACATTCTCACATAGATCGAATGGAAAGGATATCTCCATTTTTCTTCAGAGAATGAGAGGGAGGCAATTAATTGTAAAGGAGGGATAAGAGGGGAAAGTGGTGATAAAGAACTGCCACTCTATTACTCTAAAATGTTTCCAAACTTACATTACACTAACCCTACTCAGACCTTACATTGTACCCAAATTGGATTCCCACAGTTCCTGGAATACACCTTATCTAGCTGCAGCATCTTCACTCTTTTCTCTCTTACAGTGCCTGTCCTTTCTGCTTGCGTACTGAAAGCCTGTTCGTCCTGCAAAGTCCATTTCATGAGTCACTCCCCTCTCATGAGGCTCTTTGAACCTCAGTTTTTCTCAATCGCAGAGTGGAGAAAAGCATTCCAACTGAGATAATCACATCTACCTGGTAGAGTCATTTAAATGATGATTGAGACTTCTATCAGTGATAAAATGTAAAAAGAAAATAAATGGGTGTTTTTTGTCTCACTGTTGAAGATCAAATTTTAGTAGATCCATAGCTTTTATACTTGCTCTTAGATCATGTTTTGGCATTAAAAGTTCCAGTCTAGTCTAACAGTTGCAAAGATGGAGGCTAGTTCAGTAAAGAAATAAATGATCTAAACTTTTATATGATATCAAGCTTTAACCATTGTTGGAGGTCTGAGAAAGGAGGGGAGGGGTACCCCTCAAAATTAGCTTTAGAAGCAACTCATCTTCTGTTGCCTCTGTTGCAATTAAGCCACTGCTCTGGCCTCTGTAAAGTCAGCCTGGGAAAAGAGGGACTAGAGGAAAGGGGCCATGGCTGGCATGCTCTCCTCTGAATAACTGCTTTGAGCATCTAGGAATCCACCATTTCTTCATGTATCGTAACCCACTGAGGCTGTCTTTTTGGAGGAGATTCCTTTTTAAGATGACTCATGTCAACTGACTTTTGGAAGGGGTCTCATTTTGTTCCCACAAGCCAGTTAGAGTGGAAGTACACACCATCACAGTGGTGTCTGCTTACACCCCTTGACTTCAGACTTCTAAAACTTGAATACCATTATCTGTCTCCCTCAACCTCCAGGAAACAAATACCAGAATCTCCCCATTGTCTTTGCTCATTGGCATGAGGTGAAAATAAAATATCTTTCTATTTCTGTGAGAATGGATAAGAAAGTACAAAACTCACACAAAGACATCTCTCTACTCTGCAAACTTCATCCTTATACCAGGGGTACCTGATCAAGCTGGCAAGCTACCTGATAACCATCCTGTTATCCCTTAACATCATTCACAGCACTTCACTTTGAGGTAGAAATTGTTAGGCAGTTAGTTTGGGAACTCTGAGACATCGGCCTGTTTCAATAAACATCCCTCTCCATTAACCTAAAACTATATACCCTTTGTCCTGAATTCTTAACTCTCAGAGAAATGTCCTTGGTCTGATAAATTATCAGCACTCAGATACAGGAGAGGGTAGTAATTAACGTCTGATCCATATGTCTGAAGGAAAAACAACTGGTGGTCATTAATCTTTAGCCCTTCCATCTGATCCATTGTAAAATACCAGGGGTCATGAGATAAGGTCACAGGATGACTGACTTAATGTCTAAGAAAACTAAGAATCTGAAGATCGAAAGAAGCCACACCGATGTCGAGTTAAGCTTGTGACCTTTAAGCTGTGACCTTTAAGCTGATTGCTTAGAAATGAAATATGTTAAAAGTAAGAACCAATCAAAAATGTACAAATCAATACTCGTATAACTGTTTAAACGGCTCCAAGTCCCACCTTTTCAGGCATGTCCCCCCCTCTCAGTGTCTATGCTGAGAGCTTTGAAATAAATCCTTTTTGCTTGCTGTTTGCTTGCCACTGTGAGTGTGTGTTTGCTAAGTTCATTCTCCAGCTTTGAGAACAAGAACTTGGATTCCTGTTTCAACTTCATTATCTGGATCATTGGGTGAGGGAAGGAAATTATTCTTTGGAATCTATTATATTGATCTTTGTCTTTGGGCTCCATTTAACAACCTGTTCCGCAGATAATGGGTTTAAGGAGTAATTGAACCATGAATGTGAAAGTCATCAAGAACCAAAGAGACTTTTCTTTCTTTCCCTCTCTGTCGTGAAACAGCTACTGTAACTCTGCTTCTTCCTGCTCAGAATCCATTTCATTCTCCTCTTTCTGCCCAAATTCTCTTTCTTGGTTTCTCTCTGTATCAATACATACAAAAAACAGCTATCCCACAGCTTCCAATGTTTTATATTTTCTCCCAGAAACCCCAGAAACTGACTAGCTTGAATCTACCAGGCTACAATTGGCCTGGTCCAGACTAAATATCTATTCCTGATCCATTGACCTTTGTTCAACAAACAGGCTATCTTAATTCTTAAGGAAAGGAGATAATAGGTTAGGTAGATACTCCCCAGGGCTTCCTAGGTGACTCAGTGGTAAAGAACCTACCTGTCAAGCTGGATACCTGAGTTGGATCCCTGGTTCATAAAGATCCTCTGGAGATGGAACCGGCAACTCACTCTAGTATTCTTGCCTGGGAAATCCCATGGACAGAGGAGCCTGGCATTTTACAGTCCATGATATCGCAAAGAGTAGGACACAACTTAACTGACAGTGTCAGAAATACACATACTGCCTGCCGCATGGACTGGCATAAATAGATGCTTAGCATGTTCTGCCTTTTCAAGACATTTATTGTCTTCTGAGGAGTAAGATAGAGCAGACTTTGTGGTTAGCTCTCCAAATAACTCTCACTTTCCTTAATCACTGCCCCAGTTCTCATTCAGATATCTTCACCTCCCCTGGGCATCTCTCCCCTGGAGCAAGTGGCTGAAGCCCAACTAATGAACATAATCCCTCTCCCTAGTCACAGTTGTTTGTTCCAGGATGACTGATCAGGCTGAGGAGATCAAAGTAGAGGTTCACTGGTGATTTCTGGAGAAAAAGTGCCCTCCCCCTTCAATTTCAAGAGCTGGCAAGAGCAAGTTTTTGTCTTTGATTTCATAACTTCTCTTTTATATGTCAGGAAACAAAGCACAGAAATCTGAGAAAGGTATTTTTACTGAAATGTTTAAATATGAAGCACACAAAAGATGACAGGAGGGAGTTTTCAGGTCCAAAAACCAGAAACAAAAAAGTAACAAAACTCCTCCTTAGGTGTGGTGTCTTAGACTGCTTGGGTTGTTGTAACAAAATACCACAGACTTGGTAGCTAAACAACAGGGATTTATTTATCATAGTTCTGAGCTAGGAAGTCCAAGGTTAAGGAGCCTGCTAATTGAGTTCCTGGTGAGGACTTTCCTCCTGGCTTGCAGGTGGTCAATTCTCTTTGTGTCCTCCGGGGACAGAGAGAGATAATGAGGATATGGGTGTCTCCTTTTAAATATGCTAATTGTATCAGATCAGCTTTTTTTCTGGATTTTTTTTTGAAGTGTTGTTGATTTACAATACCTATTATGTTAGTTTCAGGTGTATAACATTGTGATTCTATGTGTCTGTGCTTAGTTTCTCAGTCATGTCTGACTTTTTGAAACCTTTTGGACTGTAGCCCACAAGGCTCCTCTGTCCATGGGATTTTTCAGGCAAGAATACTGAAGTGGGTTGCCATTCCCTTCTCCAGGGGATCTTCCCAACTCAGGGATCGAACCTGTGTCTCCTGCATTGCAGGTGGATTCTTTACCTGCTGAGCCATCAGGGAAGCCATAGTAATTCAGTTATATATATATACATATATATATATATATACATACATATATTTATATTCCTTTTAAGATTCTTTTCCCTTATTATACAATATGTGTATAGTTCCTAGTGCTATATAGTAGGTTGTTGTGGTTATCTATTTTATATATATCAGTGTGTATATGTTGATCCCAACCTCTAAATATATCCCTCCCCACCCCCTTTTCCTCTTTGGTAACCATGAGTTTGTTTTCCTAATCTGAGAATCTCTGTTTTGCAAGTAAGTTCATTTGTATCGTTTTTTTTCTAGATTCCACATATAAGTGATATAAAATGATATTTGCTTTGTCCAGCTTAATTCAGTTAGTATGATAATCCCTAAGTCCATCCATGTTGCTGCAAATGGCATTATTTCATTTGTTTTTATGGCTGAGTAGTATTCCATTGTATGTATGTGTGTGTGTGTATACTGCTTCTTCTTTATCCATTCATCTGTTGAAGACATTTAGATTATTTCTATGTCTTGGCTATTGTAAATAGTGCTGTGATGATATTTGCCTAGGAGTGGGATTGCTAGATCATATGGTAATTCTAGTTTCAGTTTTCTGAGGGACTAAGAAAACTAGTGTTCTAGTTTTCTAGTCATTGTGTTCCTTAGTGGCTGCGCTAATTTACATTTCCATTAGCAATGACAGAGGATTCTGTTTTCTCCACACCTCTCCAGGATTTGTTTTTTGTAGACTTTTAATGATGACTATTCAGACTGGTGTGAGGGGGTAGGGCACTTCATTGTAATTTTGATTTGCATTTCTGTAATAATTAGTGATGTTGAGCATCTTTTCATGTGCCTGATGGCCATCTGTGTTCTTTGCAGAAAAGTCTATTTAGATCTTCTGCCCATTTTTCAATTGTAGTGTGTGTGTGTGTATGTGTGTAAGTTGTATGAGCTGTTTTTATATTTTGAAAATTAATCCCTTGTTGGTCTCATTTTCTCCCATTCTGTAGGTTGTCTTTTCATTTTGTTTATGGTTTCTTTTACTGTACAAAAGCTCATAGAGTTGATTAGAATTCAGTTTTTATGTTTGTCTTCATTTCTATTGCCTTGGGAGGCTGAACTAAGGAAGCATTGGTATGATTTATATCAGAAAATATTTTGCCCATTTTTTTCCTCTATGACTTTTATGCTGTCTTGTCTTATGTTTAAGTCTCTAAGCCATTTTGAGCTTATTTTTGTGTACAGTAAAAGAGTCTAAATTTATTGATTTACATGCAGCTGTAAATCAGAGACTGTAAAAAACAGACTGTCTTTTTCCCATTGTATATTCTTGCCTCCTTTGTCAAAGGTTAATTGACCATAACTGTATAGGTTTATTTCTGGGTTCTCTATTCTGTTCCATTGATCCATATGTCTGTTCTTAGGCAAGTAACATGCCATTTTGATTACTGTAGCTTTGTGGTAGTGTCTGGAATATGCCCCCTGCTTTGTTATTCTTCCTCAGAATTGTTTTGGCAATTCTGGGTCTTTAATGGCTCCATATGAATTTTAGGATTATTTGTTCAGTGGGTGAATATGTGCTTAGTTGTGGCTGATTCTTTATGACCCCATAGACTATAGCCCATCAGTCTCCTCTTTTGATGGAATTTTCCAAGCAAAAATACTGCAGTGGGTTACCATTTCCTGCTCCAGGTGATCTCTTTGACCTGGGGATCAAAACTGAGTCTCTTGTATCTCCCACATTGTCAGGTGGATTCTTTACCAAACTGCACCATCTGGGAAGCCTCCAGTTCTGTGAAAAATGTCATGGATAACTTGATAGGGATCACATTAAATATATAGATCAGAACATTTTAAAATTAGTTTTGTTATTCTTCTGGAGCCTTTAGTAATTAACTAATCTTTGACACTTGCTAATTTTACATTTGTCAAAGTTGTATGTTTAGTTTTTTTGAATATTATGTTTTGATGAGCATCAAATGCAAATGGTGAGCAAGCTCAGTTTAAAAACCTACATTTATAAACATTTAATTCACAATGCATGCATTAAAAACACTTCAGTTGTGTGATAGGATTGGCTATCTGCATGGGAATTTTTATTTTAAAGAGATCAGCCTTTTCTCACACTATTCCTTAGGCTGATCTCCCAAGAAAAAATGTCAAAGCACTAGGCATACACAGTCTTACTAGCTGACCCTCAAGATAAGTACACAGATCTGTACTTTTATGTTTCATTAATGTTTGTTTTTGGAAAACAGGTGGACATGAAAAACAAGAAAAATATTGGGAAAACTACAAAATACTATTCAGCCATAACTACACTTAAGACCCTCCAAGTTCTTTTAGTCATCATCCATTGCATAAAGTCCCCAATTTCCTTTTGACTCAGTGATAGGAAATCTTATTAAATTGTTTTACATGAACTTTGAAGTTCACAAAGTTTGTCCTGCTTCTTCCTGAAAATAATCTTAAAGAAAGAGTATGTGGGCTTCTTTCTACAAAAGTCCTTCCTCTTAGCCCATGTTCTATGTAAGTCGTCAGAGTTGAACTGTGGGTGCCTGGTTTTCATTTCTCTTGATACTCTCCCATGGAAAGATCATAGCTGCTGTCTTGTGGTGGGGATGAGTTTGCTCACAATACAGTCAAAAGGTGAGGGGCATGTTGATACACACTACTGTAAAGCAATTGTGCTTCAATTAAAGATAAATTATTTTTTTTTTTAAAGATGAGGGCCATAGTGGAGCCCTCTCAAGTGTGGAGTCAGGAGAGTGGCTGCTTCTTTTTTAGTGTTGGAGAATGAGCCCTGCATCACAAGGGATTATAAATCTTGATTAGTATCTTCTAATTGCAGAGAGAAGAATACTAAGGAAATAATCATAAGTTAATATCAAAAAATCATCCCACCAGAACAATCAGAAATAAAGGCCTGACAGACACTGACTCTGCTAAACTGTACAAAACTAGACTGATAAACAAGTAAATGTGAAATTCCACCATTGCTCAACATTAGGTCTTGAGATAATGACTTGACTAAGTTGGTATGTTTCTAAGTAAATGATTTTGAATCCAGAACAAGTGACTAGTTGTTCAAATAATAGAAAATCATTTGTATAGAACTTGCCTAGAGATGCTAACTCATGGGGCCAAATTCTGTATACGTCTCTACGAAACTTGGCAAACACAAACAAGGGAAGCTCCTTCACATTTTTAGCTTTCCATAAACAAAGATGACAGAGAAAAGGATGAGCTGCTGATGCTTTTCCATTTCATCCTGTGAACATTTCATTCTGGGAATTATCACCAGGGCTAAGGTCTTTGGGCTCGCCATAATTGGACTATTTTACAAGGGATGCAGCCCAACCGGTACTTACTTCGTTGCTGTTGACAGTGCCAGTGCGTGCTGCCCAGGGAGAGGCATACTTCACACAGGATCTGAGACAGCCCCACATATGTACACGCTGTAACACTGACTTCCAGTCGCCAAACACTGAGTGCAAATGAAAGTATCTTTCACATATGTAACTTCAGTTCACCCCCTTATGCTTAACATTATTGAATGAATAAAAGGAAATGTGGGATAACTCTCTGTTGCTTTTCAAACAGGATTCTGCCAGTATTTACTGTTTCTGTTGACAACATTTGAACGATATTTGTTTCCTACGTTTTCCCCCATAATCCATGAAACATTTCTAAGAGAAGCACTATAATCTCCTTGCTCCAGGATTTATGGCTAAAGATATTTAAGTAAATTTTTAAGTCACACCAAATCTAGTAAGACAAGTATCAGCTCCGTGATCATCAAGAAAAGTAGTAAATAGAAGATAAAACCTTGTCCTGATCTTTGATGAAGACTGCATCTGTCTGCTCTGAAACATTTAGTGTAGTTCTGGGCAATAGACTTTAAGAAAGACAGAGCAAATCCAGAAAATAGAAAAAGGAACTCATAAACTATTGAAGCAAAGTAGATGGTAGGTAGCGGGTAGAAGGAGATCTCATTTTTGAGAGGAAAAAAATATCTAGTGTTTTGCAATCTGACAGTCAGTGTGATAGTTTATTTGAATCCTCTTTACTAAGGACTTCCCTGGTGGCTCAGCTGGTAACGAATCTGCCTACAATATAGAAGACTTGAGTTTGATCCTTTGGGTTGGGAAGATCCTGGAGAAGAGAATGGCTACCCACTCCAGTATTTTTGCCTAGAGAATTACATGGACAGAGGAGCCTGGCAGGCTACAGTCCATGGGGACACACAGAGCTGGACACGACTGAGCAACTAACACTTTCACCTTCACAGCTTACCAAGTTAATGGATTAGAGACCTCTAGTTTTTACAATTCCAGTAATATTAGAAATAAGAAAATGCCCTTCAAAACCAGAAACATGAAAATTTAAGACATATGAAAGAAAATACTTTGCTCAAGTGAGACAATAAATAATCTGATCCAGCACAAAGGTAGTGTGAACTGACAAAGGCTGCCTCCTTTCTGGAGGATTTGGGAATCCCAGGCCCTCTTCATTTTGTATTATATCTCTTTCTTTCAGTCTAAGCAGATACAATTTTTTAAAAAGCCTTGTGAGTTTCTCATGTATCAGTTTATAATCAGCTCCATTAGACAAAATTCATATCCACAAAACTCTTAAGATAAACCTTGTATAGTAAGGCTTCTTTTGAGACTCACGTGGGAAAATACACTTGAGAATCTTAGAAGTCTGATTATTTAACAGAAATGATGTGGCCAGGTAGATATTAAGATTCCTTAAGGACCTTTTCTTTGTTGAAATGTTCTATGAACAGCTGTCTTAAATCCTTCTGAGGTATTAACAAAGATCTTACAGACTCACCTTTGACTCAATCTTTCCCAGAGCCATTTTTTAAAATTTAGTAATTGTTTTACAAAATTTGGGTATGAAAAATGATTTTATTTCAAACTTAGCAAATTTGGGTTCTTTTATATTTAATAGTTTATTCTTTAGATAACTTCTCTGTCCTCATGTTTCATCTTAGACAATGAAAAATTCAGGTGGCATTTTGTATATTATTCCTAGAAATCTCCTTAGCTAGGTCATTTAGTTTATTAGGTACGTTCTTCTCTTTGCCACATTATTGTAGATGACTATGTTGGCAAACTCTGACATCACAAAAGTTTCCATACTTTCACCTTCCAATAATATTTCCTCTTCTTTTTAATGCCTTTGGTGACAGTCTCCTCAAGGCCTTTTAGGTCTTCCATAACCTGCTCCCTAAGACCCTTTTGGTTTCACTAACAGTCTCCTCAACACCATTCCAACTTCACCACACAGTCCAATTCCAAAGCCAGTGTCACATGTAGAAGGATTTGTTATGGCAATGTCCCTTTTTTAGGTACCCAAATTAGTAGTCATTTCCTGTTGATATACAGATTATCCCCCAAACTTAGTGGCTTAAAGTAAAAACCATCATTTATTTTGTTCATTAATCTGAAATTTGGGCATGATTTAGCAAGGACAACTGTCTCAGCTCTACATGGCATCATCTGGGATAACTTTCTTGGCAACTGGAGAATCAAATTCATGATAACTTGTTCACATACTTGGCACTTTGGTGCTGTTCATTGGCTGGCAGTTCAGCCAGAAGCTTCTGTTTTTCTCATAGATGTCTTCTTCCAAGATGTTTTGGCCTTCCTTACACGGTGGTGGCTGGGTTCTAAAACCAAACATCTAGAAAGAACCAGAATGACATGCATAACATTTTTATGTTCTAACCTTGAAAGTAACAATCAGTATTTCTACTACACTCTAGTGTTTGAAGTAGTCATAAAGTTCCAACCAGTTGCAAGGATAAATAATATATATTCCAGCTCTAAATGGGGAGGTAGCAAGATATTAGAAGAGTATATTGGATAGGAGATATTCTTGGGCCCATCTTTAGAAAATATAATATGCTATATTAAGTTAAAAATTATGTAAAATTAATATTTTGGCAGTATATTTCTTAAATCACTCATGCCAAAACTATGAAGAAGAATTAAACACCTTATAACATAGCTCTCATTCCTTTGAAAGTAAACAGAATTTGTCTAGATAGATTATAGATCTAACCCAGTTTGGAATCTTTTTATGCCCATCTAAAATGTGCATATCTTTGCTCATAAAGTACATGTATACATTTGTTTTCTTAAGAGCAATTGAGTTGTTCAAGTAATAATAAGAAGAGTTATGCTGTTTTTATAATGTTCAATATAGTATATTTACAAGTTCCTTCAATAGGTGAATACTTCCAATTAGCAAATAGTGAGGGCTTCCCAGGTGGCTCAGTAGTAAAGATTCTGGCTTCCAATTCAGGAGTCACAGGAGATGTGAGTTCAGTCCCTGGGCCAGGAACATCCCGTGGAGTAGGAAATAGCAACCCACTCCAGTATTCTTGCCTGGAAAATACCATGGACAGAGGAGCTTGGCAAACTACAGTCCATGGGGTCACAAAGAGTTGGTCATGACTAAGCATGCACATGCTTGCACACAATAAAATACAAGTTAGTTTCTAAATTTTAATCTAAATAATCACTCTTGCCTCCAAAACTATTCACCCTCCCCAGTAAAAAGTACTATGGTCTGACTGTAAAATTAATACATCTGATGCAGTAGCATCCTTTGGAATCATCTGGAGCAAGTTCCTGAACAACTTTTGATCCTGTTCTGACTCACAACCTTTATCAAGTGTTTAATGTCCTTTTCTCATCAACAAACAACATATGCTTTTTTATTAAACACATGGCTTGCAGAATACAATGAATAATTTGACCTGAGTTTTTTTTTAAATGAGCATATCCTCATTAAAATATAGCTATGAAGTAATAAAGCATGTTTCAATCAAAATAATTTATTGTTTTTTAATAAGAAAAAATGTCTATATTTAACATCCAGTGTAGTTCCATTTGGGTTTCCCTGGTAGCTCAGCTAGTAAAGAATCCACCTGCAATGCAGGAGACCCCAGTTCGATTCCTGGGTCTGGAAGATCCCCTGGAGAAGGGATAGGCTACCTACTTCAGTATTCTTGTGCTTTTCTGATGGATCAGACTGTAAAGAATCTGCCTGCAATGTGGGAGACCTGGGTTCAATCCCTG
Organism: Antilocapra americana; assembly: GCA_007570785.1. NCBI lineage: Eukaryota > Metazoa > Chordata > Mammalia > Artiodactyla > Antilocapridae > Antilocapra > Antilocapra americana. The sequence goes on along the minus strand of ML660200.1, from coordinate 57,009,110 downwards.
GGTTGGGAAGATCCCCTGGAAGAGGGCAAGGCAACCCACTTCAGTATTCTTGCTTGGAAAATCCCCATGGACAGAGGAGCCTGGCATGCTACAGTGCATGGGGTTGCAAAGAGTCAGTCATGACTGAGTAACAAAACACAAGTTCTATTTAACAAGTATATTTTGAATTTCTGTTAGATGCCAAGCACTGAGCTAGGTATACCATGGTAAATAAGGCCTGCTCTTCTCTTTGTGTAGTTCTAAACACATATACTATTTTGAAAAATTATTAAAGGTATATACTGTATCCACATGAAAATCAATGAAGTTGGACCCCTACCTCACATTATATATTAAAATTAAAACTCTCAGTATCCATCAGATCTAGATGTAATAGCTTAAACCATAAAACTCTTGGGAGACAACTTAAGAGTAAATCTTCATGACTTTGGGTTAGGCAGTGGTTTCTTTGGTATGACACCAGAACACAAGCAATGGAAGAAAAAAATAGATCAGCTGGACTTCATTCAAATTAAAAACTTTTGTGTTTCAAGGTCACTATCAAGAAAGTGAAAAGACAGCACACAGAATAGGAGGAAAGGTTTTCAAATCATACATGTGATAAGGGACTCATATCTAGCATACATAAATAAAAGAGAAATAGCTTGATTTTTTAAAAATGGTAAATATAGAACAGACTCGTGGACTCTGTGGATGAGGGCAAGGGTGGGATGATATGGAAGAATGGCATTGAAACATGTTAATTATCATATGTGTAATCAATTGCCAGCCCAGGATTGATGCTCGGGGCTGGTGCACAGAGATTTCCCGGGGTAAGGGAGGAGGGAGGGAGGAGGGAGGGGGGTTCTGGAGGGGGAGCATATGTAAACCCATGGCAGTTTCATGTCATTGTATGGCAAAACTAATAAAAATAAATAAATAAATAAAAATAAAAATGGTAAATAGAACAGACATTTTTCTGAAGAAGATATGCAAATGGATGATAAGTACATGAAAAGGAACTCAGTGTCATTCAGGGAAAGTGTGAGTCTCTCAGTCGTGTCTGACTCTCTGCAACTCCCACCAGGCTCCTCTGTCCATGGAATTCTTCAGGCAAGAATACTGGAGTGGGTTGCCATTCTCTCCTCTAAGGGATCTTCCTGACCCAGGATTTGAACCTGGGAAATACCCATAGAAACCACAATGAGATATGACCACTCACCTATTAGGATGTCTAGAGATTAAGGAAAACAACAATTTTGTCAAAAATGTGGAGAAACTGTAATCTTCATATACTGCTAGTAGAATTGTAAAATGGTTTGCAGGGTAACTCTAGTTAACCTTTAATAACTCTAACTATGGGGTTCCCTTGTAGCTCAGCTGGTAAAGAATCCACCTGCAATGCAGGAGACCTGGGTTCCGTCCCTGGGTTGGGAAGATCCCCTGGAGAAGGAAAAGTCTACCCATTCTAGTGTTCTGGCCTGGAGAATTCCATGGACTATATAATCCATGGGGTCGCAAAGAGTCAGACACGACTGAGTGACTTTCACTTTCAATTCTAGTCACTTTGGAAAACAGTCCGGCAGTTCTTTAAAAGGTTAAACGTAGAATTGCCATATTCCCAATAAAATCCCCTTCTCAATATTTATCTAAGAGAAATAAAAATATATATCTATACAAAAACTTGAACATGAAAGTTCTTAACAATGTTATTATTAATAGACAAAAAATGAAAATACTCCAAATGTCCATCAAATGATGGATAAACAAAATGTGGTATATCCATACAATGGAATATTATTTAGCAATAAAAAGGGATGATATATACATAGAACTTTAAAAACATTACGTTAAATGAAAGAAGCCAGTCACACAAGTTTACATATTGTTATTATTCTGTTTATCTGAAATGTCCAGAATAGGCAAATCTTTAGAGACAGAAAGTAGCCTAGTAGTTGCATAGGAAGGAGGCAGGATGGGAAAAAATGGAGTGACTGCTAAGGGGAACTGACTATTTGGGGAGGTAATAAAAATGTTCTAAAGTTAATTGTGATGATGGTTTCACAACTCTGTGAATATATTGAAAACTGTAGTTTTGTACACATTAAATAGGTAAAATGTATGATATGTAAATTATGTTTTAATAAACCTTATACACTCACATAAAGGTATACTAGGTAAAGTGGAGGTAAAATAGTTCTCTGTACTTGGGGGATCCCAGAGGGCTTCTAGGAGAAAGATATGACTATAGTGGGTGGTACTGGAGAAAAATGAAAGGACTTCCAAGCAGAGAGACCAGAATGTACAAATACAGGGAACGATGGAGTAGCATGGTTGAGTGTGGTTGAAGCACAGTTGCACGTTGAGAGCTTTCAAGAAATGAGACTTGGAGGTGTAAAAAAGGATGCATTTGGACTTTTAACTGCAAAACAATGGGGAGTCATTGTAAGGCTTTGAGCAAATGTGTGAAGGTAATGGCATCATATTTGCATTCAGAATAATATTCAAACAATATGGAAGAATATGGACTGTAGATGAATTACTAAATGCAGAATGGCCTAGGTGAGATATAGTGCCATAACTCAGCAAGAGGTCTTAACTGAGATATTAGCAATGGAGATGATTAGATATGAAGGAGCTAGAACTCTCAGGACTTGTAAAGAAGCCAGATACCTAGCACAAAAAGAAAAGACAGTATTTGCTAAGTGAAAACCAGAACTTGGGGCATTTACTCTGCTATTTCAACAAGGAAAAAATGTTAAAATGTTAAAGGAAATGGCTAATGCCTCAAATGACATGATTTTTGTATGTTAATATTCCCTTGAATGGAAAGATGTGGCATATGACTCAGTCTAGAAATGTGTATTTATATGATTAGAATCTATAAAAGTGGGCTCAAGTATATAAAATTGTTAATACAAACTCTTCAAAGAGAAGCCAAATACACACACACACACACACACACACACACACACACATATATATATATATATATGCAACTATATAACTACTAAACCAGGGGGCTTATTTTAAATATTTAGAAGTTCTTTTTAGAGTTATTTTTGCAAATTAGTGTCATTATTAATTAGGAGTCCCATAATGTTGGAGAAATAACTATGACATTTTGTACCAGCAACCATAAAAATAGATGGACAGGGCAGCAGCACCTGCTGCATATGGGATGTTTTCTAGCATCGTGCCAGAAAACTTCAGAGAGGTCTAAATGTTCCTTGTTTGAAGAAGAAACCAGGAAGTTGGCAGTGAGCATCACTTCTCAAAAGTGCTTCTCCTTTTTTTTTTTTTTTTGCTTCTAATTAGCTATCAGGCCATGAAGCACTGATGTCCACACTTCCTTATTTTCAGTCTCTGAGATATACAAGTCATGATAAGATAAGTATCACTCCCTTAGCAATCCTCATCACCCAGAGCTGTAAACTACCCCCTCTAGAGAGAAGATGCTAACTGCTCCATGGTACTGACTTAAAAGTTTGTTGTTGAAATTATATGAAATTTCTGCCAGTTGAATATTCAACTTTAGGTTGTATGTCTTTAAGAATTGTATTAGCTTGAAAATAATTTGACTGTTACATGTCAATTAAAATATTCTTAATAGTAGAACCTCTCAAAAGTAAACAAATAGTCCAGCTATAGTATGTTTTATTTCTAATATTTCTGTGTTGATAATAAATTGGCTTGATATATTCGTTTTTCTCAACTTTTTAAAACCCACACCTCATCAGTTCAGAAGATTTTGAAAGGTTATGTTTTAATAGACATATGACAAAGGATTATTTCTTCAAATATAAAATTATAAAACTGAACAAAAACAACATACCTATGCATATATGCATAAATTCACACACATAGACAGAAAAGCCTGACATGCTGCAGTCCATGAGGTTGCAAAAAGTTGGGCACAACTTAGTGACTAAACAACAACATGCACATTCACACAGACAGCATATATTCTCATCATTGCCTTTGGCCAACCGAGAATCTCCGCTTAGAGGATTTTTAAAAGTTCAGCTCAGTGGTTCATTAAATCATTTTTTAAAACTGAGAAACAGAAAAGAAACATGAGGATTATGCTAAGAGAAACAGGGGCTTCCCTGGTAGCTCAGATGGTAAAGAATCTGCCTGCTTTGCAGGAGACAAAGGTTCGATCCCTGAGTTGGAAGGATCCTCTGGAGAAGGGAATGGCAACCCACTTCAGTATTCTTGCCTGAAGAATTCCATGGACAGAGGAGCCATGGGGTTGTGGGGTTGTAGAAGTCTGGGGGGGTTGCAAAGAGCTGGACACAACTGAACAACTAACACACACACACACACACATGCTAAGAGAATGTTGTCAAGGACACTCATAAAAAAAATGAGGAATGATTGCAGATAGCCAAAACTAAGGATTTGACTGTTTTGAAATGCTAAAGCCTTTGAATAGGGTTTGATACAGGATAAAGCATCTCATCATTGGCAATTACCCTAATTAATCATTTATTGTGGTGCCAGTTAAGTGTATTATAAATAATAGAAAAGATAAACTTCTGACAAATGTACCTAATGTTGAGCTTTTCCTGAATTTAATAAAATTTTAGTGAAACAAATCAAAGAATTTTGATTACAGTTCATTTAACATAAAGTTGGAATAAAGTCAACTGTATTTTCCCTCATATTTGACTCAGATAATATATACAATATATCATCTTGATATTTAATACAGTGCTGTATATTTTGCTTTCTATTCTATTGATTTTATTCCTACCTTTAGCTAATAGCTAATATTAATTGAGCTCTTGTCATATGCTAGATGATATCATAAATATCCTTATATTATTATACTTTATTAATCTCCTCTAGTAAACCAAAGAGGAAGGTGCTATTATTATTTTCAGGAGATTGAGTAAAAAAGTGGCAGAGCTAAGCCTGGAACTGAGGTCTGTGTGCCTCTAGATTGGGACTCTTAATGCTTATGTTCATTCACTCCCTTCAGCTAACAATATTTTCTTGTTAACTGAAAATATTGTAAATACTGTAAAAATAAATGTGAACACAGATGTCTTTTTTTTTTTTTTAGCACATCCAGTACAGATTCAAACATGTAGCCCAGGTCACAAGAAGAACTAGTTTGTTTTACGTACCTGAAGTCTCAAACTCAGTGTTCAAGGAAGAATGACATTGAAAGGAACATTTATTGATAAAATGTTATATTCGAAACCATTTATGATATTTTAATCCATAATCAGATATGGTAATGCACAGATTTGAAAAAGAAAGCAGTGTTCTTAGAGCAGAAAAGTTCAGTTCAGTTCAGTCACTCAGTCATGTCCGACTCTTTGCGACCCCATGAACCACAGCATGCCAGGCCTCCCTGTCCATCACCAACTCCTGGAGTCCACCCAGACCCATGTCCATAAAGCCAGTGATGCCATCTGGCCATCTCATCCTCTGTCGTCTCCTCCTGCCCCCAATCCTTCCCAGCATCAGGGTCTTTTCCAATGAGTCAGCTCTTTGCATGAGGTGGCCAAAGTATTGGAGTTTCAGCTTCAACATCAGTCCTTCCAATGAACACCCAGGACTGATCTCCTATGGATGGACTTGTTGGATCTCCTTGCAGTCCAAGGGACTCTCAAGAGTCTTCTCCAACACCACAGTTCAAGAAATATCTTGGTGAGGAAATAATTTGTAGGTCTTGAAGGGCAAGAGGTAAGAAAAGAAGAAGAGGAGAAAGGAAATGTTGAAATTGAGAACAAACTACAAAAGAAATACACATTGCTCTAGAGTACCTGGGTTTTTCAGTCATAGAACTATTTCCTCACCTAACAGTTTAAGTTCAGGCTATTACTGATTGTCCCACCTGGCTCCTGTGTTCCCTTTATTTTTGTTATTAATTGGAAGGTGTAGCGTACTTTGAAGAACCTGGTTTACTAGGTTTTTGATATAATTCAACTAATCCGTAAACCAAGACATGTGATAAATGAATGATTATCAATTTCATTGGTGGCCCATGTTGGGTTCCAGGTTTTACTGATGAAGCCAAGCATTCCGTCACTTGGATTTCTAAAAATTAGTTTATTTATAATAGATACAATCCAAAATCTTTGGAAGGTTAAGCCTGTTTTGGGAAACTGTCCCAAAAACCATGAGTGATAATTACAACTGTATTCTATATCTCACATAATTTCTGATCATGAATGTAGTTTTATTCGCTGCATTTGTGTCTTTTTACAAATAATTTCTGTCAAATGTATATCTAAAGTCATTTGAAGCAGTTCTACTCAGATGGACGAAACTGGAGCCCATTATCCAGAGTGAAGTAAGCCAGAAGCAAAAACAACAATACAGTATATTAACACATATATATGGGATTTAGAAAGACGGTAACGAGAACCCAGCATGCGAGACAGCAAAAGGAACGCAGATGTATAAAACAGACTCGTGGACTCTATGGATGAGGGTAAGGGTGGGATGATATGGGAGAATGGCATTGAAACATGTTAATTGTCATATGTGTAATCAATCGCCAGCCCAGGATTGATGCTTGGGGCTGGTGCAACGAGATTTCCCGGGGGGAGGGAGGAGGGAGGGAGGAGGGAGGGGGGTTCTAGAGGGGGAGCATATGTACACCCATGGTGATATCATGGCATTGTATGGCAAAAACAATAAAAAAAATGTATATCTAAAGTCTAAAGAAGTAGAACATCTTTAAAAAGATGGGGTATTTCACTCTTTTGCCTTTCCCATTATGGGCATTCCTGCTGCTGTTGCTAAGTCACTTACATTGTGTCCGACTCTGTGCGACCCCATAGACGGCAGGCCACCAGGCACCCCCATCCCTGGGATTCTCCAGGCAAGAACACTGGAGTGGGTTGCCATTTCCTTCTCCAATGCATGAAAGTGAAAAGTGAAAGTGAAGCCGCTCAGTTGTGTCTGACTCTATGACCCCATGGACTGCAGCCCACCAGGCTCCTCCATCCATAGGGTTTTCCAGGCAAGAGTACTGGAGTGGGGTGCCATTGCCTTCTCTGGTTATGGGCATTACAGGCAAAATAGACCAAGCAAAGACTCTCCTAGGAAATTAACATTTACTCCAAACAATGATTTAGGATTATACCTGACAGAATCTGTGAGTTTATTTGTGTTCTGCTTTTCACTTCTTGGACAGCAATTGAAAGACAATAGCAACAATGAGAAATTGCACCAAATAAAATTTCTCTTTTGTGAATCTTGAGAAATTTGATCCAAATGCTGGCAAATTTGGTAATTTAGCCAATAGTAAAATCAAGTCACAAAAAATTAACTTTTTCATTAGTGTTTTGTACTCAAGAGTCATTCATTAGCTGTGTGTTAGATGATTCTACTTATGATATTTCAAAATGAAAATATAATAAAAATATAAATGCTTAACATTTGTGATTAAAACCCTTGTCTGTTCCTAAGAGTAAGAGGGAACCAGTTTGTACCTATACTGTGTTCCTGCTAAAGATTCAGCAGCTGTTGATTTGAATTAGTTGATTTGTAGGAAGGTGTTTTGGCAGAGAGAAGGAGCCCCTGCCGGTACTGGAGAACAGAGGGTGGAAAGAATGGCAGTGTTTCTCCCAAGTTCTTTTCACCCCTGGCCAGGCCCCAAGGAGATGGTAGTGAAAGCACAAAGAACCAAAATTGTTTTCACAAGGGATTCATGGGAGGAAGCTGGGTTATAGGAAGTGCTTCTTATCTAACAGTGTGGGAAATGACAACCCACTCCAATATTCTTGCCTGGAAAATTCCATGGACAGAGGAGCCTGATGGGCTACAGTCTATGCGGTCACAAAGAGTCAGACACAACTAAGCACATATAGTAAGTGGTAATAATGGGAAGAGAGGCTCTCTCTCCACTTCCAAACAGCATGATACCATCACAGCTTTAGCCTGTTGAGGACCCCAGTGGAAGAAGAGGGAAGCAAGAGAAGAAATCAGTTGGAAATTACTATTGTGAAGATATATGAATAACTCTTGAATACTCTCAGTATAAATGAGTAAGATTTGAAAAATGACCCTGTGATTCAGTTCAGTCCTCTACCCAGGCACAGTATCGTGACAGATGTTTCTGAATCAGCTCATCACATAATACCTCTGTGCAAGACCTCAAGGAGTTTTTAACCTTGCTACTGGAGAGCTAATAAAAGGAGTTATATGAGATATATGAAAATAAAACCATGAATCATCCATGGATGGGTTTACTAAACAATTCAGTAGCACAATAACATATTACAGTAGGTTCAACACAGGTGTAATTGTTTTGAATCTCTAATCCCTTCTCAAAACGAATGGTAAACTCCTCCAAACACCAATTACTGAAACAAACTCTACACTGTAGAGCTCGTCTCTTCCTGTAGCACCTCCAGAGCTAGTTTTCCTTTTAGGGTCTCCTTCTGGTTCTTGGCTGTCTGACTCTATGAGGATTCAGACTATCTTTGTGTTTTACCACTGTACAGTCAATACAGTATATTCAGACTTCTTAGCTGCTATCACACCAGGGCTTCCCTAGTGGCTCAAATGGTAAAGAATCTGAGTCCAATGTGGGAGAACTGGGTTCGATCTCTAGGTCAGGAAGATCCCCTGGAGAAGAGAATGGCAACCCACTCCAGTATTCTTGCCAGAGAACTCTATGGACTGAGGAACCTGGAAGGCTACAGTCCACGGGGTCACAAAGAGTTTGAATATGACTGATTAACTAACACACACATCGTTAACAGTAAAATAAACTCCTAACCCATGCTGTTTTTGCTGCCGCACAAGCCTCTCTTGAACATAGTAAGTTTCTATGAGTCCTTAGACGGATCCCCTCATGGTTTCCTTACTGTGGGCTGTGCTTGTGTTTGTTCTCACTTTTTAAAAATGTATTTTGTTGAAACATAAGATTTACAAAATGAATTTTGTTGAAGTATAAGATTTACAATGTTAATTACTTCTGTTCAGTGAAATAATTCAGTTATCCACAGGTATGTATACACACACATTCTATTCTATTATTTTTTCCACTATAGTTTATCATAAGATATTGAATATAGTTCTCTGTGCTGTACACTAGGACCTTGTTGTTTATCCATCCTATATAGAAAAGCTTACATCTGCTAACCCCAAACTTCCACTCCATCCCTCTCTCAACCCCTTCCCCCTTGGCAACCACCAGTCTGATCTCTATCTGTAATTCTGTTTCTGTTTTATAGATAGGCTTATTTGGGTCATATTTTTAGACTCCACATGTAAGTGATATCATATTGTATTAATATTTGTCTTTCTGACTTACTTCATTTAGTTTGATAATCTCTAGGTCCATCTTTGTTGCTGCAAATGACATTATTTCATTCTTTTTTGTGACTAGGTAGGATTCCATTGTATATATGTACTGTATCTTCTTTATCCATTCATCTGTCAGTGGACATTTAGATTGTTTCCAATCTAAATTGGCTGTTGTGAATAGCACTGCTAAGAAAATAGGGGTGTGTGTATCTTTTTGAATTATAGGTTTATCTGGATATATGACCAGGAGTGGGACTGCTTGCGTATGTGGCAATTCTAGTTTTAGTTTTCTGAGGAATCAACATGCTGTGATCCTTAGTGGCTTCACCAATTTACACTCTCCCCAACAGTGACAGAGGATTCCCTTTTCTTCACATTCTCTCCAGTATTTGTTATTTGTAGACATTTTAAAGATGGCCTTTCAGACTGGTGTGAGGTGGTGTCTCACTGTAATTTTTGTTTGCATTTCTGTAATAATTAGTGATGTTAAGCATCCTTCCATGTGCCTGTTGACTATCTGTATGTCCTTTTTGACAAAAGGTCTATTTAGGTCTTCTACCCAATTTTCAGTTAGGCTGGTGTGTGTGTGTGTGTGTGTGTGTGTGTGTGTGTGTGTGTGTGTGTG